>CM053623.1:277109042-277170976 GCA_028646595.1 Phalanger gymnotis
AAAGAAGGAAGGAAGAGAAGAAAGGAAAGGAAAGGAAAGGAAAGGAAAGGAAAGGAAAGGAAAGGAAAGGAAAGGAAAGGAAAGGAAAGGAAAGGAAAGGAAAGGAAAGGAAAGGAAAGGAAAGGAAAGGAAGGGAAGGGAAGGGAAGGGAAGAGAAGGAAAGGGTAGGAAAGGGAAGAAAAGGGGAGGAAAGGGGAGGAAAGGGGAGGAAGGAAGGAAGGAAGGAAGGAAGGAAGGAAGGAAGGAAGGGAGGAAGGAAGGAAGGAAGGAAGAAAGGACGGGAGAGAATACAGATATCTTGGACAGATAGTACTAAAAATGGATTGAGCTCAGTATTAAACAAGAGGAAGTAAAAGTCTGGACTACCTCCAGGAAATACAAAGTTCTTTTAATGACCTTAAAAGTGTTTCCAAAACAAAGTCTCATCTTTTTTTTTAATAACACTATTCTACCAGTATTGTGGAGTGGCTATGAGTCACTATGGTTTCTCAGGAATTAAAAGACAATGTCGCACAGAGGACAATGGAAAGGCATATGGTGATCAGGAGCAGGCTGCAAAAGATAACAAATAAACTGAGAAGAATTCCTGGAGTAAGTGTTAAAAAAAGCAGCTAAGTGACGTAGTGCATAGAGTGCTAAACCTGGAGTCAGGACAACTCATCTTCCTGAGTTCAAATCTGTCCTCAGACACTTACTGTGTGACCCTGGGCAAGTCACTTAACCCTGTTTGCCTCAATTTCCTCATTGTGAAATGAGCTAGAGAAGGAAATGGCAAAACACTCCAATATCTTTGCCAAGAAAATCCCAAATGGGGTCATGAAGACTCAGGTATGACTGAAACAAGTGAACAACAACAAAAAGTTTTTTTTTAAAAAAGATGATAAATAGGTCACATGGCAAAAACAATGCATGACAGGTGATAGACTGGATACTTCGTGGATATCATCGCCATATCAGGAAAAGGTAAATAAGGCTACTAACAGATTGAATTTGCCTCTTGTGGCAAATTTATGGGAAGAGTAGATAGGCAAGTATGGATGGGCAGAGAAGAATGGGTTATGATCTACATCACTGGAGGGTACAATTAAAGCCATGAGACCACAGATTCATTTGAGTATATCTACTTTAAAATAAAAGTACAGTTGAATTAAAGGGTACTAGAAATCTAAACATTTATGCAAGGCAGCAAATTTAAATTATAGAAATGAATCTAATATAAAGCTAAACCTGAATATTCTGCCTTTCCCCTCTCCATCCCCTCCAAACCTTACCATCATCAATAAATCTAAGCCTAAGGAAAATTTAAAAACAAACAAAAATAAAATAATTGAGTATTTGTAGAAAAAAGAAGTGAATTTATCATTTTACTTTATGAATTTCTTAACATTTGTTCACTTGCCCAATCATGTTGATTCTTACTCTACTAGATCATGATTACAATTTTTAGGCTGTAAACTCACTATCTTGATTATCAACCTCAGTATTTAGCACCATCAGTTAATCAACAGACACCTATTAAGTACCTACTAAGTGTCAGGCACTGGGTGAGGTACTGGAGATACAGGACGAAAGATAAAACAGTGGCTACTCTAAAGAAGTTTATAATCTGTCTCAGGAAACAACATATTCATATATGAATATATACGGGAAAAACTTTATATGTGTGTATGTATGTATGTATGTACATATATATATATATATATATGCATGTACACATACTTACTGAACCACACAAATACAAGAGGATTAAGAACAAGTTAGGGAAGAAGGGCACTGGAAATCGGGGGGTATCAGGAAAGATTTTTCCACCAGAAGTAATGCTTCCTCTACATCTAAAAAAGAAGTGAGTGATGCAATGAGGAAGAGATGAAGAGAGAGTATATTCCAGGAGTGTGTAGGATGGGAGGGAGTATAAGACAGGTCCCATGGAGATGGACCAGAGAGAAGGCCCATTTCTCTGCATAGTAGAATTCTGGAAAGGGAGTGATTTATCATGACACTGAAAAGATAAGCTGGGGTTAGGCTGTAAAGGGCTTAAAAAACTCAGCAGAAAAGTTTCTATTTTATCCTAGAAATAGGGGGGAGCCTTTGGAGTCCACTGATGAGAGGAATGATATGATCTGATCTACATCTAAGGGAAATCACTTGGGCAGTAGCTATGTGAAAGATGAATTGGAGTGGAGAGAGACCTGAAACAGGGAGACCAATTAGGGACCCCTAACAATAGGCTCCCTAGACAAGAGGTGATGAGGATCTGAACTTAATGTAGTGGGGAGGGGAGAGAGAGAGAGAGAGAGAGAGAGAGAGAGAGAGAGAGAGAGAGAGAGAGAGAGAGAGAAATGGGGGCTGATCTGAGAGACTTTGTGGAGGCAGAAACGGCAAGAGTGGCAAGATGTGGCAACTGATTGGATATGGAGGACAAGAGACAGGGAGGATTTGAGGATACTTGTGAGGTAACAAATCTGGGGAACTGGGAGGAGGGTCGTACCCTTGACAGAAACAGACAAGTTTGGTTAAGGCATGGGTTTGGAGGTAAAAGATGAGTTCTGTTTCAGACAGCTTGCATTTGAGATGTCCTCAGGACATTCAGTTCTAACTGTCTAACCAGTTGGTGATGAAGAACCTCAGGAGAAAGACTGGATAGGCTGCATTTTGCATTCCATATAATATTTGCTTAATAATAAATGGTTCTTGAATTAAAGAATAGATGGCAACACGTGCACAAAATGTACTTCACAGAGAGACCCCAACCTAGCTTTCTTTCTTCATCATGTATCACTCGCCTCTCTGAACACCATGGTCTGTCCAGATTGGCCTCTCTGTTCTTTATACATCTCCCCCCTCTGTGCCTTTGCACTGGCTCTCCCCCATGCCCAGTGCACCCCCTCTGACTCATAAAATCACTTTGGTCCTTCAGGAAATAATTTAAGCACCACCTTTACCATGAGGCCTTTCCCAATCCCTCAAGCTGCTAGAGCCCTCTCTCTCTAACAACCTTAAAATTGTTATTTCTATTTATTTTGCATATACTTGTATATATATATATACATATATATATATATACATATTTCTTCATTAGAATTTAAGCTTCTTGGAAATAGTAATTGTTTCATTCTCATGTTCATATCTCTAGTACATAGAAGCTTCTGGAACACTGTAGGCCAATGTCTATTGGCTGACAATTGATAGGCTGCTGCAGAGAAACCTAAATCTCATCATTCTGATTAGAAATTGGGAGGACAAGACCAGATAGAACCTGCCATCCACCCACACCCTCACTCTCCAATGGGAAATAAAGCTATTGGTCAATCAGCAGAGATGACATGTCTAACTACAAAGGAAGGTCTGACTCTGAGATGAAATAGAGTAATTTTTTGAAAGGAGAAATACTTTTATAGGTTATGAAAATAAATAATATAAAATTATTGAGATAACAGTAGGCATAAAACCTAAAAGTTTGGCAAAACTCCACTGACTTCAATTGGTTTTGAACTCATTTTAATCTCCCAATGATTACTTTGTTTTTTAATTTGTTTCATCGCAGGCTAATCCAACTTTTCTCTGCACTTTGGCAAGTCCCACCTGAAATTTTCAAATAGGCTAGCCTATTTGCAAGTGGCGCATTTTTTTGTACCAGAGAACACGCATATATCCTCCATTTTATATCATTGATACCACTAAGATACATAACAATATTGTCATTTTAAAAGTTCACCAATAAGTAGAACAAAGTGATTCTTAAATTATTGTCAGGAAACTTCCTACCTTCTTATAACAGGAAGTGGATTGGATGAGAGACTGGGCTCATGATTTCATTGGTCTAGGGAACAGCCAGTTAAGGAAACCCTCTTTCAATGCAAGTCAGCATCTTTTCTTCAATTGAGAGTCTGGGAGAATGTCCATGGGTGGGGAACCTGGGGCCTAGAGGCCATATGCAGCCTTCTAGGTCCTCAAGTGCAGCTCCTTGATGGCAAAGTTTGGGTTCAGTCTAAGGGCCATACTTGAGGACCTAGAGGGCCACATATGGCCTCCAGGCTGCAGATTCCCCACTTCTGGCCCAGACACAGAGCACAGAGTGGTTAAATGACCAACTCAGGGTCACACAGGTGTTCCTGGTTTCTAAGCCACCTCTCTATCCACTGTACAATGCTACCACTCTAAATGCTGTATTAGAATGCCACTAATAATCCAGTATTTTATTTAAAATTTCAACACTATATACAACCTATTGTGTATGTGTAAGGCGTTATGAGATAGAATATGCTGTGATACAGCAATTTCTGATCTAGAAGAGGGAGGCAAGGAGGCAAATACCTACTGAACAAGTCAGAATATTGTAAACACGCCATAAGAGAAGTACAAGTGTTATGGGGGTTCAGAGGAATGAGACAGTATGTTCCAGTTGCGTGAATCAGGGGGATCTTCATGGAGCCAGGCTCAGGTGTAATTTTATCTGGCTGTTGGAAGATGGGTAGAATACCAGCAGGTGGGATTGGTGGAGAAGGTATCCCAAGCAAAGCAGAAGGGAGGCAAGAAAATATTTGACATGTTCACAGAGCAGCCTAGTCTGGGTAATGAGTGGCCCACATGTAGAGAAAAGGCTAGGTTAGGGCCATGTCATATAAGGCCCTGAATACCAGGTAGAGGGGCTTGTGCTGTAATCTGTACATCACAGGTAGCCATTAAAGGTTTTTTGAGTTGGTAGATTAATGTAAACATAGCTGTACTTTAGAAAGATTACTATGACAGCAGGGTGCATGATGAACCAGAGGAGGGAGAGACTGGAAGTGGAAAGCTATCGCAGTAGTCTGGGCTAACATGCATTCATATCTTTAGAATCTATCATTTTTGCAATCATTTGCAAATAGCAATATATTTAAAGTCTCTTGACTTGAAGCAAATTGCAGAAAGAATTCAGGTGAATGTCTATTTACAGAAAGAGTAAAGCTCAGAGATCTGGAAACCACACCCATCCAATTTGCAAGCAATGTTTTTGTGCAGTCTAAGTATCTCCATAACTCTGCGTGCAGCTGCAGTAAAAGAGGGGGTGGGGGACACAGATGGCTTTCTACCAAGAAGAGAAGCAGTACAGTAGTAGCTAGTGCATTTTTCCCTAAAGATTTTTAATAGTGGACTGATATTTCTTAGATATGAAAATCTGATGACACTACCATATGTCCATATTATTAACTTGTGACCACACCTGGGCTTAGTAAATTCCACTGGAAGAAATGGAGTAGACAAGTCACTGAGAATTATAAAGACTATTTCATACATTTGGGATTTTTGATATTGGTAGCACCCAGGTTTGTGGAATAAGAAGGAAAAGGGAGGAAAATTAAAAATATAGAGTAGAACAAACTACTACCTTCCTTATGTCTGTGTACACGTACACGTTAAGTGTGTGAAGAAGAGGGAGAAAGAGATGGGGGAGAGGAAGAGAATGAGAGAGAAAGAGAGAGAGAGAGAGAGAGAGAGAGAGAGAGAGAGAGAGAGAGAGAGAGAAAGAGAGAGAGAGAGAGAGAGAGAGAGGATGCTCTTGAATGCACAAGTACGCTACCTAAGCAAAGTTGCTAGGTCACAACTGGCTGCTGAATAAGCAACAATGGCAAAAAAAAATCATATATTTTCAAGGGAAAAAAGGGGTTGAAAGGATATAATCCCAGATAACTCCTTTATGCTGCAGTGTCCCATTTAGAGGATTAAGAGTAGAATCACAGCAGCTGTGATATAGGGAGCTAAACTCCTGCCAAAATGACCAATGGCATTGCTGATCTGATTTTTTTAAAAAAGATAATTAGAGTACAATTCAATGTACTATTGAAATACGGCCTTTAAAAGGTCATAAATAGGGTATCAAATCTTCCTGCAGAAGAAAAACTCTAATATATTTCTCCTTTTATCTATGTTAATGTAATATGAACCAATTACGCTAGTAGAAAGTAGTGAGACTGAAATAAGATGAAGCCCTGTGTTTTCCAGTACTGCACAGAGACACAGAAACTTTGCTAAGGACTAGAAATAAAAATGTTCAAGCAATAGGTATAGTATCTGAATCCCTTTGACTGAGAACCCCAATTTGAAAAGTCAATATAATGGACCCCAATTTTAAAAATTTAAATGATGCACTTTGAAGGAAATATCTTCACTTATGGGTCTGTGCACACACAAAAATGGCCAAACCCTAAAAATCTCAGAGTAAAATGTTACTGTTGGGGTAATAAAGAAGGGTCCATCAATTACTAAGAACAGATGTGTCCCCAGTACAACCCTAATCCCAAAGCTATGCCTAACAACAGCTTGTCTGCAAATCATGATTTTCACTATTTTTATACTCTGTGAATGTAACATGCTGTTGATCATCTTCTGAAGATATAGAATGACCTACTTTGGCAATTGCAGCATTCACGAGTAATTTTCTACCTCGCTTTAGCAGAACAAGAAGACCAGGTGAAATGAATACTTCGTTTTCAGTATGGCGTGGGAATTTTGCTGTTCTGATGATAAGAGATGAAATTCTCTAGCTGAATGCAAAACAAATCCACATCTTCTCACACAGTATACCACAGTATGCCACAACTGGTCTTCATTATTTTGCTCTCCACCATCAAAAAATGAAAGGGCAATATTCATTTTAGAAACGATCCACAGATAATTTCTCAATCTACCCAATCAACACTCAGTCATATAATGCCAAAGCACTGAAGCACACTTTCAAACAGAATAATTCATTTAGGGGAAAAAATGAAAGCAAACCTATAGTTCAGCCTCTAACTAGAAGCTTATACAGAGCATGTGGTATTTAGGGAAAAGGCTCACTTTAATGCCAATGACTGTAGCCCAGACTATACACAGCAAGAAGAAAATACCTTAACACTGCAGCCATAAATCAATTCCTTTCCTTACCATTTGACAAGTGGCTAAAGACAGTTAGAGGCTGAAATTTTTTGAGGGTAAAAATGCAGTGATTATTTTTGCTGGCTAAAAAGAATGGAGATGTATGCCGCCTAGGCTACCCACACTCTTCCTTGATTCAGGAATTCCAGATCTGAGCCACAGCCTTATTGTGGTGATTTAGACAAGGGGCAAAGGTGACTGAATGGTTGGCAGAGTGGATGGCAAAGTTGCTAGTATCATGGCAAGAGACTTCCCAGGTACAGTTAGCTTTATGGAGCCAGAGATGGAGAAAGATAGAAAGATAGCTCTCCATACCTTGCGTTTCCTCTCTATTCGTTCCCTAGGGATTTTCCGTTGTTTTTTTCTTTCCCTCTCAAGGTTTTTCTCCTTTTCATCGAGCTCGGCCTCCCGAACTTTTTTAATGGAAGCAGCAGCATGAGCCATTTTGCAGAAGCAGGCGGCAGCAGCAGTTCCTGAGAATCAATTCCTACTACACAGCAATCCAGGTGATGTTGCATATAAAAAGAGATTCCCCCCCAACAGGGCAACGGCTGGGAGCCAGAACCACTCGCAAAATCATCCACTTCTCCGCCTCCGTGATAGGTCACACTCTTGCTTTAGCCTCTGCACCACCCATAATTCACTGCAGCATACCAAAACACTCCCACAAACACACCTGCACACAAATGCTCACACAGAACTAGATGCCCTGTGGGGGAAAAAAAAAGAAAAACACCCCAAAGTCAGCGCTAGACTGGAGCCTGTTCTTCAGTCCTCCGACCACAACTGCAAATATGTGTCTGACCAGATGAAATAGCCATCCTTTAGGTTTGCATCCCTAACTGGAAGAGTGTCTTGCAACTCCTCCAGACAATCCGTGCCCTCTGACTGGGGCCAGGAAGAAGCCACCTCCGTGGTACCAAGAGGGGGTGGGCAGTTGACTGCAGCTCCCAGGAGCACCTCTATGCAGGGTGAGAAGAAAATGGTGCAGTCTGACTTAATGACTCTCTGCTGCTGGGCTGCCGTTGCTGCTGCTACCGCGGTTGCTCCTACTGCCTCTGCTAAAGCACATGACATGGATTTCTTCCCTTCTCTCTTTTTAAAAATCCTCTCTTACATTTCCTTATTCTAGGTTCACTAAAAAGGCAGGAAGACGGGGGATAAATAAACAAAGCTGCTGCATTCAGAGACGAAAACCGGGGATGTCGAGTTCACCTGCAAGAAACCACTACTGTACCAATCTAAGGATGTACAAGCTTCAGAGGGCTGGGAATAGCCTAGTCCTCATTGTGTCATTTACAGACCCACGTGAGCCTGCATTAGGGATCTGCATTAAGCAAGGGAACCAAATGGGGCCGTCAGTGGGAAAACACAGCATAATCTGGGCTCTGCTTGGCTTTGCCAGCTGAGAGAGAAGGAGGAGAGAAGAGAGGAAAGAATCGTAACCACAAAAGGCATGGCATCCACACATCTTAGAAGAGTGGCACGTGGGTAATGATCATGAAAGGCTATAAGGCTCTTTTTTTCCAGTAATTACTGAGCAGAGTTGTGAAACAGTGATGAGGATGAGCCAGGATTAATGTTTCAGTGTAGTGTATACGCACACACAAACACAAATTACACACACACACACACACACAGGACACAAAGAAAAAAAGAAACAAGGAGAGATGCATCACGTTAATTAATGAAGGAAAAACATGCTTATCTCTGACTACACCAAAAGAAAGCAACTTTCCAGAATCTACAGCAACTTGGTTAAGGAGTTATTAACAACTTTGCTATTTACCTGAGGGTACAAGGACATTAGTCACATCGGGTTCTGTTGATTTTATGCAAATAGCTCATTAGAGATAACACATAACTATCCTATTTGAAGGAATACATTTGATTATTGGGGGAAAATAATATAATATAAATTTATCATGTAATTAAACAAGCAGTGTATCAATTTGCTAATTTTTCTCCCAAGAAAGACTTGCTGTCCAAGTAAGACCTTGGACCATATACCTCCAGATGTTAGAAAATCCACTAAGTGAAATACATAGACTGATAGATCATTTTCTGTTGTTGTCAGTCCTTTCAGTCATGTACGACTCTGTGACCCCACTTGGGGTTTTCTGGGCAAAGATACTAGAGTGGTTTGTCATTTCCTTGTCCAGTTCATTTTACAGATGGGGAACTAAGGCAAAGAGGGGTAAGTGACTTGCCTAAGGTCATTCAGTTAGTAAGTATCTGAGGCTAGATTTGAACTCATAAAGATAAGTCTTCCTGACTCCAACTCCAATACTTTATCAGCTGTGCCACGTAGATGCCCCCAAGATCTTCTTGACCTTTCTAATGTAACTCCTTTTCTAGCTTCCCCACATGAAATGAACAGCTGTTTATTCTGTTAGAGAATGTTACTCTACTCTTAAGCAGTATCCATATACTGCTCAAGTATATCAGAATTTGTAAGTATCATTCTCATATCCCTTAAGTTGTCCTAAGCAAATAAAAACAGTCATAGATATTAGAGGGTGCAGAGGAGAAGAGAGAAGAAACACCCAAAACAGAGAAAGCCAACGAACCAACTCAAAAGCGAACAAACATTGCTCCTAAGCAAGTAATTTGGATGTAGTATACATTGGCATAAGCATTAATCAACCCCATTTCAGCTTTATCAGTCTTTTGAGCATCAGAAACTTAACATCTCTGGCTTTTCTCATCTTGGATTTGGGCAGCTCAAGATTCATTCTCATATTCAGAATCAATCAGATACATTATCGTTTCACCCTTCCAATGCCTCTCTCATATGGTATTTACTACAGGGTAGAAGATAAATTTCAGAAAAGATCCAATGTCTCCTTACCTAAATGAGTCACTCATGGCCCACATACATAACTACAGTTCCAATGTGTTCTTTGCTATCGAGATATAGGACACTTCTGGAAGAACATCCAGTGGATTGTTAATCACAATAAGTATCATCTTGTTAAACACATTGGGACATGAAGGTCCTGAAGAAAGCAGCAAAGGTATCAGATGGGATGCTCTGCAATACCTTCTTTTTAAAAAAAAAAATCTTCATTTTCTTACTTTTTTCACATTTGTTTTTATTTTTTGAGGGGCAATTGAGGTTAAGTGACTTGCCCAAGGTCACACAGCTAGTAAGTGTGTCAAGTGTCTGAGGCTGAATTTGAACTCAGATCTTCCTGACTGCAGGGCTGGTGCTCTACTCACTGCACCACCTAGCCGCCCCTGTATGATACCTTCTAACAGACTCTTCATACCATCACCCTTCCTCTGGAGTAACTTTTAAAAAATACTTTTCAACAGAGAAAGGCTCCCCTGATAAGTGAATATCATTTTGTCAGAATACCATATATGGTTTAAAAATGTGGCTCTGTTCTCCATATCATCCTGTAGTTAAAATGATGCCTATTGAATGTTTCCTGAGAAAAGAGTAGCTTATGGAACCAGCTTCTACTAAATCAGATATCTCCTTCTCCTTTCGGAGGATGTCAGCTGGGGATCTAAAGTATAACAAGAGCAGCCAATATCCCAAAGACTACGTAAGCATGATAGGGAGAAACCATGCAGGGTGCAGGGGGGGATTGCTAAGCAAGTTTTTCCTGAGAGCTTCATATAAACTAAGGAGATAAATCTACTTGTAAAGTTTAAAAGTCTCAAGTCAATTCCCTAGCTTTAAGATGTTTAGAGACTGCAAATTTCTTCGGATTTCTATTATAGTTATTTTTTTTATTTAGACTTAGGACTTAGGATCTTAGATCTCCAAAGTACCTAAACCAACTGTTATAAATGCCAATGTAAGCCATTTGTTCTCTATTTCCTCATATGTGAGAAGAGAACAGATTCTAGCATACCTCGCCATATATCAAGATAAAAGATTTCATCTGACGCTGACTCCAAAAATGCTAACAACCATCGTACCTTTGATATACAGGTCTATATTCAAGGACCCCAATATCCTTCATGTATCTAAAATCTTATAATATCTTCGAATGAAACAGGAGAAGTAATTTCATTCTACGGATTGGGAAATAAGATGAAAGATAACTGACCTGCTATGTGTAGATAAGACAGCAACATGGTAGCAGAAATGCCCATAGAGCCATGATTCCTGGTTCCTAGCCCTATAATCTATTCATTAGAACAGGGATTCTTAAGCTGGAGCTAAGAACTTGTTTTTTCTTGTTGTTTTTAGTATTTTGGTAACTATTTCAATACAGATAGGTTCCTTCGTGATCCTCTGTATTTTGTCTGATGCAATTAAATACATTGTTTTCAAGAGTCCATGGGTGTAACCGAATTGACAAATGGGTGCATGACACAGAAAGACCCCCTGCATTTGAATGTGCTGCCTTGTGAAAAAATTATGCACCCCCCCACACACACACCCCTTTATCACAGGCCTTATTAGACTCATCACAGAGTAGAAGAATATAAGAAACTAGAGTGAATTTTTTAAAAAAAGAAAACCTGAAAGCTATTCAACACATGCCACCTTTTTAGCAAACTGTTTTTCAATGATTCTTTCCCCCAACAGAACATATTGTCCTCATGTGAGGGAAAAAGAATGACTTAATCTTTTCATAATTAGAATGCCACAAAGGTTTGACATAGTCTTAGCCTCGAAAAATGTTCTTTCTTAATCTAATTTGCTCAATAATAGCCTATTAATCTCCCCTTCTTCCATATCTGTTGCTCAAACTTCCTTTTATCTTATCTTTGCATGGAAAAACCCATATTTTGAGTCTCCACATGCAAATTGAGAGAGCAGCGCACACTCACCAGTTGACCTCTGCACAAACAGGGCACCCTCCTCCAGTCCCAGGAGCTCATTGCCATTTAAATGATTCATGGACCACATCAAAGGGGTCTTCCTTCAGGCCACCAGCAGAGGCAATATAGTTTGAATTTTAAACTAGGACAAAAGATGTTTCCTTCAATGAAACGTCTTCATCCTCACCCGTGGAAAGATTGTGTCTGCCTTTTAAGGTAAGAACACAGTGTGGTTCACATTTAAACTTGATAGCCAGCAGAGATTGCCCTTCAGAGAGGACACATTTAATTTTACAGACCAGGAGAGAAAGTGGACATTTGCTGCCTTCAGTGTCCAGTACCTCATTGATCAGAATTTAAAGAAAACCATTTGCAAACATCAGTCAGGGAACACGATATTCAAGCCATCAGTCAATAAAATCTGAGTTGGCCATATGCAATGTAATTTTCCCTCAGCCCCATCCCCACCCAGGAGAAATTGCTCTGTAATTAAAGACCATATACTGTAACATTAACACAAATTGAATACAGGTAGGAAGAGGTAGAAGAAGCTGATATACTAGAAAGAAAAACAAAATTATTACCACATCTGGGTTGGACATGAGTAGATTCTATTTTGTTGTGAGATAAGGCAGGAGTCCCATGAAACTTAAATTGAAATACATACATAGGGATCACTTTGGACTGCATGTTGACTTAGAAAACCATGTATTAACATTATCTATGTTCTACTGTATTTTTATTTCTTTTGTTAAATATTTCTCAATTAGAGAGTGGCACAGGAAGTATTTTTGACACCTCTGGTCTATACTACTCAAGTTCAGAAATAAGTCCAGTGAGTCCACATTTTCTAGGCTTTATCACTTGAAGACAAAAAACTTAGCTTAATGTAAGAGACCTGTGTAATGCCCAGCAGGGTGGAACTTTTGGCTGTTTTTTTGTTTGAGTGCTTCTCAAGACTAAGGCTATTGAATGCCTTTTCTTGAGACCTGCCTTTGTTTCAATCAAGAGTCTTCGATTGAATCTGAGGTCTTTGAAGACCTGCTTAAGTCACAAGAGAGCCTAAGTCACATGAGTTTGAGTCACATGGTAGTGATGCTCTCTGACCATGAAGAAGTGTATATATACTCTGAGGTCAGCATGCAAAATGCAGCAAGCAAATTGGGGCTCTCACTCACTGAAAGATTGTCCTGTGATTTGACCAGATGAGACTCTGGGTAACTGCTGTTAAGGAGTCCTCTGGCTTTGAAAAACCCAGATGTTGTTCCTTCTCTCTCTGGTAACTATGAATGTATTGCTATGGATAGACTGGTTTGGGTTATTTGCTCTGTTTATATAATTTCTGCTTGTAATTTCTGTTTGTATTGTCTCTGAAGTTCGGGTGCTGGCTTTATCCCCTGAGCTAAGTGAATGATACACGTATGTTTAATTAAAGTAAGATTGTTAACTTCTTAAAGTTGCTTCCCTTAGAAAGGCAAATCAAAGAACCTATGCTAGCAGCCCTCCTGTGTGCTGGTCTTATTGGCCTTCCACAGCCACAGTAGCAGCACATAGCATTGTCATTACAACCTATAAACATGGCAGAAAGTGCACTGGAAACCTTGGCTCAAATTCCAGTTCTAACACTAGCTACGTGACTATGACCAAATTTCTAGAAGCCTCAGTGCTCTCATTTGTATGATGTGGCTTCAAATGAGATGGCACATTTCTCTTTACTGAAGCTTGTGCTGAATCTCTTAGCACTTCGATTTTCACAAAACAAAAGGAACTGCTAGATTATAAATCCTATGAGATTCCTCTCAACCTGGTGACCCTGGAATTCATTTGTATTTATTTATATAGTAACATCTCCATGAGGGCACATAGAAGATATTTTTAGTTGAATTTATAAATAGTATTAAGAAGAAACTTTTTTAAAAATTCTTCTTGCAATAATCAATGTTATTCAGAATCCTTTATGTCAATAAATGAAAAACTGTACATTTTAATGTGTTGAATTGATAGGAATATACGGATTGGCAATTAAATGAGAACATATGTTTTAGAATTATTTCTCCAAATCAAAAGATAATTGTACATCTGATGCATATGTTCTGTGTAGCATGGATTATGAGAACATTTCTCATAAATTCATTTTTTTTACTGCATTGTATAAAAATCATTAAAATAGAACAAAACTAGATGTTTCTTAAATTGGACAAAACTACACATTTTGTTCTTCATGTGGAATCAGTTTTAAAATGAAGCCATTTATATTTTCTTTAAAACATTATTTTTATTTTTTTCTAAATACGGGAAGAATTAGCCAATATGAAATAATCATAATTTTTAAATCAAGCCAGGTTCATCAAGGTTTAAATTAAGTTCAGGTTCCATTTATGGGATATTACCATTAACATGACTTTTTTTTGGAGGACCTTAAAATTACAATTTTGGATCCTTAATATTCCTTCAAAATAAATGAAAAGCAAATGTACTTTAAAAAAATTTTACAGATGAGAAAAATGCTTACAAGTCTAATTAAATGATACATAGGAAATTTGCTGAAGGCTACATATAAAATCTGTGACAGATAATTTAAATCTTTACCTTCCTAGTAGATTACAGCTTCCATCAAAGAAAATATTGGACCAAAGTCCAACTCTTTGCTCAGTACATCCTCTTGGTAATTTCAATAAATAATAAATAAATAAAATCCACATTGTTTTAATAAAATAGGTTTCCCCACCCCATACCCCCACATAGCAAAGTACAGAATTTTTTTTTTAATGAAATTGAGCTGAGTGATCATCTAATCAAACCCACACCCAAAAAGGAATTACCACTAAAGCATACCCAACAAATTGTCATTCAACCTTTGCTTGAAGAACTCCAATGAGGTGAAACTCACTTCCTTAGGCAGCCCACTCCACCATTGGCTAGCTTTACATAATAGGGGTTCTTCCAGGCGTGATTCCTTAATGGGTCTCTTTGCTTCTACCCGTATTGCTCTTGACTCTACTCTCTGAGCCAAATAGAATAATTCTGATTCCTCTTCCACAAGATAATGCTTCATACACCTGAAGAAAAGTATCAGGTCCCCCCTGAATCTGCTTTTCTTCAGGCTAACCAACCCTAGCTCTTTCTTCCTTCTTTCCTTCCTTCCTTCCTTCTTTCCTTCCTTCCTTTCTTGGCAATCAGAGTTAGGTGACTTGCCCCAAGTCACACAGTTAATAAGAGTCAAGTGTCTAAGGTGGGATTTTAACTCAGGTCCTCCTGACTCCAGGGCCCAGTGCTCTATCCACTGCACCACCTAGCTGCCCACCCCCATCATTGCCCAAGATTTTTCAATCAATCCTTAGATGGCAAGAATGCAAGTCCTTTCACCACCCTGGTCCATTACCTTCTCTGTACGTTCTTTTTTAAACTGTGGTACCCAGAACTAAGCCCAACACTCTAGAAGTTGTCAGAGCAGGGCAGCAAATAGCAGGATTATTACCCTCCTTATTCTTAGAAGTTACACCTCTCTTAATGTAGTCCAAGATCACATTAACCTTTTGGGTTGATGCACACCATTGTTGATTCATACTGAATGTATAGTTCACTAACACCCCCAAATCTTTTTCAGACAACTTTCTAACCATCCCTCCCAACTATAATGCATTTAGGAAGCTATTCTTTAAAGCTTCAAGTGTAAAACTTCTTATCTTCTCAATTAAAATTCATCGTGTTTAGTTAATCCCAGCCTTCTAGGTTGTCATGATCTTTTGAGATCCTGACACCCTCATCGAGGGTGTTAGGAAGCCTTTCCAGCTTTGTATCATCTGGAAATCTCATGAGTACACCATCTGTGCCTTTATTCAAGTCATTGACAAAAATGTTAGGCTCAAGCAAAAAATACACCCCAAACCCTTGTGGCTACATTGCCAATTCAGGAGCAGTTACGTGTTACCATCTGGTCATTTCAACAATTGAAAATGACCGTTTGTATTTATGAGTTGCCAGATATTCCTACAAAGGTTCAGACATCTGGATTGTTACTGCTTCTGGATGGATGCTTCTGCATTTCAATGTTTTGTTTTCATTTTGTTTTGTTTTGCTGGAGGAAAAACAGCATATTGGATCCAGCCCACGTTACTCAGTAAAGGTGATATGATAATGTAACATCGTGTTTTTTAGTCCTTTGATTAGCCAGGTTACATTACATCATCAGTTATCAGGAATCTAGTATCTCTTATCATTTTATCATGGGGCCAGATCTTTCCATTTGATACCCATTCATACAAGCATAAGAAGAGTATGCAAATTAAACAGGCCTACTTTTAAAAGTCACTATTAAAGATGACAGATTTGCCCAAATCTCTTTAATGTGCCAGGCCTGGAGACAGGAAGACTCATTTGCTTGAGTTCAATCTGGCCTCAGACACTAGCTATGTGACCCTGGGCAAGTCAGTTAACCCTATTTTTCTCAGTTTCTTCATCTGTAAAAGGAGCTAGAGAAGGAAACTGCCAACCACTCCAGTATCTTTGCCAAGAAAACTCCAAAAAGGGCCACAAAGAGTCAGAAACTAAAAATGACTAAACAAGTTGTCAAGGAACTTGACTATCTAGTGAGATCATATGTACGTGTGTGTGTGTGTGTGTGTGTGTGTGTGTGTGTGTGTGTGTTATAATATGTGTCAGCAAATGCGAAATACTAAATATATGATCCAGCTATCAGGACTTGTATACATTTACAAGCAAGAAAGATCAGTTAATCAATTGGCAAGCCTATTTTAGGGCCTGCTATATGCCAAGTACTTTTCTAGGCTCTGGAGACACAAGGACAAATAAGGAACAGTCTCTACATTCAAAGAGTCTTGAGGCTTTCATTCCATTGGGAGAGACAACATATGTGTATATGTTTGTATATATATACGTATGTGTGTATATATATATATCTATATAGATATAGATATATGTGTGTGTATTTTTGCCTATAGGTGGATATATATGTTTCTGCATGTATATAGTGTATCTATACAAGTGTGCATATATTTATATGTGCTTGTAGGTGAACCTATATATATATATTTATATATAAAACCATCAATATGCATGTGCCTATGTATGTCTAAGGCAGTTAGGTGGCACAATAAATAGAGTGCTGGGCCTATAGTCAGGAAGACTCATCTTCTTGAGTTCAAATCTTGACATTTACTAGCTGTGTGACCTTGGGCAGGTCATTAACCCTGTTTGAGTCAGTTTCCTCACCTATAAAATGATTTAGATAAGGTAATGTTAAACCACTCCAGTATCTTTGCAAAGAAAACTCCAAATGGGGTCATGAAGAGTCAGACACAACTGGAAAAAAAACCTGAAATATGTATGTTTATGTATGTATGTATATATATATATATATATATGTATATACATATATATATAAACATTTACACACACATATACATATTTACATGTATACAAAGATACATCATATATAAGGTTATAAAGGGCTTTAAAGCCAAAGGAATTTGGCCCTAGAGGCAATAAAATTACCCCAACATAGGAGTGATGTAGACAGTTGTTGCTGAGTTATCTTAGATGTGTCTGACTCTTTGTAACTCCCATTTGGGATTTTCTTTGCAAAGATAATGGAGTAGCTGACCTGAGCTTAAGGGAAGTCATTTTGGCAGCAGTGTAGACAAGGGCTTGGAGGGGGAGAAACAAACTTTTAATTGGGTATAACAAAATGATAAAATCATAGATCTAGCATTGGAGGGACCTCAGAGGCCATTTCTTCCAAGCTCCTCATCTTATAGGTGAGGAAACCAAGGCCCAGAGAGAGTAAGTGATGTCTATGTACACAGAGGTAGTTTTTGTCAGAGCTGGAATTGGACCAGGTCTTATGATTCAAGATGTTGTGATGGTATCACACTGCTTACTTGTTATGTTACTTGGGCATTATGGCATATCTGAAAGAGTAGTGGACTCAGGAGAGAGTTAGGTTGGACTATTTTCTCTGAAGCTAGGTGTACAAGCCTGGACAAATTACTTCATCTTTCTAAGGATCAGTTTCTTCATCTATAAAATGGGGATAAAAATATTTGCCATAATTATCTCAGAATGTTGCTATGAGATAAATGTTTTACAAATCTTAAAACATTACATATATATATACATGTTTTCATTATATTGTATTTAATAATATATAGATTTTTTAAGTTTCAACAAATTCTGATAGAATACATGATCTGGATATTAAACAAATGAAGTGGAAAAGTTTATTCCAAGTTGAATGGTGGAAAAATGAGAGAAAGATGATGATGGTGATGATGATGATAGTTAGTGGTTATGATGATGGTGATGGTAATAAGATGATGAAGAAAACTATAATTATGATGATGGGGAGAAGCTCCTTATAAAATTTTCAGCACAACTAAAAAGCAACTAACAAAGAAACTATGAATTTTATCGTCACTGCTTTAAGTCTTCTGATCCCTGATTTTCTGGCAGAATCAAAAATTAATTCACTGGCGAGAGGCTGGAGATCTCTCCTCATAACCTTGCATAAAATTCATTTTCTGAGCATAGAATGAAGTCTGAGAGAAAGCTTTTGGAGGTATGTGTTTATAGAACAAGTTTTGGCAGAGGTGAGGAAGGAAGTGTGGAGGTAGGTTGGAGAAGACAGAACAATTCAGTTAGAAGGAGGATTAATACCGGATTTTCTGGATTGATGTGAATAAAAGTGAAATAAATTCCCAAGAACTTGCACATGCTACATGCAAGAAGGTCTAGTGTGGTAATGACAGTGTCAAATGCAAAACTGCATAACTGCTTAAAAGGGTCCTAGATAAGCCTGTGCGCAGAATAGAAACAAGAATTTCAGGCCTCAAGATGTACTCTCTCCCTGCAAATAAAGCCCTGCGTGGTATCCTTCCAAGAGAAAAGGTCTCTACACACTTGCATCACTTTTTGCTTCAATGCCAAAGTTTTAAATCAGCTTCCCAAGTCAAAAGAAGCCTTTTATCAAAACGAAGAGAAACTCCTGGCTGCTTTGTTTTTGTTACCAGAATTGTAAGGAAAGCAAAGGGCAGCAATAACAACAATTTGGCTGCAAAAGAAGCATATTTACAAGATGAAGTGGCTGTAATTGGTTCCTTTTCAGACAGTCTCAGTACTGTGGCCAAGTTACAACTAGGCAGGACACTGAACTCCCAGAACTGACCTCTCAAGGTCAGATTTGAGTAAGGGGAGGAAGCTGGCCCAGAGCCTTTGTTATTATGTGGGTAAATAGAGGACTTCACAGTATACCAGGCTGTCAATTTGGCAGCCATTGAGAATATCATGGGGAAAACCAAGACGAAAAGTCTCCTTTCATTTACAAAATCTGAAATTGTGTTTCATTTTTGCCTTCGTATCTGACAAACGTGCACACTTGTAGGCGTTTAATTTTTTGTTGGATTGAATTAACTATGTCATCTCTTCTCAGAAAAAAAGGAAATTTACCTTCTCCACCCTCCCCTCAAAAATGAAAAGTAAACAGCAAATGACAACCTGCCAGGTGCTTCCCTTCCCTTGAATTTGATCTGCATATCTCCCACTGAACTGTAATTACATCTGAGAATGAAAGTCCAGTCAGCAGAATTTCACTAAGAGAGGCATGATGCTCCTTACATATTCTACCTACAGAGAGAAAGCATGCAGTAATGGACAACAGACAGCTGGAGACCTATACCTCTGACACATACTGGCTGTATGACATTACACAAGTCATTTAGCCCCTTAGTGCCCAGGGAGCATTCTACAACCTATATCTGCAGCAGTAGAGGGGGTTTAATCATGGCGAGTTCCCTGTATCTATAAATCACGTCTTGACCTTTCCCCAAAAAGAAAGTTCTACCTACCTAAAGTGCCAGAAATATGATTATTTTAAGGGAGAAATCTTTTCAATCATAGCAAAGAAAAATTGACTTTAAAAGTACACCCAACCAGAGGCCTGGGTTCAAAGTTTGTCTCTGTCACTATCTGTGTAATCTTGGGCAAAAACCACTCAACCAGAGTCGGGGCTATCTCCTCACCTACAAAAGGAGATATTTGTACTGAATGGTCTTTAAGGTCCTGTCCAAGTCTAAATCTGTTAACCCATGGTCCTCTGACTACTAAATTTGTTTTCCTCTTCAATGTTCATGGAAATGAATGGAGGTTGGCAGCCCTCTGCTGGAGAAGAAAGGAGACATCTAATTGCTTTATAGATAAATGTTTTGGATGCTATGGTGAGCTAATTGTTTTCATGGGAATTAGAAATAACTTATTTGCTTTAGTACAGCTCTTTTTTATTTTTACGAAGTATTATGCTAAAAATTCTCCCTGCCAAGGAAAGAGTAGAAGAAAGGGGAAAGACAGGGAAGAGGGGAAGGAGAGGGGAGAAAATGAGATTTGAGATTTAAAGTAGGACATTTGCAGCTTTCCACATGTCTGGTTACTATGATTTCTCTCTAAGGATAATTTAGTCTAGTCACAGACTAACAAAATACCACTTGATGTATCCTCAAGTGATTGAATACCATTCACCAAGTCAGCTGTACTCATATATTACATCTGAGGGCTCAGACAATTACTTGAATTTACCTAATTATTTCAGAAAATTTGTCTTAGAATTTAAATTCTGTTAATATGATAGCATCATTAATCTAGAATGGTCAATTGCTATTTGGGTGTGCAAAAGCAATTCCTGAAATATTTTAGACACTCAAATACTTTTCTATTTAAAGGAAATATGCCATCAAACTCTGTATCATATACCAAACCCCATTATTAAACGATCCACATGTGGTTTTTCAAGTCTGTTTATAAATATTTAGCTTGAACTGTTACATTTCAATATTTGTGTTCTTGAGTTCTTTTTCTACCTATCACACTAGTAACAACTCCATATAGCCAATCTATAATGGATCCTGCTCTATCTACCATATACAGTATCTTGTAAATTGGTCCTTTCCTTTCTTTTCCTGTCCATGGTCCTTACTCTTAGACTCTGGTTGTTTCCTACATGCTTCTCTCCATACTGCTAATCTCCAGAATCATTTCAATAGTATTGATCTCCAATGTTGTTGCAAATTTTGTTTTCTTCACTCACACTATGCTTTTAAAAGTTTTCCCTTGTGACATCAAATCACATGACAAATTCAGAGCAGTACCCTCACTTGTTTACCCTTCTTATGATTGTGTTCTGCTCTATTTTTCCTGGGCAAAGTTTCTTTTTCTATTGACCTTAGTCTTCAAAACTTTTTTCCAGTCAGTTCTCCAAATCTATGTCATCCTTAAAAACCAGCTACCCTGTTTCCCTCTGTCTCTCTGTGTCTGTCTGTGTCTCTCCCTCTCCCTCTCCCTCTCTCCCTGTCTCTCTCTCTCCCCCCTCCCTCTGTCACTCTCTCCCTCTCTCCCTCCTGTGTGTGTGTGTGTGTCTGTTTCTTTGTCTCTTTCTATTTTTCTGTTTATCTCTCTCTCTTTTCCCTCCCCTCAAACATGGTCCTCAAAATTCTGAGTGGTTTATATTACTTATATGTATATATATATATATACACATATATATATGGAGAAAGAAAATGAGAGAGATATAAACATATATAAAAAGTAGAACTGTTTCAAAAGAGAAGAATTAATATCTCAATTTACAAGGCTAACAAGTAAGGGCCATCTTAGTAATTGTTTTTGGCTGATTACTAAAGGGAAATACAATTAAGAAAGTGAAAGCATAGAGAAAGTAAAATCTAGCTATTCAAATCTCCCCGTACTATCAATCTATGACTTGAAAATCCAATGTCAGGTTCTTAGTCCTTCCCCTCAAACCCCACTTTGAGAAACCATGCCTTCTGGGCATGCCAACATTTAAGATGAGGTAGAGGGGGAGTGAGTTAAGCACAAAGATATTTTTTGTTGCAATTTTATAGATAATTCTCTTTTCTAATTTGAGGAAAAACTAAAATATCAAAAAGCATAACTCAACACAAGTCTAAATATTATCTACTCATTTTATTTGGCCATTAGAATGAATATGCAAATTCCCAAAAATATGATTAATCTGTGTGCCAAACATTTATATAAGCACCAACTTTTTATAGCTGACTTGTAAATCATCAGCAATAAGAACTTATACTACAAAAAAAGCTGATTGGTCATTAAATGCTCAAGTAAACACCAAGTAATGCATTTCTATGGTTCCTATCTCTTACAGAGCATGCATATTATTTTAAAACTGAATCCTGCTTAATGCTAAGCAAAAATCATAATGACTAGTGATTCTGAAAATAGCAACAAAGTCTGATAATGCATACAAAAGAAATAAGACTTTTTAGACTATACACATGAACAGAGCTGCTAACCCACTGGCATGATGAAAGAACTCTCAGGGGTGTTCCGGATCCAGCTTCTACCAACTGTTGAGAGCCAATCATTAAATTTTCAGGGTAAGGGTTTATACCTCAAAAATGGGCAAATGCTACAAATCAGGGATTGATTTATTCTGTTGATTGTCTAGACTTAAGAAAATAATACAGAAAATGTTAACAATGCAAATTAAACTTAAAAGCATGTCCTGCATTTTATTAAATGTCTACTATGTGTCAGGCACATATCTCCTTAGCGTGTTTTATCCCCTGAAGGATAAAACACGCTAAAAAGAAGGAGCCTATCTGGCTGATCACACAACTAAAGCTGCTTTTGTAAGCCACAATCTTTCCTTTTTATTTACTCTAGATCGGGGCAGCCTGAATCTCCTGATAGGAATTACTTAAAAATAACAGGTCTATGTGACCTTAAGACAGACATGGTAGCATTAAAACTACATTAGCACAATATCCTCATCTGTGACATAAAAAGATATTCCTTCTCAGAGCAAAATTTTGAAGGTTAGTGAGCAGTCTAATGTTTCTGACCTAAAGACAAAGTCTGATGCAATGCAGCACACTGAAAGAATGTTGGGAAACAACTGAGGAGTAAGAATAATGCTAACATGTAGCAGAGAGGGAGCAAGTGATCCCCAAGCACCTAGTGAGGTAAAGGGGGCAAGGTATAGTGCAAAGCATCTTAGACTGTAAGCTTCTTGAGGGCAGGGACTATCTTGCCTCTTTTTGTGACCAGTGCCTGGCACGCAGTATGCATTTAATAGATGTTTGCTGGTTGATTGATAGAGAATAGCCACAGACACTATCCCATAGCCAAATATTCCTATTTTGGTGCTGAAACCATTGCGTTCCCCACTTGGCCTTGACAATCATGGTAGATAACTGACGACAGTGTCTTCAGTTTCAAAAATGAATCCAATTCAACTCTATTATTAAATATTGGGTAGTCAAAAGGTACATGATATTGTGCATCTAGGGAATGTCTTATTTTAAATTTTTATCCCCAGTTCTTAGCACATTGCTTGGCACATAGAAAATGCTTCATTCATTCATTCATTCATTCATTCATTCCCTATAAGAGGAAAAAAATACAAATAGCATTGAGTACTGCATGTTTCCTTATATTTCCTATCTACTATGCCATATGAGGTGGAAATACAATAAGGAGAATATGATATTTGGGGGGAATGATGAGAGATGGATAATAAAGGCTCTTTTGTCTCCTGGTGTTATCATAATTAAAAAACCGCCATTAATATTGGTACTAAATGATGACTAAAGAATGCCAGTTTATTATCTATAGAAAATATGTGCTGGAAGTAGAGCTGAGAATAAGAATATTAAATATGAATAAAGAATAAATAAAAACAATATTTTGGCAACAAGGCATTTATTTAATTAACCTATTGGCCAAAGGCATTTTTGTCCATTTTAGTGATTGGAGATAAGGTAAACATTTAAAAATGTAGCAAATCCTCTTACTACCCACATGGCTTTATCCAGGCATTCTTAACCCTGAGGTCTATGAACTCGTTTTTAAAAGATTCTTTTTGATAACTGCATTTCAATGCACTTGGTTTCCCATGAATTTTATTTTATGTATTTAAAAATATAAGGGGTCCATAGGTTTCTGCCATATGCCAACAGGGTCTGAGACACCGAAAAAGGTTAAGAATTCTTGCCCTAGGGCCTTTGGGCTCAGATCAGAAACAGAAGTGAGATACTGAAACATAGGTCTAGGGTAAGACCGAGGCAGGAACTATGGATCAAAAACAAATCGTTGTCGAGTTAAGAAGTGGGGCAGGGAAGAGGGGGCTAGATGATCCAGATTTTTACAATGAGCAATCCAGCTAGGAAAGCTTTTCATGCTAATTGGTTTCACACACAATTAATGTTCACAGAAATTACCATCAATCCCACAGAGAGCCTGGTTCTTATTCCCCAAGGAGGATGGGGGCAGGGGAGTGTGGAGAAAGCAGGCCCTAGCATGGGGCGACATATTAATGTGATAGGGAAAGTGGGCAGTATTCATTGGCCCCGGTGTCAACACCCTGGACACAGCCCCATTTGAGGAGAAACACATATTAAAGAAAGGGAAAGCCAGCAAAAGAGGATAAGAAGGTTACAAGCGCAGGTGTGTGAAGTCATAGACTATTTCATTTACTTTCAGGCTGCTCTGAAATTATTTTCTATTCTTCCATCATCCCTTTGCCGCAAGGCATAAGCCAGGCTGTGGCTGCTTTAATGACAATTAAGTAGCTTATAAATCTACTTTTTTCTCCATGCCAAAGCCTTAATAATTCAAAAAGTCCTATTTTTATATTTGTGCTGCTATTAGTATCAATGGCCAATCACGTATTAATCATCTACTATGTGTCCAGTACTATACAAGATGCTGAGGATACAAAGAAAAATTAAGCTGTCCTTTCACTTAAGAAATCCATGTTCATAAAAAAATATATACAAAATAAATACATTTGAGAGAGAAGCCCTAGCAGCTGGGTGGGTCAAGAAGGGCCTAATGTAGGAAGAAGGTGGCCCTGGAGTTAACCTTTGAAGTAAATTAGGTATTCTAAGTCAGGGGGTAAGGAGCTGGTGCACTCCAGCTACGGGGAACAGTCTGGGTGAGACAAGGGAGCTGGAAACTGGAATTTGTGCCGGAGGGCCAGTAAGGCTGGTTTGCCGGCACCAAAGTATCTGGATGGGAATGAAGTGTAGAAAGACAGGTCAGAACCAGATGTCAGAAGGCTATAAATGCCAAACGGAGTTCATATTTAATCATATATGGTGTTTGTTAAGTATAGAAGACCTAGAGATGGCTACCATTAGACGCAAATGGGGAGGGAAGAAAAAAAGGGGAAAAAGAAATCTAGATGACAGTTTCATTATATATTTAAAAGGACTAGCAAGTTGTATACAATAGATTTGCAGTTTCATGTGTAATCATGTTTTTTTTTATTATAGTATGTTATGGAAACACTTGTTTTATTCCACATATTAAAAATAAAATTTTTTTTTTTAAGTACGGAAGACCTATGTTTTACAAATACCACTTTGGCAGCTGTGTAAAAGATAGAATGAAGAAGAGAGAGACTTGAGGCAAGGAAACAAGGAGTTTATTCTTCATAAATTCTATTGTTCATCAACAATATTTCCTCAAATAAGGCTATTAATCTGTATTAAGTTATATCATCACCTAAATGCTAAGAATTACTGTAACAAGAATAGTATACTATTCTCTTTATAAAATTGAAAATCTGTGTTCTTGGGAAATTATTTTGAATGAAAACCTCTATTCCAGGGTGATTTTTCAACTTGATTTTAAAAAAATGTTTCAGGTTTACTTTTCTCCTTTTCTCTATAATATAAAACAGAAAAAAAATTTCAAATTTCCTATATGATGTTCCTGAAACTTCAAAATTCTAGAAGTTAAACTCATGGCTATGACTTTGCCCTTGATACCACGTGCTTCAAATCCCCAAGGAAATTGTTTTGGGATTAATTTTTCCTACTGAGATAATAAAGTGGGTAATTCACATCAATAGGACAGTTTATTAAAGGCCCTTAACATTATCATATCCCATTACCATAATCAAAAACATTTTAATCCTTTCTTTTTTAATGTATTAGGTGCCAAACAAAACTAATTAGACAGGCACAGTCCTGCCAAGGCTGGCCCTATGCCTGGGTAGGCTTGATGTGATTTCAAATGCACCAAAACCCACTTTCCTCCTTCTCGACTCCCCACCAACACATACACACACCACTTTCCCCTTACCAATCTGCTATAGAGCCTGGAATTCCCACATTAATCACTGCTTTGGGTTAAGTAAGCCATTAGAGGTCCCTTAGAGCAAATATTTTTTATGGGAGTAATAACACATTTAACTGGAGTGAAAGCCAGTCTTAGAGTCAAAAAGATCCAGGTTCACCTCCTGCCTCTAGCATTTATTAGCTGTATGACCCTGGGTAAATCATCAACTTTATGCCTCACATGTGTGCAATGGGGATAATAATAGTATGTACTTCACTGGACTGTTTTGAGGAGCAAATGAGCTAAAGTATTGAAAGCACTCTATGTGCTATATAAATACTCTAGTACGAATCAGCCTAATAATATATCGTCATTATTATTGCTTCTACTACTACTCCTACTACTAATACTAACCATTAATACTTCACATTAACTCCAGCAATCTAACAAGGCTCTGAGGAAATGGGAAGCTGGACAAACCAACTCATTTTCATGGTTTTTTAAAGGTTTGTTTTTATTGTTTTTTGTTTTGTTGGGTTTTTTAAGATTTGTTTGCATGGATTTTTGTTTTACGTTTTTTGGTTTGTTTTGTGATTTATTTTAGGTGAGGCAGAGAAAGGTGAAGGAACTAAACCCCATATATGGGTTGTTGCTGAGAAGGCACAGC
The DNA here is from genome assembly GCA_028646595.1 of Phalanger gymnotis. Classification (NCBI taxonomy): domain Eukaryota; kingdom Metazoa; phylum Chordata; class Mammalia; order Diprotodontia; family Phalangeridae; genus Phalanger; species Phalanger gymnotis. The sequence continues at coordinate 277,135,507 of CM053623.1, forward strand.
TCATCTAAGGATGCAGTAGTGCAAAGCCCTCTAAGGCCAGCATGTAGCAAAGACAACTGAGATGCAAGGGGTACTAGCTTTGCTCCCTCCCCATAGAAATGTACAACTTAATCCCAACTTGTTGCAGATTTTAGAAATATGTATTTAATTAATTGGCTAATTAAGCACAAGCCACTTTGTAAGATGTACTATGTTCTTTCCTTGAATGGAGACACATATATTTTCCACCCTCCTCTGTTTCCCAATCACCTCTTTTGTTTCTGTACTCCTACTTCTTTTCTCTAGAACAAAACCTCCCAGCCAAGCTTCCATGATTTTCCATTCATATTGATCATAGAAAGAGCCTGCTACAAAGCCAAGTGGCCCAAATGACTCAGTGGAAGATCATGAAAGATTTTATTATTCTATAAGAGTCATGAGCTTTCTTCCCTCTCTAAAGATTCATCTCCTTGCTCTTAGCTTTATCAATAATAATTCCACCTAGATTAATTTTTTTTAATCCTCTCCATTCCCTCTGCAAAGATAAATAGTATAAAACATGGAGCTTATTGTTGTTTTGTCATTTCAGTCATGTCTCAGTGGTTTGCCACTTCCTTCTCCACATCATTTTACAGATGAGGAAACTGAGGCAAACAGGGTCAAGTGACTTGCCCAGGGTCACACAACTAGCTAGCATCTGAGTCTGGATTTGAATGTAGGTCTTCCTGACTCCAGACCCAGAACTCTATTCACTGGGCCACCTAGCTGCCCCAAACATGGAGCTGTAGTTTGTAAATTACAAGGTCTGTCTCTCTGTTTTATAAGAAATATTAAGTAGAAAGACAATTATATATCTTTGAAATAAATTCATACCAGCATTATTATAATGCCAAAATCTTCAGTGCCTTTTGGTTATTTAGATAACTTAATATTAGAGATTTGGATGGAATCTGTGGTTTCACCTATATAAATAATTCCAGGAGAGTAAACTCAAATTCCAATTTATACTTTTTCTGCAACTTAAAGTCGTAGAGAGTTACCTAGAGCATTGAGAGATTAATTAAGTTGTCCAGGGGTAACACAGCCAGTATGGGTCAGATGTGGGACTTGAATCCAGGCCTTCCTGTTTTGGAGGTCCAGTCTCCATACCACATTATTCTTTATGTTAATATACTGAAATGGTTCGATCTGAATATGCTGACAAGAACACAATACAATGCAGGAACTGAATGCCCAAAAAGAAAGGAAAAAGATTAAAAGTGCCTGATGGTTAATCACACATTTAATTATGCAAACTAAGTTAAAAGCTAATAAATAGTGGCATGATGTGCTTAGCACAGTGACTGGCAGAAAGTAAATACTTAGTAAACATGTGTTGCCAAATTTCAGGGGAGTCATAGGATCACAGGCTTAGAACTGGAAGGGATGTTAGAGATGACCTAGTCTAGGACTGGGAAGCCTATGGCCTTGAAGCCTCATGTGGCCCTCTAGGTCCTCAAGTGCAGCCCTTTGACCGAATCTGCTTAATACAGAATACAGAACAAATCCTCATAATAAAAAGATTTCTTCTGTAAACCTCGAACTCAGTCAAAAGACCACACCTGAGGACTTACAAGGCCACATGTGACCACAAAGCCACAGATTCCCTAACCCTGATCTAGTCCCATCCCCGAATTTTGCAGAAGAGGAAGCTGAGGGAGGTCTAGAACTGTTACGAGATTTGTGCGAAGTTGTATCAGTGGCAGAGCTGAAACAAGAACCCAGGACTTCTGACTTCTGACTCAGCTTTTTTTTCCATGGAGTCTTCTTTTGATGAAATATGTTTACAGTAATTAGAGTATTCTGTAGTATTCAGCCCTCTTTTCTGATTAAAGATTTTTTTTCCTGAGTTAAGATAAAAGAGCAACCCATAATCAAAATATATGGGTCAAGCATCTGCAATCACTAAGAAAGGCTGCCTGTTCAAATGAGATAATATTTGTAAAGGGCTTAGCACGGTACCTGGCACATTTTTTCAGTTATTTCAGTCATGCCCAACTCTTCATCACCCCATTTTGGGATATTCTTGGCAAAGATACTGGAGTGGTTTGCCATTTCCTTCTCTAGCTCATTTTACAGATGAGGAAACTGAGTCAAACAGGGTTACATGACTTATAATGTCTCATAGATAGTAAGTGTCTGAGGACAGATTTGAACTCATGAAGATGAGTCTTCCTAACTTCAGATCCAGCACTCTATCCACTGCACCACCCAGCTGCCCTGACCTGGCACACAGCAGGTGCTAAATAAATATTTGTTTCCTTCCTTCTTCCTCCCTGCTTCTTTCCTTCTCTTCCCTCATTCCTTCTCCTCTCTCATTTCTTCTTTCTTTCTTTCCCTCTCTTCCCATCTCCCTCCCTTTGCCTCCCTCTACCTTCCTTCCCTCCCCCTTCCCTTTTTTCAATTCCCTTCACTTTCTTCCCTCCCATTCCTCCTTCTTCCTTTACCATTCTGGTCCTTACAGCAAGGTGAAGTATTAGAGATTAAGTGTTGTTAACATTTGTCTTGTCATGTCATTGTCCATTGTATTAGGTCTCTATTGGATGATAAATGGCCTGACAGGGATCCTGTCTCATTTATCTATACTCACCTCCATTTTCTCACTTCCAACTAACTTCACAACCACTTGTAATCTGGTTTCTGTCAATACTACTCAAATGAAACTGCTCCCTCCAATGTTATCAATTATCTTTCTTTCTTTCTTTCTTTCTTTCTTTCTTTCTTTCTTTCTTTCTTTCTTTCTTTCTTTCTTTCTTTCTTTCTTCCTTTCTCTTTCTTTCTTTCTTTCTTTCTTATATTTTATATATATTATATGTAATATAATATATAAATATATAAAAATATTATATATATATTTATTTATATCTATGTAGATGACCTCTCAGTCTTCTTTCTTCTTGACATTTCTGCAGCATTTGACACTATCAATCACTCCCTCCTCCTGAACACCTCCCTTGGTACCACAGCTTTGTCATTTTTCTCTTTCTATATGTCTGATTTGTCCTTCTCACTCTCTTTTGCTGAACCATCATCAGTCTCCCACTCCCTTATGTGTGGAGCTGCCTCAGATTTCTGTCTAGGGCCCTTTCCTCTTCTTCCTCTACACAATTTCTCTAAGTGATCTTATCAGTTTCCACAGATTCAATTATTGTCTCTATGCTGATGATGCTCATATCTATATATCTAGCCTGGCATCGCTAGCTGCTTGCTAGACATCCTTATCTGAGGCATCTCAAATCCAACTGTCTAAAACAAGGCTCATTTTTTTCCTACTAAACCAATCCCTCCTCCAAGTTTTCCATTTCCATTGAGAACATCACCATTCATCTGGTTATTCATGTTCACAACCTAAGAGTAATTTTGAATTCTTCACTCTTACTCATTCCCATGCCCAACCAATTGTCAGTTCAGCCTCCACAATTCTCTCATCCCTTCTCTCCATTTATACCACAACCACCCCAGTTGACATTATCTACCTTCACATGGACTGTTGTGTAACCAACTAATTGGTCTCCCTGGCTATAGATACTCTTTTCAAATCTATCCTCTACACAAATCTCTCAAATCAGTATTCATAAAGTGAGGTCTAACCAGGCCATTCCCCTCCTAAAGGAGTTGCCTCCTAAGACAAAGACAGATTTCCTTGTTTAGCATTTACTGGCTCCAATTTATTAAACATTACTACCCATTCATGATTCTTCAGTCCAACAAAATTGGTTCTCTTCCTACCTATCTGACCACTCCTTCTCTGACTCCTTTGTCATATCCTCTCTCAGAGTTCTGTCCTGGGTGTTCTTCTCTTCTCCCTGTATAATATAGTATAGAGTCTATACTATTTGACTTGGTAATCACATCAGCTGCCATGAATTTAATTACCATCTCTATACTGATGATTCTCAAATCTACCTCTCCCGTCCCAAACTTCAAACCTTGTATCTTAAACTGCCTTTTGGACATCTTAAACTGAATGCCTAGTAGACATCTTAAACTCAATATATCCAAAATGGAACTCATTATCTTACCCATTAAAACCTCCACCCCTCCTACCTTCCCTACTGTAGAGGGCACTAACATCCTTCCAGTCCCTCAGACTTGGAACTTATAAGTCATCCTAGACTCCTCACTGTCTCTACCCCACCCTGCCATAACCAATCTGTTGCCAAGATCTGTTGAGTTCATCTTTGCATCTAATTTACCCCTTTCTCTCCTCTGACACTGCCACCGTTCTGGTGCCTGCAGGTGGGTCTCCCTGCTTCCATTCCATTCCATTCCTGCTCTCTCCATTCCAATTAATCCTCCATTCAGCTACTAAAGTGATTTTCCTAAAGCTAATCTAATCATGCCACACACACACACACACACACACACACACACACACACACACACACTCACCAAACTCCAGGGGCTGGAGGATTGCCTCAGGACCAAATACAAAATCCTGTTTCTCATTCAAAGCCCTTTATAACCTAGCCCTCTCCTTCTTTTCCAGTCTTCTTACACCTTACTCCTCCATGGGTGCTATTCAATCTAGTGACTGGCCTCCTGGCTGTTCCACAAATAAAACACTCCATTTCCCCCACACTAGGAATATTTTCTTTCCACTGCTCCACCTACTGACCTCCCTGGCTTCCTTCAAGTCCCAACTAAAATACCATTGTTTATTAGAAGCCTTACCTAACTCATCTTTCTGCTGTTAATTATTTCTCATTTTTCCTGTATATAGCTTGCTTTGTATATGTTTGTGTGTTTTCTCCCCCACTATAAGCTCTAGGAGCTACTTTTGCCTCTGTTTATATCCTCAGTGCTTAGCATAGTACCTGGCACATAGTAGGTATTTTGTAAATGTTTACTGATCGATTGACATTTATTTCAATCTTTAATATACTTTATATACATTGCTTCATCTTGATCCTCACAACCATCCATGTGAGGCTGGTACTAATAATACTCCTACTTGTAGATGAAGAAACCAAAGCAAGACAGTTCAAGTGATTTCCCCAGTATCCCACCAGTTAATAAGGTGAGGTTTGACCCTGATTTCTCTCATTCCAAGTCCACCCTCAATACACTGTGCCACTGTGCCTCCTTGAGTTTAACAGGCAGATATTTCAAAAATATATCTTTGGTAAAGACTTGAATTTGCTTTTTAAAAAATTTACTGATTCTCTAAGTCTTTGTTTAATTTGTTTCCACTTTGAAATGCAATGACTTTTCAAAATAATAAAGCAGGCAACTCTATCAGAATCAAAGAGCCTTACTGGGCTTCCCGAACATACAGGATCTTATGTTCCACAGTTTGGTTACATTTTAACTTATATTGATAATTTTAAGTTGCATATATTCTTTTTAAAAACATGTCCCTAATATTTTATTCAATGTACTTATGGAAACTTTCTAAGACCTAATTGGTAGATTTTAAGTTCGATATTACATAGAATTCTTGGGTATGTTTATTTCCCTCAGACCTAAAACTTACTGCAGAAATGTTATTCTTCAATGGTGCCACTGGAGGCCAGTAATGATACGAGAATGAATCTCCACTAGGCCTAATTCAAATCCTCTCCAAACCACAAATGAAAAATTATTATCTTCTCCTGATTAAGTAAGAAAATATGAACTTCATGATGTCACCAGTGCTGGTACTCTCTCCACTGGTGCAGAATGTTACCAAACCTTATTATCCAAGGACAATTCTAGTTTAGTACGGAGAGACATTGTCAGGAGGTTGTCTACTATAGGATGAATTCCACAATTATGCATGAAACAGATAAAAATGCAAAATGGGCCACAGCCCATTCAACTTGGTCACCAGTAAGAGTAACCAAGTGAATGAATGGTTGAATGAAAAACCTTTTATAAAGTATTTATAACCAGGAACTGTGTTAAGTGCTGAGGACACAAATACAAAGGTCTCTGGTCTGAAAAAGCCTACATTCTAATAGGGGAGTCAACTTGCTTAAGCGAATGGTGGCCAGGGAAAGGAGTTTTGGTCTGTGAAGTCATAGGGATGGTAAGTTGATCCATAAGGGAGACAACTGATACATCTTTTCCAAAAGCAATTGTACTATTGATTTGATTGCTATGCCAAGGACAAGAAGGAAGTAGAATACAAAAATAAAATAACATTTTTTATTAAAGAGAGGGGGAGTCAGCAAGTCCTAAAAATTATGTTTTTAGACAACCATAAACATCATTTTATGTGTTGGCATTATAACTTAAAATGGTACTGTAATTCAAGCAGCCAGGTGGTACAGTGGATAGAGAACAGTGGGCCTGGAATCAGATAGGCTCACTTTCCTGGGTTAAAATCTGGCTCAGATATTTACTAGCTGTGTGACCCTAGGCAAATCACTTAATACTGTTTGCCTCTGTTTGCTTATCTGTAAAATGATTTGGAGAAGAAAGTGGCAAACCACTCCATTATGTTTGCCAAGAAAACCCCAAATAGGGTCATGAAGAGTCAGGCATAACTGAAATGACTGAATAAAAACAACACTATAATTGAACTTGAAGATTGTACATAAAACAAAATCTAATAATAGAAGTTCAGGGGCCTCGCAAACTATATTAGCTTTTTCTGTAGCTGCTGGTGGGCATGTGGATAAGTTGATGTTCGGAATAAAGTTGGATAGGCAACTATCTTGCCAAATCCAGATTGTTAGTTCTTTTCCAGTTCAGACCCAATGACTTCCTTCCATTCTTAACCAATCTTTAGCAGAAAGGTCACACAGACATGGAATCTGCAGTTTTGGTGCTTGATATACTACGGGAGAAGGTGAACCACATCCATATGACATTCTGGTTACAAGTTCAATAAGAATATACAGAGAAGTTGTGAACTGGAAGGACGGCTCATAGGCCCTACGTGACAAGGCAAAAGAATGGGGGGGGGGAGTTTGTTTCATTGCAATGTAATTTCCTGAAATGCCAGGCCATCTTGACTTATACTGCTTATAATAAGCCACAGGATCATTCCAGTTTATACATTAAAATCTGTTTCAAGGAATAAAGAAAGAGGGAAATTTAATGAAAAGCTTGACAATATCCTCCAAGTCAACAGGTACCTTGATACTCAATGATGAAAATTCATGATGAGCAAAAGGGAAAATATAATTTGTAATGGAGAAAGGAAAGAAGCCAAAGGCTTATGGGTTACCTAGAAGCCTCACCCCTATATACAAGGAACAAAAGGATATGCCCTATAAAAAGTTTTTAAAGAATAATGAAAATCATCTAAATCTCATCAGGGAAGAAAAAAGAATCTATCGTCACAATAGCCTTAAATTAATGTATAGGCCTCATACTAAATGCATTCAGGTCTTCTTATCAGTTGGATCAACTATTATTAATCCATAGCCAGAGGCATTCCTTAGGATTTCTGAAGGCATTGAATTTCTGAATTTCAAAATCACAGTGGACTAAGCATGATCCCAAAGAGCTGTCCTTTTAAATGCCTCTTAGCTTTAGTATCAAAGATATGCTGATGTCTTTGAAGGAATGACAGAAAGTAATACTTAGGCATATATTTGGCACTATGCTTACCAAATTTTGAAGAAATCTCCCTTTTATCACCTTGTCAACCTTGCAGGCAACATTGTGGGATTGGATTTTTTTTAATAGATGGCAATGAACAGAAAAAAAAAAGAATCAATTTGCATTCACTTTAACACTCATGAAAAGCCTTTGGCTGTCACTATGAACAACAGATCCGCCTCTTCTCACTGGTTCAAAGAAAAAGAGAATACAAAAGGCTGCAGGAGACTTTGTTTAAGAAGGTTTCAGCTTTAGCTTTGGCTCAGCATAAATACTGCCTGGGTGCGAATTATGAATTTGGACTGATTAGTTCTCAAATTTAATTGATAAAATACCTGAAATTGTCTGGCACTGTATAGCTTATATGTAGGAAAAGCAGCAAATTTTAGCAAGTAGGTAGGAGCTATTTTAGAGCTCAAGTCATATAAAATAATTCCACAATAAAATGAAAGTTTTATTATACAAAAGCAAATAGAGAAATGTTGACTAAAGAGCATGACATAAGATTTTACTTTTAAGCCTTAACAAATGTTTTCTAGTACTATGGCATAACTGCCAGATTTTTTCCAGTGAAAATTAAATTATTTCATGGGAATAATATTGGAATTTAGGTAATTTTTATGGAACCAGGATAATAGTCATTGGTTGAAACTATAATTTGGTGGTCAAAACTAAACATATTTTCTAATAACGTTCGAATGTATGGCAATGAGGAAATAATAATAACAATAAAATGGTTTACCTCAAATTAAATGAGGTAACATTTAAATGTAAATGAACATTTATATATTGGTATATAAGAATATAACATTACTGCAAAGATTGTCCCATTTGATCCACATAACAATGCTATAAGATAAATGCTACTTTATAGATAAGTGACTGTGATTCAGAGAGGTTTAGCAATGTAGCATGATGAGTCAATCTCAAGAGGCAGAATTTGAACCCTGGTCTTCCTGACTTCCAATTCTGCCATTCTAGCCACTATACCAAGTTACCTCTTTCATCATGCTAACCTATTTCCAAGGACTAGTTCATAGATCTCAAGAATATATAAGTCAAGGGTACCAGTGCCAACTTTCTAAAATATAACATTCTGAAATTTGATTTCATTTTTTTCATTTTGATGACTATTAAAATATGTCTGCATAACAAGTTGGGTGCGGCGTTGGGAAAATACTCTTACAATATCATATTAACAGGGTAATTATACATCCTGGACATATTGAAAAAAGTCCTTCAGAAAGTTTAACACTGGAGAAGACCCTAGGTTTCTTAAAAGTTATTTAAGGATCATGAAAAATATCTTGGAAAATGTGGCTTAAAATAAGAACCTAGAGAGGCTAAAATCTTGTAGACCAGAGATGTCAAACATACAGTCAACTGGCTCCATGTGGCCCACAACACTCGACCATAGTCCAAACCAGATTAGATGCAACTGGGAGATATTTAACAAAATAAATAAAATGCAACAAAATATAGATAAAGAAAATATGTGGTTTTTCTATTCAATATGCAACTTCAGGGATTTTTATATATGGTTTAGTGCCCCCTCACTCCAGTTTGAATTTGACATGCTATTATAGACTATCAAGAAGCCTCATTTCCATATAACATGAATAATTTCTTACAGGAAAAAAAATTGATATGTGATGCTAAACAGAGCAATTCTAAGCACCATTATACACACGTGAAATCGATGAAAGTAAACTGCACTCAGAAGTTTGGGACACCATGCATGTATATGTGTGTATGTCTCATGTATGTATGTTTGTGTGTGTATGTGTGTGTGAGAGATAGAGAAAGAGAAGAGAGACAGACAGAGAGAGAGAGAGAGAGAGAGAGAGAGAGAGAGAGAGAGAGAGAGAGAGAAGCAGAGACAGAGAGACAAGAGAGACAAAAGACGAAGGAAGGAAGGAAGGAAGGAAGGAAGGAAGGAAGGAAGGAAGGAAGGAAGGAAGGAAGGAAGGAAGGAAGGAAGGAAGGAAGGAAGGAAGGAAAGGAGGGAGGGAGGGAATGATACAATGATTATAAGTAGAAACAGCTAGATACACTGCAGTTGTGTCAAACTTAAATAGAAAAAATCCCTGATGCTGCATATTGACTTAGAAAACAATAAATTACAAGTATATGTGTTATATTGTATTTCCACTTATTTTGTTGAAAGTTTCACAATTATATCTTAATCTAGTTTGGCTACTTCAGAGTGTGGGAGTGATAAGTATGACATCACTGATGGAGTGTCTGCTTTATTTCATTTCTCCCTGGCATTAGAGTACCTGCTTCTCAGGTGCCCATCAATCTTTCAGTTACACAAATGCTACCAACTTAACAAAGAATGACAAGATAAAATACCTCCACTCTGCCTCCTTCAAATCTTTGTGGCATATAAAAAATCAAATTCAGATATTTATTTTTGTTGTTTATTCAGATGTCAACTCATTTGTATCTCTCCAGCCAACAAAATCAAAGAATAGTCATTTTTGGCAACACATTTCCATTTAATTAATCTCAGAAACTGCTGCTTCCTACAAAAGTTCACCCCTGTACCTTGGAAAATATTTGATAACTGCTAGCTCTGCAAGACTTGCCTGCCACATAGTGGAGGAAGGAAGATAAAATGTAACAGGAGACTGGCCAGTTTACAAAATGCTTTAGGCTTTCCAGATACTTACAACCCCAGGAGGCAGAGATAGAAGTGTGATTATTACAGACGAAGAAATGAACCTTAAGGAGTTAAATGGCTAGCTTCCAGTCACCAAGCTAGCTGACGTGAAGCAGCATCAGGCTTTTTAACCAGATTATCCGGTTTCAGTTATGGTGCTCTTTTCGCTATCAGCTTCTTCCTGAACATGTAATAGAAATGGTGCTACTGGTGAGCCTAGATTAGAGGCTTTGATACGTTTGGTCAGTAGATCTTCATTCTTTGGCTCAGAATTCAGAAAGGACTTGGGACTATACTTCCAATTCTCCCTTCTTCTAATGTTGTTGGGTTTTTGAGGGAATTTAAGAGTCATGCCATTCTATGTTGGCCCAAAGAGTAAAGAATGAGGGTGATTGATGAGCAATATTCCAAAAGCATCTGGTCCAAGCTGTGCTGATACATTAGTGCCAAATTCAAGCAAGCATGGGGACACATTTCAACAACGTATCAGGGAACGTGTTATGATGTAGCTAACTATGAGTTATTTCTTAAGTATTTACTATGTGCCAGGCATCATGCTAGGTGCTGCAGTCCACAAAGGCAAAAATAAAACAGCCTCTGTCTTCATGGAGATTACATTCCATCAGAGGAGATGACTTGTCCATTTATAAATATATACAATAATATACCCAAGGTAATTTGGGGGACAGAGGAGACCTGTAGCAGCCAGCAAATCAGGAAACACCTAATTTTTAAGGAAATGAGGGGTTCTAAGATGTGGAAGTGAGAGAGTACACTCCCAGCTGGAGGGACGGCTTATTCAGAGGCAAAGAGTTAGAAAAGGGAATGTCTTGTGTGAAGAATATACATGACATCACATAGAACAATATGTTATACAGAACATAGGAGAATTTTTCTTTTTACACGCCAATCTAACAATTTCCAAGTATTATTAATTCAATTAAATTTAACAAGCATATACTAATCACCTACAATATGTAAGACCCCATGATGGGGCCTGAAGAAATAAAGACAAAATTACCACCCTAAAAAAGCTTGTGTTCTTTTGAGGGAATATAGCATAAACACAAATAAGTATCATAAAGGGGAAATTACAGAGGGGAAGAATATTAACCTTTGAGGGAAACAAGGAAGGCTTCTTGGAGGAGATGGTATTTGAGGTGCCATGAGGGAAGACAAGGATAAAAAGAGAGAAAGATGAGGAGACAGGGCTTTGCAGACACGTTGAATACTGCAGGTAAATGAAGGCAGAAGATGGAGTATCTAGCTGGTGGAATGGCTGGCAATTAACTTTGGCTGGAATGTAGAACTTATGAAGGGACAAGAAAGGACAGGTGCCAACTAGCTTGTGGAGAACCCAAATGCCAAGTTATCTGTTACGTCCTCTGCAGTGGGGAGCAAAGGAAATGCCTTGGCCCTGGTCAGAACACACGTGGGGTATTGAATGGCATCACACTTAGGAAGGACATTGATTATCCTGAGATTGTCCCAAGGAGGGCAATTATGATGTTGTTGTTGTAGGTCCTTTGTTTTTGAATGGACTAATAACATGATAGGATGATTTCTTGGCTTGTGTGTGAATTGGATTTAAATGAGGCAGGTTATTGTTGTATTTGTCCTTTTTTTTCCTTTTTCTTTTTTGTTTTGGCAGGGCAATTGGGGTTAAGTGACTTGCCCAAGGCCACACAGCTAGTACATGTGCCACATTTGAACTCAGGTCCTCCTGACTCCAGGGCCAGTGCTCTACTCACTGCACCACTTAGCTGTCCCTGTCCTTTGTTTTTCAAAGAGGACCATGGCATCAAGGAAATGATGACATGACTTGCAGTTTACTTTGATCTGAGTGAGGGAGTTCTGTGCAAGGTCACCAGCCTCACTTTCTCCTCCAGAGCCATATGGATCCATGACCAGATATTCATCACGACAACTGGAGATGGCCCAGGATGCAATGGGAGGCCCTGGCACTTTTAGGCTAAGGCCTTTTCAGATATTTACTTAGAGTAAGGTAGTACCCATTCAGTGAATAGGCCTCTTTAAGAAGTGAATCAGGGGCAGCTAGGTGGTGCAGTGAGTAGAACACTTCCCTGGAGTCAGGATGACCTGAGTTCAAATATGTCCTCAGACACTTGACACACTTACTAGCTGTGTGACCTTGGGCAAGTCACTTAACCCCAATTGCTTTCCCTTCTCTCCTCCAAAAAAAAAAAGTGAATCAAGGGATGGCCCCTTTAATTAGATAAAAAAATCAAGCTGGGAGGGGAAGAATTGCTGTTCCAAAGAGAAACAGTTACCCTTGACATTTGCTCTAAAGCGGGAGGGCCCAACATATAGGCATTAAGTGGAACAGAGTTGCACAAAGAAAGTCCTCAAGATTATGAGGCATGAGAATCACTTAAAGGAACAGGAAACAGCTAGAAAAGAGAAGACTTGGGCAGGAGAATGAGACAGGTGAAAATTGTCTCCAAATATTTAAAAGACTGCCATGTGGAAGGAGTTAGATTTGGCCTGCTTGGCCTGAGGGAGGAGAACTAGGAACAACAGGTGGCAATTACAGATTGACAGATTTAGGTTCAATGTTGGGGGGAGGGAACCTTCCTTCCTAACAATCAGGGCTCTTCAAAAGCAAAAGAAATTGATTTGTGAAGTAATGAGTTTAGTTCTCTCTGGAACCTTCAACCAACCATTCACTGAGAATATCACAGAGAAAATGCTTATTCATCTACAGGCAGCACTAGATGGCCCTAGAAGTCCGCTCACACTCGGATCATTTGACTCTGTGATTCTAAACTATGATCACCAGATAATGCTTTTAACTAAGTATTGTCAAATAGTGATGATGGTATATTTTAAAAATATACTACTTTATGTGGTCTCACATGTCCAATTTGGAGGATTATGTTTGAAAATTACAGATAATGTTTACCTCACTCGTTTGCATGTATTCAGAAGTAGTCCTGCCTGACTGGCTTCTCTAGTTGTGCTGATCTATATCTAGGCACTGGACCCAGATGGCTCTGGAGGAGAAAGTGAGGCTGGTGACTTTGCACAGCCCTCCCTCACTCAAATCAAAGTCAACTGCAAGTCATGGCATCACCTCCCTGATGTCATGGTCCTGTTCAAGAGTGAAGGACAAACAACAATACCACCTGACTGGCTTACTCTCTTGAATTCTATGTGTTTCATGCGGCTCTCTCCACTGCCTGATCAGCCACAATCAGATTCACATTTCTGGAGAAATCTCAGTGACAACTACTCCTTTCTCCCAAGAGAATGTTCTGCAAGCAAACTGTAGGGGATGCACTCTCCTCAGGAGGAGTACAGAGAAGCTAAGTTCATGTTTTATACCTACATTGACTGCCCACTTGAGAGGTACCCATGGCAGTAATTCTCCAAAGAGTTTCTGCTTCTAAGAAAAAGCATCAGGGAATCGGCACACCTCCTGGCACAGAAATTATCAGCTCAGGATGAAAACCATGGGGAGCAATTCCTTAAAGATGACACTGACTCAAAAATATTCAAAATCATAATTAACCTAACTTTTTAAAGGATACATTATACTTTTTCTTTTAAAAACTTTCATATATCATCTCATTTTATTCTAATGCTGTTATATCCTTCTAGCATAGATAGGTGATAGAAGTTGATAAAGCTTAAATGACTTGCCAGGATAACTTAGTGAAAGAAGAAAAGAGCCCCTAGGCTTAGTACTCTTCCCTCTTGGCCACCCTGCCTCCTCAAGAGATAAGATGCTCGAACTCAGTTTTGTTGCGGCTAAGACATGTAATCTAGGAAAATGTAAGCCAAAACAACAACAACCTAGAAAAAAGAGTCCAGAGAAAACTTGCTAAATGTGTCCATAATGTCAGTGATAGGCTTCATCCAACCGAGTGCAAGTTGGGCTAAAGGCAACTATGATTTTCAGGTAGCTTTTAATATAAGCAATTAGACGTAACTGGAAGTAGCAGGGCCATTACTCAGGCATGTGCTATAAAACAGAGATATAGCTTGATATAATGGTACACAATATGACCTAGCTGTGTTTCCTTGGACAAGTCATTTAACATTTTATAGCTTCTGCTTCTTCATCTGTAAAAGTGGGATACCCATAATGCCCACTTTACAGGGTTGCTGAGAGGATGCAGTAAAATGATGTTTGCACAGTGTCATATAAACCTTTCGGTGCTATGTCAGCTTTTGTGATTGTTATAATATATGAACCACAAAATGTGGAAAACAAGTCTCTGAAGAAATAGAAATTCCTATCACACTGAGGGCAGCAATGAAGAGAAAAGCAATGAGCATGAACAGATTTCAACATATAACCAAAGAGGAGCTCCAAAGAAGAACAGGGGTAAAGGATGTCTTCATGGAAGCACATATTAGGCTATTTTACATGACTTCACATGTATAATTGATATCCTATCACTTGCTTTCTCAATCAGTGGAAGAGGGGCTAGAGAAAGAGACTTTGAAACACAAACTTTTTAAAAAAATGAATAAATAAATAAAGCATATTTTTTAAAAAAGGAATTTATATTAGGAAGAGAAGATGGGCTGGTCATGTGGCAAGAATGAAACATGACAAGTAGACAGCCTCAGTCAGTACCCACCCCACATCAGGAGAAAGTGAGGAAGGCCCCCAGGGTATTAGATGGACTCTTTGTGGTGAATATTGAGGAAGATGTGGATGTGAATCACACAGGATGTGTAGGTATAGATGAATTTCAATCTGCATCACTGGAGGAAAATTATTGATGATATCAGAGATATATTTGAGGATAATTTATCAAAACAAAAATATCCCAAAACATAAATATCACACAAATTAACACTTCTAGTTTCTTCCAGAGAACAATTTTTTAAATGACAACCTGATAAGGCATCCTAAAGGCAGTTTTCCCAGGGTTTGATTGATGGTACTTGCTTTCCAACTACAGTGGGGTAACCTTAGCAAGGTGAGCAGAGGAAACTATCATAGGATCAAAATATTTAGAGCTGAGTGGGTTCTCAGAAGCCATCAAGTTCAACTTCATAATTTTACAGATAAGGAAAATAGGGCTGAAAGAGATTAAGTGACTTGCTCAAGGTCTCACAGCTAGTAAGTATCTGGACTAGAATTTGAAGCCATCTTTCTAACTCCAACAAAGCAAGGCAAATGATGGCAATGAGGCATAGCTATGTACTTCAGAAAAACCACAGGGACATGAAGTAACTAAGTTTTTTCTAGCAGAGTAGAAAATAAAGAAGTAGATTAGCAAATAGCTATTCAATCGGCCAATCAACAAGAATTTAAGTATCTCAGTGCTAGGCACTCTAGTAAGCATAGATACATAGATTAAAAATGAAAAAGTCCATGATCACATGCAGCTTATATTTTATTGGGGAAATACATGCATATATAAGTAGATAATATATAAAGATATATAGTATTTACTTATAGTTTATATACATACATATATATGTCTCATATAGTATATATAGGTATAATATATATCTACTATGTATAGTAGATACTATAGCTACAACACAGTAGAGTACCACATAATATCTGTGGTACCCAGGGCCATACGAATCTATAATTTGCCACTAGACCCAGATGGCTCTGGAAAAGAAAGTGAGGCTGGCAACTTTGCACAGCCTTCCCTCACTTAAATCCAATTCATTTGCATGTCATGGTCCTCTTCAAGAATGAAGGACACACAACAACAACCACACACACACAAATGTAAATACACATAATTTAGAGGGAGAAGCACTAACAACTGGGAGAGGGTGAGATAAGAAAATGTCTTCATGAGGAGGTGGGGCATGGCAGTGTAATGGCACTCGTAGGCAACAGGATGTCACGTATGAAGACGCAAGTAGAAAAGCTTGACTACCACAGAGTAGATGGAAGACAAAGGTAGGCTAGAGATATACTGTGAAAGGTACTAACTATAAAAGTGAGTTAGATTTTTTTTATCCTAGTAGCATTTGGGAGCAACGAGGACTTCTTTAGTAGGAAAATGACAGAGACTTTATTCATGAGATCAAAATACACAACCATGAAGGACATGGAGAAGTTGACTGTGGCCTTGGTCACTAAATATCAGACAAATAGGCACTGCCCTGGGAGTCTGAATGAAACAATTTTAGAACAAGTTAAAGATTGTGCTATTTTATACAATGAATGATAAATTTGTGATATTTCTTCATCCATCCATCCATCCATCCATCCATCCTCCATCCATCATTCAGGATGATAAACTTGTGACATCCAACCAGAGATTGAATAGATTAGAAATGTAAATGAAGGACAAAATGAATTAGAAAAATAGAGTAATAGATTATGGAACTACAATGGTTTTGGAATAATTAATAATGTAGGTCCATGACAATGTCAAAGGTTCTCTTTAAATGTCAGCACTTTAAGACTCACAAAGCACTTTTCCTGACAACACTCTTGTGAGATAGATAGTATAAACATTATTATACACATTTAACAGATGAAGACATTGAATACCAGAACGAGAAAATCATATGCAAATCACACAGATAGTCTAGTGCTAACGGTCTCTTCTGATTCCGATTCCAGTATTCCTCTCTCTTCCACAGTACCTTCAGGACATACTAACCTTTTGAGTTTGATGCCATATATCTTACACAGAGTAACCATGATCACCCGCAAAAGATCTCTAAATGCTACTATCAGCCCATTCAAGATGGAAAAATATCACTGGTCCCCCTAAACAGGGGCATTTTATCTTCTCATGGTAGGGCGGAAAACCTATTGCCTATATAGTCATCATTTCAGAAATCAGTCCTCACTGCTAGGGGAAACAGCTGGTAGACATAAACAGTGAAGAAAATCATTGGAGCAGTGTGTAGAGACAACCATTTCTTTCTCCTCACAGGCCAGCTCTGCCTACTTCTTTCTTCAAAAAATATCTATAACCATACAGAAGTTAGGAATCCAAATGAACCTTGCGTGTGTTAGTTTTTCCTCAAAAAAATTTTGTTACACAGTCTTATGTTCTGCTTAATGATATACAAGGAAGATTAAACAGATTTTGTCTTTGCCTGTCTTTATAGACTTGTTTTGTCATTTTTCAGTAGTGTATGACTCTTCATGACCCCTCTTGGGATTTTCTTGATGATGATACTAAAGGGGTTTTTCATTTCCTTCTCCAGCTCATTTTACAGATAAGGAAACTGAGGAAAACAGGATTAAGTGACTTGCCCAGGGTCACACAACTATTAAGTGTCTGAGGCTGGATTTGAACTCAGGAAGAGGAGTCTTCCTGATTCCAGGCCTGGCACCATGCCATCTAGCTGCCTTCCTTTACAGACTTATCCCATGTAATTACCTCCACACACTGTTATGTTCCAACCAGACTGCCCCATTTTCTGTTCCCTGTATAGATCATGCCATCTCCTGTCTCCTGATCTTTGAACAGACCTGCCCCCTTGCCTTGAATGTTCTCTTTCTTCACCTCTGCCTCATGGAATCCCTAACTTTATTCAAAATCAGTCTTTTTGACATCTTTCTGATCTCCCTTTGTTTCTAATCATCTCCTTACCCCTACCAATTGGAAGAATTTTGTATTTACCTTGTATACATGGAGCACCACAAATGTCTTAGCACAGTTTTAAGCTTCATTAGCCTTAATAGTTTTAAACTGCACTAAGATTTTTGGGACACAATGAATTTTGTAATGACCTATGTGTGTACATGTTGTTTCCCTCCCTCCGTTAGAATATAAACTCTTGGTTTTATTTTTGTCTTTGTATCACAGTATCTAGCATATAGTTCAATAAATGTTTTAATTGAATTGCCTCTAACATAGGACCAAAGGCATTCTGTTTTATACGCCAAGCATATAATATGAGAACACAGATCAGGGGTTAGTGCTGATTTAAATCCTTTCCAGGACCTGTCTGGCTTCCTTCCACTTAAATGTCCCAATCTGACATCAATATCATGTTTAAATAAATAAATTGGCTCATTCCTACAGAACCATAAATCTGGCCTGAGTCTAAACTGAGGACAATCTGAAGGGCATTAATTTTCTTCATCACTTGAAGAGGGATGAATCCAGGAACTAAATCAAAACCTCTCAAGGGCAATGATGTAATCTAGCCCAAATGGTTAATTTAAGAGTGATGACTGTTAGAAGCAGTTAGAACCAAAACTTCACCCTCAAGGTGCATGCATACCTTTCTTCTTCTATAAAATTGACAGTGCAATCTAGTCCTTAAGCTTTGTATTATATAATGTTCCTTATCTGATCAATTTACTTGTTGATCCCTTATATGTGAATGTAATTAGCAATGATGGAAGTCATAGGATATACAAAAGAACTCACCTTTTTCGATTACAATGACTTTTAAAACATTTATTATCTTTATATATGTATATCATTTGGGGTTAATGTGCATACACTTATATGTGTATATAATACACATACATAAATATGTGTGTGTATGTAAGTTCCTCAGGCAACTCTAAAACTATATAATTTTGCAAAGAAGGTGAATTGATAGAGGGAGCTTCCTTACAGGTAGTTCCGTATACCAATAACATGACAGACAGACAGACTGGCAGACAGGCAGACGGAGAGAGAGAGAGAGAGAGAGAGAGAGAGAGAGAGAGAGAGAGAGAGAGAGAGAGAGAGAGAGAATCCAAATAAAAGGAAACAAGCATTTATTAAGTATCAAGTATATACCAGGCACTGGAATAAGTGTATTTCAAATGTCATTTCATTTGACCTCCATACCAACCAGGGAGGTAGGTTCTATTGTATATTGTATATGGCTTTAATTTTATACATTAATTCATCTTGAATTTGTTCCTTTGGGGAAAGATCTTTTCAAAAGATTTTAATGCATTCATGTATTTTATCAATTATGAAATTAAAGTATACTATTGAAATTAATCTTGAAATTACTGCAAAAATAAAGAATGTATAACAGATAAGACACTGGACTAGGAGATAAGAAATCTAGAATCAAAGAGAATCATACATTGCCATGGTATTTATACATAGTAATATTTATATGTCTGTTCAATGTTGGTTTTAGATACATTTTAACTAAGTAAATTAATGGCTTATTATTCTGTAGTCAGGCTTCTGGCAATCTCAACTGGTATAGCGGCATCAGAGAACCAAGACCAAGGATAAAAATCTTGATTTTGTCACTACCTGTATTACTTTGGGCACATCATTTCACTCTCTCTGAGGTTCTGTTTCTTTTTCTATAAAATGAAAGGTTTATACTAAATGATCACTACAATACCTTCTAGCTGTAAACCCTATAAATAAGACAGTCACACAACTAGAAATTTGAAAATAGGCTTCTGAGCATAAAAGCAAAATAACTGTCACATATTCCACACATTTTATTCCACAGTATAGTCTTGGAGCCAGCCTCAGGCTTTAAACTTTCTACTGTGCACAAAACGACCAACAATAATTTTGGCTCTCAAATTTACTTGTGAAACCTTCAGTTCTGTGCAGGAAGGAAGGAAGGAAAGAAGGAAGGAAAGAAGGAAGAAGCTCTAGTCATGTGACAGCTTAAACCTGCTTAGTCCTCACACGTATAGCCTTATATACCTCACCCATCCTTGGGAACATCAATGTATTACAGCATAGTACATAAATTGGTATTCATAATGGCGACCTTGAGTCATCCAAAAACTGAAATGTTTTAAGTGTCCTCTGCTTAATGAAGCAGAGAAAAATGTAATTAATTCACCTTAGAAGTATTTCCAATAAATTATTAAAACAGAATAAATGATTTGTATATTTATAGGAGGCAAATCAGTTGTCTAGAAAAAACAATCACACAGATCACCTCACTTCCCATCATTACCATATAAGAGATGTTGCTGTATTCAAATAATAGTCAGATATCTTATCTATATATAACTGTTTCGTCCTGTTATATGGTAAATACCACTCTTGATAATGAAAGAAGATATTAATTCAGTTTGCTGATATCAAAAATGCTCTTTAAATGTCAAATTCAACAAACATTTACTAAGAGCCTAATATTTATAAGATGCTGAGGTCGGCACTGAGGACTCAAGATTGGAGGTGAGTGCTCTCAAGGAATTTATAATCAAATGGGTAAGGAGGGTAAGTAATACCCTCCTTAATAATAAGTAATAATTATATATTATATATATTTATATATTTTTATTTATTATTTTTTATTTTATTTATTTTTATTATTTGTTATTTTATATTATATATATTTATTATATATATGATTATATAATAAAAATAATAATAAGTAAGTAATAGTAAGTAACGTGATATGAAGGGGAGTGAGCTAAGTGGAACATATCAGTTCAGATAAAGTCCAACGAGAAATGTGAAGAGAGAGAGATGACAGTTTCATCTGGGGTAACCAAGGAAGGCTTCCTGAGGAAAGTGGTATACGAGTTAGGCCTGAAAGAAAGGGGAGATTTCAGTAAATTAAGAAATAGAGAACAAGCATAGAGCATAATACGAATAAAGGTGTACAGATAATGGAAGGGAAGGTGGCTATAGGACAGAGATATTAGTTGTTTGATTGGACCACTGACTGTGAAAGAGGATAGGACATGATATTACTAGAAAAGAAGACTGAAGCTAATTTGTGAAGAGTCTTGAATGCCAGAATCAATACTAAATACCTCTTTCAATAGGTAATGGAATGGAATGATGCAATTAGAATAGAACCTTAAGAAGATTACTTGAGCAGTGATATAAAAGATGGATCAGAGAGAAGATAAACTAGAATCAGGAGGACTAGTTAGGAGGCTGATATCCATAGAAGAGAAAATAGCTTAAATCAAGGCATCATAATGAGAGTAGAAAGAAGGGACTGAATAAAAGGTATTTCAGAGATGGACCAGCTAGGACTTGATAACTGTTTTAAAATGGAAAGTGAGGGAAAAGGAAGAGGCAAAAATGACTATTAAGTTCAGGAGATCAGTGGCTAGCACAGTGGTGTCATCAACAGAAGTAGAGATTTTAGGTAGAGAGGGATTTTGAAAGGAATAAGATGAGGTATTTGGAGTACATTGAGTTCCAGATGCCAGCAGGCTGTCCCAAGTGTAGATAAGGGAAGAGCCTGGGGATGGATATAACTTTAGGAGAAAAAAGTATAGTAATAGTAGAAAGCTCATCAGATTCAGAAAATCCCCTTAGCTCAAATCCCAACTTTTCCACTTGCTGCCTACATGACTTAAGACAAGTTATTTAACCAATCTGGGCCTCATTTTCTTTACTATAAAATGAAGCAATTGGGCTAGATTACCAGAAGGTCCCTTCTGGATCTAAATCTGTGATACTCAGAATCAGCTGTACCAAAGTAATAAGTGAAACCCATAGGATTGCATGCAACCACCAAGACTAAGATTGTAGAGAGAGAACAGGGCCTAGGATAGTATGCTGAGAGATATTCATATTTAAGGGATAGAAGGAGGATGAAAAGAAAGCAAACTTTTTAGAGCTATAGTTTTTAGATTGCATTGCAATGACTCACACTTCTTGGCTTTTCAGTTTCAAATCAAACCGGATGCATATTGTTGAGCCAAGAAATTGATCAAAATCTGTTTCATGAGTTGGATTACTCTGTATGTGCTGGAAGGCAAAGTTGCTGTAGATTTCTTCTGGGTCTAGACTAAGACAACAGAAATGTGTGATATGGTAAAAAGTAACAGTCACTCCCATGACCCAGTATCAAAAATATTTCATCTGGCTGTATTATTCTACTTATTTTAAGAATTAGAGTAGCCAATTAGTTGAAGTGACAGCTGAGATTAAGTGTTCACAGAGTGTGGCAAATAGCAGGGAAATTTACTATTTACCACCACTTAACTGCTACAAATTAGAGGAATTGGTCGTTTCTCTGGGATAAAGAGAGTATATATGGTAAGTCAGCTTATTTTTAAACTATTTTTGAAGAGTTGTGATTCAATAAACCATAAAAGATTATTAGGTTGAGAAAGCCATAGTATAGTAGATAAAGTGGTTACGAACCAGGAAGACCTGGGCTCAAGCCCTGCTTCTAACTTATAATGGCTGTGTGACACTGGACAAGTCATTTGACCTATGGAAGCTCCTTTAGCTTATAAGCCACAGAGAAGATGCTAACATGCACTTGTAGAGAAATTTTCCTTATCCGAGAGTTTCCAATACCAATGAAACTAAAGTTTCCATTTGTAGCCATATTCCTATGAATAAATAAATAGGCAAGAAGTGAAAAAGGATTTTAACCTGACCAATCTTCATGGTTATCAACAACCATGCTGGAAATCACTATATCAGGAAATTATAGGGAATCTGTTTAAAAGCAGTTTTCCTCAGACAAGAAATATCACCTAAAAACCCATTAATGTCAAATATGTAAAACCTATAGAAGAGACCACAGTTTTGAAGACAGTAATATAGACATAATTATAGCTAGGTCCCCATAAGTGCAAATAACAAACCACCTGAAATAGTCTCATTGTTTGAATTCGGACTCATTTCCATTGGGCTGGAACCAATTACCATATTTTACATAATTATAATTTTGAATAGTACCAATTTGAATACATTCAACCACATCAGGGGATTCATTATTCACACTAATTGGGACCTAGCTGTAAAAAAGTAAATTATTTAGAATGAGTACTAGAGGTGCTGTTTAATGTCTTTAAAGATTATCCATCAAAAAAAATCAAAGCAACCTTGAATTTCCCCCAGGTTAAACTGTAATATAATAAATGACACTTCATCTCCCCAAATACCATAAGAACTGGAGTTGTAAATGTAATTAGAGATGTAATTGCTAGTATAGGAGTCCTGTGTTATCCAACTCGCACTCAAGAGGCTATGTTTGTGTGACAGGTAGATGATTGTTGTAGCCCTGCTAATCAAGAATTTTGAAGGCCCAGAATAGTGGAATATGCTATGGGGATACAAAATACTCTAACTCTAACAACTAAAGTTATTTTAAAACGATCAGCACTAAAAGAAACTGAGGCTACTTATTAAATCAAGTGCCTCACAAAATGCATTATGAAGTTAGGGTTTTAATTTTTATAAACCACTAAAAACCACAAGCAGAACACATTTCCATGTGTGTGAATTCTTAAGGATATATTGAAAATGTATTAATGATGTTCACAAGCTACTTCAAATGACTCTTTGATACCTGAAGTCTCAGACCCAAAAATAAACATCACGCCAGTTAATTTGATTCACTTTTTTTCCTACAATCGTTTAAAATTCAATTCTATTTCACTTTCAGTTCCAAATTCTCTCCTTTACCTCTCCCCCTTCCTCACCTGAAGTGAAGGCAAGAAAAACAAAAACCATGACAAATATTTGTAAGCAAAACAAATTTCCAAATAGCTATATTCCAAGAAAAAGAAAGAAGAATATATGCTGTATTCCAGATCCATCAGTTCTCTTTTGGGGTATGGGTAGCATGTTTAATCATGAGATGAGTCCTTTCAAAATGTGGTTAGTCATTGTGTTCATCAGAGTTTCTAAGTCATTCAGTAGCAATACGTAGCCATGAGAATTGGACCATAAGGAAAGCTCAGTGCTGCAGAATGGATGTTTTGGGATTGTAGTGCTGGAGAACACTTTGAAGAGGCCCATTGTACAAGCAAGGAGGTCAAATCAGTCAATACTTAAAGAAATTAATTCAAACTATTCATTGGAAGGTCAAATACTAAAGCAGAAGCTTCAATGCTTTGGTCACATAATGAGAAGATGGGACTCATTGGGAAAGACCCTAATATTGGGAAAGATTGAAGGCAAAAGGAAAAGGGGACAGCAGAGGATGAGATGATAAATAGTATCATGGAAACAACAAACATGAACTTGGACAGATTTCAAAAGATAGTGCAGGATAGACGAGCCTGGCATATATGGTCCATGGAGTCATGAAGAATTAGACACAAATGAATGAATGAATACCACCACCATCACTAAGTCTGTCAGAGTTAATTAGTTTAACAATGTTGCTGTTACTAGATAGATTGTTCTCTTGACTTTGTTCATACGAGTGTTCCTAGATTTTTCTGAAACCATGTCCTTCACAATTTCTTACATTATAGTATTCCCTCAGATTTATATATTATAACTTGTTCAGCTATTGCTCAAGTGATGGGTATCCCCTAAGTTTTTCTTTGAAACCACACAAAGAGCTGTGATAAATATTTTTTCACATACAGGTCTTTTTCCTCTTATTTTGATCTCTTTGGGATATAGACCGGGTAGTGGTATTGCTGAGTCAAAAGTATGCATTGCTTAAACCCTTTTGTTTGTAGTTTCAAATTGTACTCCAAAATAGTTGGACTAGTTCACAATTCTACCATAAAGGTACCTATTTTACACATACCCTGAAGTATTTGTAATTTTCCTTTTCTGTCATTTTAGCCAATCTGATGTCTGTGAAGGTGGTACCTCAGAGTTGCTTTAATTCACATTTCTCTATTTATTAGTGATACAGAGCATTTTTTTATGTGGCTATTGATAGCTTTGATTTCTTCCTCTGAAAATTGCCTTTTCATATACTTTAACCATCTGTCATTTGGGGAATTGTTATTCTTGAAAAGTTGAATTAGTTCCTTATAAATTTTAGAAAGGGGATCTTAATCAGAGAAACTACAAAGATATGCCCACCACCACCATTTTCTTGCTTCTAATTTTAGCTTCATTAGTATTGTTTGTGTGAAAACTTCTTAATTTTATGTAATTAAAACTCTCCATTTTGCTTCCTATGAATCTTTCTGATTCCTATTTGGTCAATTCTTCCTTTGATCCACTAATTTGCTTATGAGATCATTGTTTATGTCTAAATCATATACCCATTTTGGACCTATCTTGAACAGTGGAAAAGTACAAACTCAAATACAAAACTACCTCCTTACTCATCCAAATACATTCAACTATTAAGAAAAAATCTGGTCTTAATTTTTAGGAAAGTGGATTATCTTCCACTGTCAGCATAATTTTCTATCTGCCCATATTGCCTTGGGAACTATTGTCAGATTCCTGTACTACCTGTAAATAATAGTCAGCACATTTTAAAAGGCAGGTATGTGCTACAGGGAAAATCTCAAGAATATCCTGAATGAATTCACTCAAAAAAATCTTTTAAGCAAAGCACTTTTACCTGCTTACTATTGATTCTTTTTTGTTGATGTTTGTTTGGATGGAAGTTTCAAATTCCTCAAAGAATAAGCAATACTCTCTAAATAAGTCAATCCATCTACTTCTATGGCACTGTATTTCAATAAACCTGACTCTAGTTGGCTCATGTTTTCTTGTCAATTTTGAGAATGGGACAAATAAGAAAAGTCATTTTGACTTCTATCAATGGCCAACTTGACTTGTCTGCCTAATGGGATGCCAATTCGGAAGCCATGGTCAAGACTTAAAATGAGATACAAGTATTGTTATCTCATTTTATAGATGAAGACACTGAGTCTTAGAAGCAGGAAGTCATTACTAATAAATGTCACAGATAGAATTTGAACCCATATCTTCTAACTATAGTAAATGTTACGTGAATAGAGAGAGGGCAATAGATGTGAAAGATAATACAGGGAATCAACCAACAAGACTTGGAAATGGCATGGTACATGTCAGAGGCAGCATGTGAATTCAGGTCTTTACTCTCTTCTAAGTCCAACACTATTTCCACTGTACCACAGTGTCTCAAGTTCTATCCAGAAAGGGATTTTCCCAAAACTTATTGAAAATAGCGGGAGACATAATTAGTGTTTAGCTTTACACAAATTACTTATCCGCCCTGGGGGAACTTACATATAAAAAGCAACATAAAGAAATTCTGAAAGCAATATATGGCTAGGAAAGTACGTGAGATGGTCATGTTTAGGCAGAGTTAAGTCATATTGATAACTTGATTATTACACAAAAAGAGGAAAGCTTCCCACAGATTAGGTAGATACTCTATGGTGAATTTGTAGTACGTTATCCAAACATATGAACAGGTTGCAATATAGATTTGTGGAAGGAGTATCCAAGCCAGTTAGATTATAGACCTGTCAAAGAATTTGCAATCTAGTACTACTAATACTCCAGACCCAAACCACAAAAAAAACAAAGTTTCTATTAGAAAGCAGAAGTGCAAACTCAATTACACAATCTCAGATGTGGCCACCTGCTGGTTTGTTTTGCATATGAATTACAAGGGAGTGCTTCTTTGGCAGAAGACTGGTGTTTGGGGTAGGGTGGTAATTTAGTAAGTAGTGGTAGATACACATACAAAAAAGGATATCCACCAAACGTTTTTAATGAACAGAAGAAAACAAGAAAGTGCAAAAGGGACACAAAAGGGCGATTTTGTTCATATACTTCTTTATAAAACAATGGAATAGAAGTTCGCAATTCCTTGTACAATCATTTCATGTTCTAAGTTAAAATGTTTGGTGAGGACTGTCAAGTTTACAATAAAAAAACAAATTTTAAGGAAAAAAATTAATTCCCAGTTTCAATTCAAGATGTCAAGTATATATCATCCCCACATACCACAATAGGTTCAGGAGCTACCTATCCCCTCACACATAGACACACACATACACACAACATGCACATAACACACATTCTCCTTTGCTTCTTCCTGCTAGGCAATGGAGGTTGGGACTCCTCCAAATCCAAGCCCTTACTGTAGGTTCTTCATGTTTTGAGGCATGGTTTCCTGCAACATTTGTACTGAAGCAAAATGAGAAATTGAGTTTTGGACATGTTCAGTTTGAGGTGCCACTGGAATAGAACATCCATGAAGAGATTTTTTAACTGGAGTTCAAGGGAGAGATTGAAGCTGAATATATGGATTTGAGAGTAATCTGAACAATGGTTTTAATTGAACTCATGGGGCCAGAAGAGATCACCAAGGGAGAAAACGTGCTGAGAGAAAAAAAGAGCTGAGGACAGAGCCTTGGAGAATACCTAGTTGGAAGTTAGAGAAGGATGAGCTCTACTAAAGAATATCATTAAAGAAATGAAGTTTTCGTGTTCTCAGTTCTACATGGTAACACAGTTGGGAAGTTATGCATGGTAGAAGTATTACTTGGATGATTAGAATTCTTTTTAATCAACTAATAAGCACCAGCTCTTTTAAGTGCTACTTTTGGTATAGTGACTAGAGCAAGTCAATAAGTAAGTCAGTCAACAAGCATTTTATTAACCACTTATCAAGTGCCACGTATTATACAAATCACTGGTGATAGAAGGAATGACAAACAAATGGATATATAGATAAACAAACAAACTAGTCCCTGAACTCAAGGAGTTCACATAGAAGAGACAACATGCAAACAACTATGTACGAACAAGATACATACACACACACACACACACACACACACACACACACACACACACGCATGCACAAATTAGAATACTAGATTTAGAGTTAGCAGGACCCAAGTTTGACTCAGTTCTTCTGCCACTATATTGTGACTTTGACCAACTCTAAGTTTCCTCGTCTCTAAAACAAGGCTGTTGGACAGGATATTTCTAAGTTCCTTTCTACTTTAAAAAAATCATTGTATTTTTAATTTGTAGAATAAAACAAGCATTTCTATAACATAGTATAATTAAAAAGATTATTGCCTTTCTATTATAAATCCTTTGAGCCCTGTGTTCTACTAATGTCACATTTCTATCATTTCTATGGTTGCTTCTCAAGTTTTGATAAGCTGGCTTGCACCAGTACCATTTATTTGTTCCAGAGAGAGTTGCTTCATAGATCACACAGAAATAACCAGTTGATCTTTGTTTTAATTCTCATAAATACAGGTTCACATGGTTAATGGCAGACCAGAGACTAGAATTCAGTTCTCTTTATTATCACTCTAGCAATCCCTCCTCTCCACTAGATAAAGATGGGTATGAATAATAGAGGGAAAACAACTTTTGATAAATTTCTTGTTATAAAATACCGCACTACTGGATCCTTCACTAAATGAATGAAATGTATCTTGTTGTCTGATCCTTTTTGCTTATATAAGGTCATTCTAACCTTTTGCCGACAAAGTTTTTGCATTGAGAAGAATCATTTCCAAAGTAACCATTCATTACATCAGTTTCTCTCTTGTATCATTGCTTCCCAATCACAGTTCTAAGAAAGGAAAACACGCGAGCTGTCAGAAAAAGGGAAAAAAAACCTAACAGGGTAATCTTCTCAGAAGTGTCAACCGGTGTGCTGTTGTTTAAATTTTCAATTTTGATATATAGAGCTGACACAGAAAGGTTTGGCAAGTTTCTAGGGTTTGTTTTAATGGTGACAAAAGATCATTTTCTATGAGAGCAGTATCCGTGAGCTATTTTACACTCTTCAAAAAATCGGCATCACTACACTCTGAGGCCTTGAAATCAGGCTTGACTCAGGGCATTTGCGTGCCTCAAGCAGTTTGAAAATTATGCCTCCCATGTGTTACTTTCCACCATCGCCCTCTTTCATACATATACAACTTAACTTAGTCCAACCTAAATACCTCTGTGTCATGGAGAGTAAAGTTTTCTGGGATGGAACTATGTGCATTTATCAAAAAAAATATCTTTCAATTTCTCTTCCTTGAATAACTTATAACAAGGAGGGACTCACCCACTCTTGCCCTTTCCTGGTTTTAGCTTCACATAAAAGTTTTCCAGTGTTAATTTATCTAATTGAAGCAAAACACTATTGAGTTACTGTGCTTATAGAGCCTAGAAGAACTAATTTCACTCAGCACCTCTCAGAGGCAACAGATCTGGTGACAGAAAATGCTCTGTCCAGAAATATAAATTCTAAAGAAATTCAGGTAGAATATTCCACAAGTCCTAACATATTAGCATGTGTTTATATTGAGAACATAATCTATGTTTTGCTACTTTCATGCCTACTAATGATTTCTCAATCTAGAAGAATCTAAAGATGGAGAAAGAATCCATTATTTCTTTCTAAAAAAACATTAACTCCTTCCATTCAGATACTACTTTCTGTATGTAAAATAACAACCATAATTTTTCACTAAAAGACATTTTAAACACATCACAAAATGTCAAAATGACACAAAAATGGTTTGTAACTTTTAATATCATGAGATAAAACAGGTTTCCACTTTAGGAATAAATGAATTTTCTAAAAATACATAGGACATTGGATTTATTCGGTAGCATTTGTCCACTGGATAATATGTGCAAATCTTAGAAGTCAACATTAAAGATCTGAAATCCCAGACTCAAACAGTATTCCTGGCCTTGTGAAAGTTCTTTGACCTAATACCTCAGTTTTCCCTAATTTTACATGAGATTATTTGAGTGATGATAATTCATTTCCTAAAATTTCTACAATAAAACCTATCAATTCTACAACAAAAATAGGAGTGATTTTCAAATGTCTAATAGTGTTACAAATGTTGGGTCTACCTCTGCACTTTTTCTATTCCTACCTGTTATTCGAAATTCTTTGAGAGATAAGAATATAGCACCATACTTGACTCCTGGATTAAATATCAGAAGACCTAGGTTCTAGTAACCCTTCCAATAACTAACTGTGAAATGTTCTGTAAGTTACAAGTGCTCTAAGCTTTTGCTTCCTGATCTGCTAAATGAGATGGCTCAACAATTTTATCTCTATGCTTTTTTTCTAGTTTTGAATTTCTATGGTTTAATCTAACAAATATTTAGTTAGCACTATTATGTGTCTAACATTATCTACTATAGAACACACAATGAGAAGTGTTGATTCTGTGTCAAGGTAAAGGAAAATGAGCTATCAAAAAGTAAATTGGCCTACAAGGAAAATGGTTGTATCCCTTTCATTAAGGTCATTCAAGAAGAAGCTAGATGACCACTGGTTGGGGGGCAGTGGTATTGTAAGGGAGATTCCTCTTCAAGTGCAGGTTGAATTAGATGACCTTTGAAATCACTTCCAACTTTAATAAGTTTCTGTGATTGTTTACAATCTATGAAATTCTACATGGCACCTTCTATATTGAATCATACAGTGTGATTCCATGGAGGAATGTGATAAAATAAAAGTGGTGGCTCAGAAAGATTATGGTAAGGCCAATCAGTAAGTGAAAGAACTCTCCCCGCATTGAATAGGCCTCATGTGGGACCAACAAATGGAGGCCTCATTAGAGGCAGGCCCACAACCTTTCACCAACTAGATGTGAGACCCCAGGCCCATACCCTTTTGCTAGTTAAGCTGGTATGGGTGTGAAGCCCTCAGGGCTCTAAGGAGAGTTGCTAAGACCAGAGCCAAATGGTATGTGCACTGAGTTCTGGTCAATCAGATGCCAGCTAGGACGGTATAAAAAGAGGTCCTAGAACTGAGAGCAACAGAGCAGCAGAACTGACAGTGCCAGAATTCAGGAGCAGACATCGAGAAGAAATTGAGGCAGCAGACACTGAGGGAGAGCCAGGGTTGGGAGAGACTGCAGAGCAGAGAATGCAGAGCAAGAGACTTGTGGCGATCAAAGAGCAGAATCTGCACAGAGCTACAGGAATTGGAATTCAGCCCAAGGAGAAGGAGCAGGAACTTGGAGGCTACAGAGCTGCAGAAGAGAGTGCTGTGGGGAAAGTTATGATTTGTGAGTGATCTTTTACAGGAAAGCCCTAGTAGGGGGGAAGGTCACAGGATGACTTTCCTTGCTGTTATATTAAGGTAAGCTTACTGGCTTTGGAATATTATTGCTACTATATGGAATTGGAATTACTGGTCCTGGGATTGGATTCTCTCATGTCTAAATAAATGTTATACTTCCTCTGCCTTCTACCTAGAGAATTTCTTATACATTGCAACTCCAGACCATTCTGGCATGTTCGTGGTCATCCTCAAGGTCATGAATCTTGCCTTGCTGATATTATTATGCAGGCTTTGATGTATGGAATGACTTGAAGAGAGAGAGAGAGACCAAGGACAGGCAGATCAGTTGAGGGCTAATTGGAATCAGGGGAGGAAGAAAAGAGACCCTACTCTAAGGTAGTAGAAATAGGAATGAAAAAGAAAATAAGATCCAACAGATTTTGTTGGAAGAATCAGTAGAATTTTGTAACAGATTTGATACTGTTATGAGGCAGTATCAAGTAATGCATAAAGAGTTGACTCTGAAGACTGGAAGACCTAGGTTCAAGTTCCACCTCTAATATATGTTGGTTACATGACCCTGGGCACTTGTTCAGGCCCTCCTTAGAACACTTTGCAGTGTTCTAGGCATTTCTCACAGACTAAGTTGCAGAGAAGGTAAAAGGGAGCTCCTAAAACAATGAAAGAACTCCAAGTTTTCTAACCAGAAATATTAAAATTCAAGTTGTTTTGGAAGGAAGATAATTAGGTGGGTTTGGGTCATATAGAATTCGAGGTGATAACAGGACATCCAGGAAGAAGCATCCTACAAGCAATTAAAAATAAAGGAGAGGAGCAAAGTTACAAGACCAGGATAACTGGTGAATATGGAGTAGTAAATATATGCAAGGGAAAGGACAAAAGATCAAAGACAAACCTTACAGACTACTCAAATTTAAGAACTGGGAGGCAAAAAATATACCAAGAGTATAGTAAGAAAGGTCGGATGAAAAGCATGACTGTATCATTAGTATCACTAGTATCTCCTTATAAAATGCCTTCAGTTAGATGAATTCTCTCATCCATTTCCATTCTCATCAGTCCTCAGAATTGTGCTAACCATGGTGCCTGTCTTTGTCACAGAAGAGTGGGGATGTCATGTTATAAAATTAATAACTCTTTCCTGAATATACTGGAAAGATAGCACCGAGATAGGGATCTTGGTTTATCCATGCATGCCTTCTTCTAAGAAAAAAAAGCTGTAAACTATTTGCAAGCAAAAAATTAAATTCAGTTAAAAAGTTTGCTAGATTTAAATTTTACCAATTTCTTACTTGTGGCTTAAAACCTGCATTCCACCATTGGACCTTGATCAGTGAGACTCTTATCATCTCAAAGCCGTATTTCTGCTAACAACCCCCAGAATAAAAATTTATGACAGGCTGATACTTTCTACATCCTCAGTAGTACTGCCATCTGGGAGTACTGCTCCTACCAACAACATCACAGTTGGGCTATAGATAAATGGCAAATAAGAAAGAACACTGGGCATTTCAGCGATACTCCATTTTGAGACCACTGTACTGCATGTTGCACTTTGGGACATCATCCTGTAAGGGGTTGAGTCTTTATGACTGTCTCCATTGGAAGCATCTGACAGTTGTTATCAGGAGCACTAAGCAGCTTTGTATCTGATCTAAAAACAAAGTACCATAAAATATATAGTTGCTATATTTTTTATTATACATAAATATATTATATCATATTATATTATGTTATATTATATTACATTACATTATAATACATCATGTCACATTATATCATATTATATTGTATTGTATCTTATTGTATCATATTGTATTATATAATTATATGAAAAGATAATAGCTAAAATTTACATAGAGATTGAAGATTTGTATATCATTTTGCATATGTTGTCTCAACTAATCTGTGAAACAATCCTGTGAGGTAGGAGCTGTTCTCATTTTACATATAAGGAAACTACGGCAGAGAGAGGCTAAGTAACCAGGAAAGATTTAAATTCAGATCTTCATGACTTCGAGTCCAGCATTTTATTCACTATGCCACCTAGCTAACTATGGTGAGTGCGATCAAAGCCCTTAGAGACTGCAGACCTTTGAATATCACCAGAAGCAAGTTGTTGCTATTTGTCCTTCATTCTCAAAGAGGACCATCATATAAGGAAGATGATGCCTTGACTTGCAAGTGAGTTAGATTTAAGTGAGGGAGGGCTGTGCAAAATCACTAGCCTTGCTTTCTCCTCTGGAGCCATATGGGTCCAGTGGCGAGATATAGATCAGGACAGCTGGAGATGGCCCTGAATGCAAATAGGAGGCCTTGGTCATTTTAAACTAAGATCTTTCTGACTTCTCACTTTCACTGAGGCAACATCCATTCAGTGATTAAGGCTGGGTAAGAAATGAACCAATGAATGGTCTTTTTTACTTAATTTTAAAAAAATCAATCTGGGAGAAGACCCTCAGGGTTTCTGGCCAAAACAGAAAAAATTACTACTTACATTCAGACGCAAGTAGTATGGTCCTCAGTGATGTCTGTTCAAATTAAAGTCCCTATGGCATATATTTTGAAATTGAGAAAAAGAGTTGGTCCACCCCTGAAAAGTCTACTGACCAAGGAAGTTTAACAGTTACTGATTTTTATTCCAGATCTGGTCATAAAAAAGGACTAATGGCAATAGAGAGGGAAAGTGGAAAGCAATCACCCTTAGAGACACCCTGAGCTAAATAAACAAACCCACTAGTTTAAGGTAGTAAATATTCACTCAGGGATGCATGGACACACACACACACACACACAAACACACACACACACAAACACACGCACATACACATACACACACACTCCTTCTTCCCTGATAGCTAATTGCTACTAATTTACTAATATTTAATAATAAATAGGCATAGTTGATTGAGATAAATGAGACTTTGAGGAATCCTCTTGCCCAGCCACCTATCTTCAAGAAAGACAATATTTAATCCATTGCAGACAAGTTCCAACATTGTTTAAAACTTCTAAAGAAAGGTTCTTAGACCTCCCTTGGTAACACAGCCCAAGACTGAGTGGAAGCTGATTATCTTGATGCATCACCAAAACCATAAAATATGGCCATAAAAAACACTAAGTACTTTTCATTGTGGTTGTTATGTTTGTAACCAAGAGAACAAAGGCAGAGGTAAGAGGAAAGAAATGGGGATTAATCAGCTACTAGAAATATAAGCTATCCGCAAACTGAATACTTTGTAGTCTGCTTTGTTCAGATCACTTGAACCAAGTGTGTTTTCCACCTCTCACTTGCCACGAACATATTTCAGCCTTATTAACCTAACACATTTAGACTATTTATAGCCAATTTTCCTAGCACCAGCTCAGAGTAGTTACTTAGTGGGAACGGAACAAAGGTACTGACTGAAATGCAAGAGTCAATGTCTTATGGAACATGAAAAATAATACAGCTTTGGGCTGTGTATTGATCCGACTCTTCTGAAAAACAACTTTGAATTATACTAGAAAAGTTAATAATCTGCAACACCACCACTATGCATATATCCCAAGAAGGTCAAAGACAGAGAAGAAAATTACATACATATAAAGATGTTTATAGCAGAATTTTGTAGTAGCAAAGAACTTGAAGGAAAGGAAGAGTTCATGAAGCAATGTGTAGTAGAAGTCAGGTAGGTGACACAGTGGATCGAGTGCTGGGCTTGTAGTTAGGAAGACTTCCTGAGTTCAAGTATGGCCCCAGAAACTTACTAATCTGACCTTAGGCAAGTCACTTAACACTATTTCCCTCAGTTTCCTCATCTGTAAAATGAGCTGGAGAAGTAAATGGCAAGCCACTCCAGTATCCTTGCCAAGAAAACTCCCACTGGGGTCATGAACAGTCATACATGGCTGGAATGATTGAACAACAGCAAAAAGATATAGTAGAGAGCCGGACTTGGGGCCAGGAAGACCTCCATTGAAAGCCTACTTCAGTCTGTTACAAGATATATAACTGGGAAAATCCCTTAACCTCTCCAAACTTCATATTCTCCACTTGTAAAATAAGGTGATTTGGAGTCAGTGGACTCTTAAGTCCCTTTCAACTATTAATTTATGATCCTGTGAATGGATAAACAGAGTATTATTGCACCATAAGAAACAATGAATATGAAGAATTTGTAGAAATTTGAGGAGCCTGAGGGCAGAGCCAAGATGCCGGCTGGGAAGCAATGACTGGCATGAGCTCCCCACCGAGTCCCTCCAAAAACCTATAAAAAAATGGCTCTGAACCAATTCTAGAGCTGCAGAACCCACAAAGTGGCAGAGGGAAGCAGGGCTCCAGCCCAGGATAGCCTGGATGGTCTCTGGGTAAGGTCTGTCCTGCACGGAGCTCCCAGCTGAGGGGAGCGGAGTGGACGCAGCGCGGCGTGGACCAACCAGACCAGCAGCTGAGCGGAGAGTGCCTTAGCACCCTGAATCAGTGAGCTGCAGCAGTTACCAGACCTCTCAACCCACACAAAGCAAAGACAACAGAGAAGGTTAGTGGGAAAAGCTGCGGGACTGAGTTTGCGGTTTGGCCACCGCCCCTGGGGCAGCAGAGGTGGGGCAGCTTTAGAACTACAGCTGCAGTTGCTTCTGGCCCCAGGCCCACCTGGTGGGAGGAATTAAGTGGTGGATCAG
>CM053623.1:277172341-277230916 GCA_028646595.1 Phalanger gymnotis
ATGGAAAAGGAGGTCCAAAAGACCACTGAAGAAAATACTAGCTTAAAAACTAGATTGGAGCAAGTGGAAGCTAGTGACTTGATGAGAAATCAAGATATTATCAAACAGAACCAAAGGAATGAAAAAATGGAAGACAATGAGAAATTTGAGGAGCCTGGTATGAAGAGATATGAAGGAAATTAAGCAGAGCCATAATAATAATCTATATAATGACCAGAAGAATATGAAGGAAAACAACACTGAAAAAAATGAGAATGCTGATCAAAATAGTACCAGTCATGGTACTATGCCAAAATAGAAAATAATCTTTCTTAGAGGCACCTTGAGATAAATAAACAGATCTTTTGGTTTAAGGTAGCAAATATTCACTCAGGGATAGACAAACACACCACACACACACACACGCACACACACTCCTGCCTTGGTAGCTAATTGCTAAAAATTTACTAGTATCTAATAATAAATAGGCATGGGTCAATGGGATAAATGAAACATTTTAAAGGACATTGTCCAGCCACCTATCTCACCAACCTAAAGGAATGAAGGCAACACACATCTCTCAGTAGAGAAATGGTGACTACAGGTGTGGCATGAGGCATACATGTTCAGATACAGTCAATGCCTTGATTTCTTTTTTGCTGTACTTTGTTACAAGGAAGGGTTCTGTGTGGTAGGAGGAAGGGAGGAGGAATCATTGGAAATTATAGAAACATAAAACAGCAAAATGTTTGTTGAAATAAATGTGAAGGGGTAGAAGAGATGGGAAGAAATAAGATTGCTTCTCCTTTCTAAGGTGAAGAACAGCTAACACTGACCTAGCTAGCAACACTCCTGCAAATCAACTTCTTCTAACATTCCAAATCAAGGGACTTAGGAATTGTACCAATTCCTGGGAATGCCAACTTTCCTATGAACTGAAGGAACTCTTTACAAAGAGCTTCTAATCCTAGGTTATTGGAGATGAGATGAATCCTAACAATGCCTATGCTGCAAACTACTGAAGATCCTGAACAAGCACACTTAGCAATACAAACAAAAGTGAGTTGTCTACAAGGAGCAACATTGAAAGATCTTGTCCTTGACAAATGACCTCTGACATCATCTCTTCTAGAAAACCAGATTGACTGTGTGAAAAGGAAGGATTTAACATTTTAATTTCAACACTTTTGGCTCTTCAGTCTGGTCAAGGACAATGACTGAAAAGTCACACCTGCTTTGTGGCTTCAGCAAGGCTACTTATCAATATTGTCCATACCAACAAAAGAATGCAGGAGGACCTGGACTAAATAAACACTATCTTTCTGCTTCAGAAGCACTCCAGCCTCTACGAAAGATTCTCCCAGCCCTGAGTCTTCCTTTCCCATCTGCCAAACACCACAGACCCCAGAATATGTGTATGGTGTGATGACAGGTGCATGGCATATGGAATCATTATGCATTTGCAAAGGTAATTTTGAGAGTGTAGTTTTACAAAGAGCAGAATCATGTCTTGAGACTCTAGGACTAAAGCTGAAAGGAAATGGCAACACAAGAGGGATGAATTTTTTTGGATTATATAGGGACCAACAACAAATAACATATATGAATGGGCTTTATGATAAAAAGAAGAAAAAATATAATGTATTTATCTGAAAAAAAAAGTATTTCTCCCCCATAGTCAATATTAAACAGAGATGGAATAATTAACATCCATATGTCCATTTTCCTACGATTATGGTATTTTTACCATTGGAATGACGAAGAGCAGGAAACAGCATATTAAGTTTAGATATTTATAAATATTATACTTTTGGACAGAAAATATGTATAAATATTTACCAGTTGGCCAATATGACTTCATAGCTAAATATCATTGCATGTATGTTAATAAAATAATACACATGATTACATGTGATACATGTAATAACTGAAAAGTGCTTTATAAACATTAAGGCTTTTGTGTACCCCATGGCACACAAATGTTACTATTACTATTATTTTGTATCTGTTTTACTATATCCAAATCTTGCACTAATACTTGGAATTTGCAGTTTGGTATATGAAAACAGTACTGAAGGATTCCACATCCTCAGGAAATCTGAAAATTACTGTCCTAGAATAGGAGTTTTTAAATATTTTTATGTTATAGACCCCTTTGGTAGTCGAATGAAGCCTATGGACTCCTTCTCAGGATAAAGTTTCTAAATCCACAAAATAAAATGCTAGATTACAAAGGAAATCAATTATATCGAAATACACATGAAAAAATTTAAAAATTAAAAAATATTTTAAAAAATATTTAAAAATCAGATTAATAAATTATATGCTAGAGGTAAGATATGGGGAATTACCTAAAACCAGATAAAATTATAAACCCATAGTAAGATTTTAAAGAATATTATATATATATACATATAGATTATATCATATATATTAAAAGAATCAATAGAGAATATTTAGCAGGTGAGGGAAAAAGACTTAAACTGGATACCTTTATTCTTCAATTTTATATTCTCAAATGTCACAAAAAGTCTCCTTTTTTTTCCATTTTGTATGAAATTCTGAAATTGGTTACATTTTCCCCAGCAGCTCTTCCATCAAAAGAATGGTCAATTGCCTGGGACATCCAAATGAACCCAATTTACTTTGCTTTTCACACACAAAAATAACATTTTTGCCCTTGTTCACCCTGAATAAATATTACGAGTCATTAATAGAAAATTCTGTAGCAAACATACTGGAAATAATCTGCTGGCATTCAAAAGAGTACACTCTTTTTGCTTCTGTCACATGAAATTAGTCACAAGCTCACGGCATGCTGAGTGTACACTGAGTTTGAGTAACATTGAATAGAGAGTCTCTGAAATATGGCACCCAGCAATGGACAGCAAGACGTCCAACTTGTTTTCAGAAGCCATAGCTATAGTGGGTGTGTGCCCACCTCATCTCTATTCCCCTCTTCTTTTCTTCCTTCCTATCAAAGTCTGAGGGAGGGCTTTTTGGCACTGTATTGAGAAGATGCTCCTGCCAAAGAAATAGGAGTGTAGGCTGTATCAAAAGATCCTTCAAGGAATGAATCACATCCGTATAGGCTTTGTTCACTAACCTGACATGTTGTGACTGGGTCTCTATTAGCAAAGCAAAGTCAAGAAATGAGGGAATAATCTAGGCAATTCAGGAGTAATATCCATTTTCACCTAAATTACATGGATAATTTATTTCCTTTCTTAGATACTTTAGATGAAGTTGGTTCTCTTGCCTGAATGAACTGAAGAGGGTTGTGTCAATACTCTCCAGCGCTAATGCAGATGTGAATTTGAGCAACCATCTCATCCTTTCCAAGGATGACTTTCTTTGTATCCCCGGCACTTAGTATAGTAGTTGGCACAGAGTAAACACTAGATAAGTGCTGATTGACTTCCCTTGTTGATATTCACTGACTTTGAGCCAAAGGCAGGCACACTGGAAAATGGAGTGTGTGTGTGTGTGTGTATTGTGTGGATGTATGTGCAGCTTGTGTGGACATATGTATTGTACAGACATATGAATGTATTTCTATGTCTACATACATATGTATATGTGTGTGTGTGTGTGTGTGTGTGTGTCACAAATCAGGTTTTGGATTAGGAAACAAAAGAGGCAAAAGGCTAGTAGACCACTCATAAGCCTGATACCTGTATATCATGTATATTCTCTTCAAGAAGAACTAATCTCTGAAAACTAACTTAATGCCAGCCTTTCCTCTCCTTCTCACCCCAAGATACTTATTATACCGTAAGCTTCTGTGAACTTCAACCTGAATTAAAGCTTCGCTTCAGTTTAAATATAAAGCACTCGGTAAAGTATGTATTCCATCTATCTGTTTTCTAAGGCAATACCACAAATTATTTTAGGGATATGAGAAGAATGCCCTGCCAGGCAATGATGAATGCAATCTTGCTTTTGAGCTTTAGTCATTTTTCTCACTTCTTTGCCTCTCTAAAAATAAATCTGGTGATATGTTCTGTGTTCCTGACTTCTCTATGCTGTGATTGCCTTTGCCACTATCATTATCATCATCATCATCCTCCCCATCATCATCATCTTTGTCATCAAAAAACAAACATGTATTTAGTACCTCCTTGGAAATGGTGTTGTTCAAGGTACTGCAAAACAAGTGAAACACAGAGAATCCAGCCACACCACAGCTTTTAGTCTGAAACAAATACTAAAGCAGACCAAGACATTAATGCTAGACATTAAAGACATCCACAGCCAAATTCATTAAACACATTCTTCAGAGGGGAGGGGAGGGAATAAACATTTATAAAACCTCTACTACATACCAGGCACTATGCTAAGCACTTTAGAAATACATCATTTAATGGTCACATCAACCCTGCGTGGTAGGTGCTATTACTATCCTCGTTTTAAAATTGAGGAAACTGAGGCTTGCACAAGGTCACAAATCTAACAAGTGTCAGAGGTTGGATTTGAACTCAGGTCTTCCTGACTCCAGTCCAAACAGTCTACGCACTGTGCCACCTAGCTACCTCTATCAAATACAAAAGGCCAGTGTGATAATGGAATGGGCAGTGAAATCCAAGTCTCTACTAAGGTATAGTAGTCAGATATCAATTTGAAGAATATGGGATGTCCTATGCCTGGGTATATAAAGATTTGCTAATAGAACAAGGCACCAGAAGATGGGACACTCTGGTATGTCTGCTACCCCCTCTTCTATAGAGAAGCACCACTACTCTGCCAGTCAGGTGGAGAAAGCTTCTTAAGGAGATGGCAGCTCCCAGATCTGTGAGGCCATCCTGGCTATAGGGGTAAGGTAAAGAAAAGGGGGTTAGGGGCAGCTAGGTGGTGCATTAAGTAGAACATTGGCCCTAGAGTCAGGAGGACCTGAGTTCAAATCTGGACGCAGACACTTGACACACTTACTAGCTATGCGACCTTGGGCAAGTCACAATTCCAATTGCCCTGCCTTCTCCCCTCAAAAAAAAAAAAAGAAAAGGGGGTTATATGCAGCTTGTATTTTTGAAAATAAAATTCTCATGTTTGGTCTAGATCCTACATTTAAATAACAAATATGAATATGAGGCCAAAATGCCAAAATAAATTTAAAAAGATAGAAATGCCCCTGTAATGACTAATTTTCCCTCTGCTACTTATAGTAGAGATTTAAGTATAGAATGTATATGCGCTTGCATATGTATGCATATATGTAGCAAGTATAAGCCAAAATGGGAGGACTGGACTTGGATGACCCGTGGGAGCCCTTCCATTTTTAAATCTACAACTGTATGACCACAGGGAATAAATAGTGTTAAGAAGATGAAGAACTCTAGTTTTTTGGCATATTTCAAATAGTAAGGAGGTTTTTATTAATTGTTTCCTTTCTCAATCTTCAGTATTCTAGAGAGGACTAGAAAGATCTACAAATGACCTCAGGGACTGATCATGTCCAATTCCCTCAGTTTACATATGAGCATAAATACATTTTTTTAACTTCTGAAAGATTTACTAGCAATTGGTGAATTTTCATGAAAGTGTTGAACTTAATTCAATCTTGTATAAAATATTCTACCACTAAAACCTTTACTTTATTCTCTGTAAGTGTTCATGAAATGTATTGCTTTTCATCTGTTGTCCATGATGGCATGTAGTAGTGACGTGCAGAAACCATTCTTTTCTAATTTGGCTAATTTGGTTGTTATGGCAAATGAGTTTCTTTTTCCTTTTCAGTTCTGCTCTCTAGGTTGCAAGGTTGTTTAAAAGAACTGCTGAAGCACTAATTAGGGCATAAAGTGTGATTTTCTTTATTTCATCCTGTCCCTGCTCTTTTTCTAGTTTTCACTGATAACATCCCCACGGAATCTTTCACTCTTCTCTTCTTAAGGTCTGTCCCCTAAGTGACCTATTTTCATCCCATCTTATTTGTAGGGCATTGATTTCCAAGTCTACATCTCTGTCTTTCTTCACCTGTCTAGTCTGGAATGGCTTGTCTGCTTTTCTAATACTCATTGAATGTTTTTCGACAATCTAAAGCAGGGCCTAATTGCTTTACCATCTCAATGTTCGCCTTAGAAATGCCAAAACTTTTCTTGATCAAACAAATAGAAAGTCATGAGTCATGTGAAATCTCCTCTTTATCCCCGAACATCTAAAACTATTTTTTAACTTTGGAAAATGACTATTTAAGTGTGCTCCAAGAGATGTCCTTAGAAGCCTCTTAGCTTCATCAAGACTATTAAAATATCAATGTAATATATGTTTTATTTACTATGTATTGTATTTTTTTACATGATCTGTGATTTCATTGGTGTAAGGAGCTGCCTCAGAGGAAGTCCTTCTAGTGAGGCAGATTCTCTTTAAAGTCTTTAGAGAATGGTCTAGGACACTGTGAGATTAATTAATTTGCCCAAGGTCACACAACCAATTTGTGTCTAACTCAGATCTTCCTGACTCCAAGACAGATTCTCTGGCCATTATGCAACACCGACTCTCACGTATGGTATATTTCATTATATTGTGTATGTGTGTATATAAATATGTACATAGATGTATATATAACAGGTGAACTCCAGGCAAGAATAGTGAAAAGGTAAAAATATGGACAATATAAGAAAAAACAAATGTAAACATGAAAAAGGGTTGGAGGCACAATAATCTGCTAGGAAAATCTCTACATTCTTCCTATTGAGTGACTGTCACAGGCCTGAGACAACCAGTCCATTTATAGCCTAATGGGGAAAATCCTCTCCCCATACAAGGGCTGGTACAAAAGGAGCAGAGATGTACCTAAATGAATATACCTGAAAAGATTCAGTTAGTGATTTTTGAGGGGAAAGCGCCAGCTACTAAATAAGTCTTCAGTGTAGGATACAGCCTGACTATGGAACTCTTATTGCCACAAGATAGACCAGCAGAAGGGCTCTAAATATCTACACCACCCCCAACACACTGGGTACTGAACCACTGGGAGATTTTGACATGAGCCAAAAACCCAAGAGTGAATGTACTGCCAGCTCCCCATGAGAGC
Source organism: Phalanger gymnotis (assembly GCA_028646595.1). Classification (NCBI taxonomy): domain Eukaryota; kingdom Metazoa; phylum Chordata; class Mammalia; order Diprotodontia; family Phalangeridae; genus Phalanger; species Phalanger gymnotis. The sequence continues at coordinate 277,179,351 of CM053623.1, forward strand.
TGCTGGGAGGGAAGATGAGCTTGGGGGTTTGACCTGACTTTTAAAGATGTATGTCAAGGGCTCTTAATTAACTTTTTGGATTAGGAACCCCTTTGGCAATCTTGTAAAACCTATGGACACCTTCTCAAATACTATTTTTAAGCAATTGGAGGAAATACTAAACTTAGAGGTTAACGAAAATAAAGATGGATTTTTTCCCCATCCAAGTTCATCAACCTGAACTGAAATACATCCATGGGCCCCTTTTGGATAGACAGACACTGGCTTAAGAATCTCTGATCTATGGGCTATAAGGTGATGTCTATTATGGGTACATGAATGTCATTTACTTTATTCATTTTCAATATTATGATCAAAGTTTTATACTATTTATTTCATCAGTGACCTTTCACAGATATACTACAGGGATGTAAAAGATTCCCCAGTCTTTCTATGGGGTCTGTGAGTCTGAGTGGGTAATAATTTGACTGAGTAATCCTCACCAAACTTAAACTATGCAGAAGAATCTAGGCTATCACTCCCAAAGGAGGCAGGTGAAGCATCTGCCATGGAGCCAAAGGAGCTGTGGCCGATAGCCTAGAGCATCCTCTGGTAGAGGGGTGGTGTACATCACCCTTGGGTATCACGTGATTAACGGCACTCAATCCCTGTCCCCTTACTATCAAAAAGAATCAGACACTGTACCGGGCTACTCCTGGCATCATGCACATTTCTCCCAGATAGAAGTTGATTATTTCCAAAATGTTATGAAGTAATTGTTTGTAAATCATTCATAGGATATTCCTTTATAGAAGGGTAAAAGAAACTGAAGGAGATGGAAAATCCTAGGTGCTTTAAAGACATCCTATATACAGATCATTTCAAATATGTTGAGGATAAAACGATACAGGAATGCCTAGAATAATTTTCATCACTACCTAGATGCTCCCCAAACATGCCATAATTAATTTGCCTTTAATTTGTTTTTGCTCATTTGATGTTTGTAGTGAAACTATTTGTAACAAAACACTTGGAAATAGCTCGAGTGAAACCTCACATTGCTCACTATTACAAATATGACATTCTCACTGTAGGCCAACCTTGAACCTCCTTCAACACGGCCTGTAAAGTGACATTTGTTATTCTGTGCACTTGTGCACTCTACAATCAACAGTGAGTGCCTCAAATACTGCCAATCTTCATTAGGTTATGATTACTTTAATTTAAAAAGCCAAAAAAGCTAATTATCTCTCAAAGACAACTAGCCTGAACTACCCTTCAAAATCATTAGCTCATCGACATGAGGAATATTTATGTTTTATATGATCTTCATAAGCAGTGATCCTTGCAATACTCTTTTGAGTTGGGGGGGGCAAAGAATTTATCACCTGCATTAGTCAGAAAGAAAAGCTGATATGTAAAAGGAAGCAAAATTTAACAATCGGTATTTGCATTATTGTTTTCTTTTTCTTTGCTTTTTTTTAAATCACTGGAACATTAGGTGTGCAATTCTTTACTATAGCTGAGATTTCAGATAAAAGATGAAGTGCAACTTCAAGGTAAGCCAAAATAATAGAAAAAATTCCACAACAGTTCACACTATCAACATTTGCAGTTTTGAAGATACGGAAACAAGCAAAGTACATCACTACAAACGGGGTGGGGAAGAAACTGTGGCTACAATGGAGGTTTGGGTCACAGAAGAAACAAAAGGTAAGAATAATACCATTTGTAGGATGGTTGAGTCACTGCTCATTAATCTTAAAAATGCTGCTTGAGGCCTCTCTGCCACCACCTGCTGTTTTAGGTATGCCCACAGAACCACCAGCATCTGCCCATGTGAAACATGATTAATGAGACTTGTAAACCCATAATAATAATTATGTCTACACAATATCCTTGTAGTAGTCTAGTTGGGGTAGGAAGAGATATAGATAGGTGAAAAGGATATCCTTCTTAGTCTTCCACACCCCAAAACTAGACATGTAAAACTAGGTACTTAGTGCTTGATGCCACATTGCCTCACATTCCTGACTCCAAGAATAAAGACAATTTCCCCAATTTCTATCAAATGAAACTATTCTTCATCTGCTACGTGAAACAATTTAAAACTGAGCATATATCACTAAATGTTTGAGAGAATGACTTTGAAGGCAAATACAGTCGTTTAAAGTAAATAGGATTGTTCACGCTGTTCAAAATAAATGGATATTTCAAATGGATATTTCAGGTAAACAAGAATAGAAAGCTTAGCTGATTCAAAACCAGCTGAGTATTGTATGTTCTGTAGCAATGGTATTTAGAGAAAGAAGGAAGTATCTTCCTTGAATTTCCCATTTTCATATGAATCACGGCTCAATCTTACTGAACTGAAAAACACCAAAAATCATAATATTCTCACCAGATCTACTTCTAAAATTTCTTTAGCTTCAGGTATATAGTTCAATAACATTACCAGCACAAATTCATGAGTATGGAAATAGAATGCCTGTTTATAATGAGGTAAAACTTCAATCTATTTTTCATGCAGTTGCAAAGGGATTGGAAAAGTTACAACATGCCACATAGTCCTTTGTTATCTATGGTTGACATCATGTTTTTTTTTTAAAAGTCCAGTACACTAACCCATAAAACTTTCACATAGATATCCAATATTATCCACCAATTTATCTCATTTTCTTCAAGAGACAGTAAACCACAGAGGCGGGAGAGGGGGAGGAATGATGTTTTCCCAAATCTACACATCCAGCCCTAATCTTCGTTCTGAACTCCTGTCTCGTATGGCTAACTGGTGTTGGACATCTCCAATCAGATGTCTCATCTCAAAAATCAATAGGTCTAATTCAGAACTAACTCCTGCTCGTTCCCTAAAGTGATGTAGTGCTTTAAAGTTAACAAAGCATTTTACAAATGTCTTCTCACTTCAAACTCAAAATAACTCTGGGAGGTGGGTGCTATTATTATCCCAATCTTCTAGATGAAGAAACTGAGGCAGACAGAGGTATAATGACTTGCCTAGGGTCACACAACTAATAAGTATCTGAGGCTGGAACTGAACTCTGGTCTTCCTGACTACAGGTCCAGAACTCTATCTACTGTGTCACATAGCTTCCTATAGCTACCACTTTATAATCTCAGAGTTATCAATGACTAAATCATGTCATTAGGATTACACAGTTGGTATTTTTCAGAGGTGAAATCAGAGCCTCAATTCCAAAGCTGCTCTTCTATCTACCCACTACACCGATGATCTCTAAAGTTGTAGAGGGCATGCCAAAGGGTGTACAAGACAATCTAATGGGGTAAAGGAGGAAAATATTAAACCTGTTTCTATTTATTCATATATTTTAAAAATCAAAATTAGACTTCATTTACACAGATTGTTTATATGTGCTATACAGAAAGGAAAAGAACGAAAAAGTAAAAGAAAATAAATTCAATTATGGGCATGATAGCTACTTCCAAAGAAGTTAATATTGAAAATCCACTTTCACAATAAATACTTAATTTAATAGTTACCATTATTAAATATAAACAAACCTGTTATGTTGGTTACTCTTAATAAATTCAACCTGTAAGGATCGCTAAGACTATAAAGCTACATTTTGTTTTACATTTGTTTCAGTCATATCTGACTCTTTGTGATCCCATTTGGAGTTTTGTTGGCCAAAAATAGTAGAGTTGTTTGCCATTTTCTTCTCCAGCTCATTTTACAGATGAAGAAACTGAGGCAAACAGAATTACATGACTTGCCCAAGGTCACACAGCTATATTTACTAGGATACAAAACACTAGTGACATTTAGAAAACACTATTAATTTTGCAAAATATATAATTATGCCATTTTAAAGGATAACGTGATAATTATTTATCTGCTTCAAATACATTTATAGAAATTGAAATTTCTATGAAATCTTCTCTGAATCTTGTACATAACATGTATACTGCTGTGCTGAATCTGGCTTTTCTTCCCAGCCATGCCCTAGACACCTACTTCCTTGTGAACTAAATTGGCATCACCAGCTCATTTCCTAAAGGTCACTTCAGGACCAGTGGGCAATAATTGCTTTCTACTATTGCTAGCCTGATCCAAAATCAAATTAATAATCTAGAGATGAAAGGCTCTGAGTCCCATTATTAAATACTTAAGCCATCTAAACCTTTCATTTGTTGGACAAATACTAAAAGCATTAGTGTTAAAATCTGAAAATGTTTTCTGATAATTATATATAATAAGGTAGTATGATAGAAGCCATTTTTTGCCAAGATTTCCATTATTCACCCAGTGCCCTAGAGGATTTAGCTAGTCATATCTTCCTCAAGTTCACTCTTTCTTGGAGAGGAAATTATGTCAATATAAAAAGGGTTTCACTTACACAGGTAGACTTCCCTAGCAGGCTTATGTTGTATGATGCAATCTTTTACTGAATTAGTCAAAACTTTTTATCTATTTAATGTCGACATAAATGAAAATTGGACTTTGAAAGCTGTGTGTATTGGAATTTTCCCAGTCATGTGGTATTTGAGCAAATATATAGGTATAAGGCAAATGCCAAACAAATATGTAAATCAAATTTTGTCTTATCTCTATCTTACATGAGCTTACTATTTAAATTAATAACATAAATTCTAACTTGTAGAAACATTCGAAGAACTGTTTAAAAAGATACTGAACAGATTTAATCCAGAGGTATGGATAAATAATGCTCTCACTGATTTGAAAAAAAAAGAATGTAAAGATGCTCATTCCAATTAGTGAGAATTCAAAAGCACAGAAAAACAGAACCATTTCAAAGTCATGAAGATATCTCATACATGCATTTAAATTGTGAATTAAAAGATGTACAGTTACAGAATTCCATGCAATGAAACATAAGTCCGTTCTGATTCTGAGGATGAATGCCACACCATCATTATCCCCACCTAAGAAAGTAGAGAAGCAAATGAAGGTCATTTGAAATTTCCTAAATTCCAAATGCATGGTGTCTAAATTCATGTGTTATTAATTTTAAAAAGCACCTAAAATCTACACAGGGATTGGCATTAGGTTTTCCATGACTGCTCGTTATATAGTAGTAACTTGTTTACAAAAGCAATATTAAAAATCAGAACTGACTTTCTAAGTCAATATCACAGTTCCCAAGGATTTACTGAAAAGATGTGGCTATGCATATTCCCTACAAATAAAAAAATGACATAAATATCACCAGAGTTCTGAAGCACAGACTTACCCAGGTTTAGTACTTACTTTTGCCAAAACTATTGACATTCTTACAAGTAGACTATGGAGAAGCATCTTCTCATTCCCCCTGGGTAAGATGGGACAATTTGCTGTGCAAAAGAAAAACGCACCATCCAACTAACTGTCTTCATACGTGGGGAGGTTATAGTCTAATGACCTTTTTACAAAAAAAAAATGCATTTAAAATCATTACTGGAAAGGACTATTAAGGAAAAAAAGAGTTCATTTTTCCTTTGGACAGATGCCAATGATTCAGAAAATTCAACAGTGGTTCTTTATTTGATCAAGTACGTTATGTGAATGTATGGTTAAGTTCCCATACCATAACCTGTTGCTAATGCTTAGGGGCTACCTCCACGAAGAATACTGGGCAAATTCTTCTGATGTCAGGACATGAGGAATAGTTTCCATGGATGACAATCCATGCTATTCTTACCCTTATGCCCTCAAAAAATGCAAAAAATGCAGGCCATCACACAGGCATTAGGCAACTGTTCAATGCTGCTAACCCATTAAATGGAGAGAGGGTCTGTCTGTAATTAGATTATGGAGCATTTGATAGATCAGTGACCTTTAGAATCAGGACAAAGAAATGTGAACCCAGTAACAAATTCTCCTTTTTCTCATATATTGGAAAGGCTGTTCTAAGAGGGTTATCATTTTGACTAAAAAAAGTTGAATTGGAGATAGAAAGATGCACTCATAAGAGCTTCTGTCTTTCATGTTTCAATGCTGAGGATTATGAATTCTAATCAGTTTCTATATATTCCCTAAATACTGAAGATTTCTATGCACATGCATAAATGATTTTTAATACTTTGACAATCCAGTCTCCTAAAAAGTCAATCAAACTAGTTAAATTTTATAATTTATTTTGAAACTCAAATAAACTAAGTTAACCAATCAATTCAGGCATGATAAGCAAATTGGCTAAGTGTGTAGAGGAAATGTCTCTGTCATTGTTTTCATGAAACTTTAGTCTTTTACAAAAGATCAATCTTATGGGAACTATTTTTTCTCATTGAAGAATTTCACTCTAAGTGAATGTATTTAGCTCAACTGATAGAATGGATTTCAGAATACTTCATCATAAATGTCTATCTATCCCCTTTTAAAAGTATGATGGTGGTGATGATGAAGCTGTTTGTGAAGAACCAGAGGTCCCTTTTCACATTGAGTAGGTGTGTGTATATGTATATGTGTATATATATATATATATATATATATATATAGAGAGAGAGAGAGAGAGAGAGAGAGAGAGAGAGAGAGAGAGATACATATATATATATATATAAACATATACATGCATACATATGCCTTCATGATAAATAATGTTCTGGCCTTTTCAAGCAAATATAAGTACACTGGCCCGTGATCGTTAGAACATGCTTTTTAATTGGTTTTCTAGTAAAAGGGTTAGATTCACAGTGATCTATCCATGCTATATCATCAAGACACCCTTATGATCAACTGTATTATCAATTAGAGATACAGTCTGTAGTTATCAGAGAGTCAAACCAGTCCATATGGAGATCAAGCCTATGACTCACAATTTAAACCAGTGGTCTCCAAAACTGGGGGGCCTTGGCCTTTTGCAAGACCATGGCATGACCTCAAGTTATATATAATCAGCCAATCAGAGGGTGGGAAGATGGACAACATCCCCAGGCAATTATGGGATCTGTCTCCAACACAACCATGCCTATTCTTATCTTTCAACACTATCCTACATCACCTCTTCCTTCTCCTGTGCAAGATGTAAACCCTCCCTACCTCAATCCCATCTGAGTCTGGCATTGTCTCCTCAAGGAAGTTATATCAGAACTTATACATGGATATAAAAAATATGTACAAAGTTATGAGTGAAATTGGAAAACACACACATATCCATCACTGGTGAATAAAAGTCTTGCCATCCAAACCTCCATTTAAGAAGGACATCCAGGTCAGCAATGTCTTTGTTCCTCTCCAGGCTTCACTCCACACTTTCTCTTTATACCCCTTCCTTTAGCTTTCACTGAAATGTAAGCTTCTTGAGGGCAAGGGCTGTGTTTCTTCTTATATTTGTGCTTAGCACAGTGTCTGGCACATAGTAAGAGCTTGACAAATGCGTGTTGACTGACTGTCTTTTGTTTTGGATGTGACAGAGTGGGTATTATAGGATACTCAGTCATGAGTGAATTGTGATCATCCCTGAAGATCTTATTACATCATCTATCCCCCTAAGTCCTTCCCTCCTTTCATTCTTTCCTGTTACTGTCAACAGTATCAACATCCTTAGGCTGAACAAAGTTCACAACTTCAGTATCATTGCTTCACTCTCTCTGACCCTACATATCTGGTAAGTTATCAAATCTTGTCTTTCTCCCTCTTCAGTTATCAAATCTGTCCCCTTCTTTCTACTTATACAGGCATCACTCTAGTTCAGTCCCTCAACATTTCTTGCCTAGACTATTAAAATAGCCTCCTTGCTGGTGCATCTGCCTCAGGACTCCCCTGGCCAATCCATCCTCCACACAGCTGCTGAAATGAATTTTCCTGAAGTGCAGCTCTAATAACATTATTCCCCTAATCAATAAATTCCAAGAGCCATTACTGACTCTAGGATTAATCATTATTTCATTTATTCTCAATTTTTTAATTTTTATCTTTGTGCGAACTTTGTAACATACATAATTAGTAGAGTAGAAACTTATATAATTTATAAATAGATAAACATATACAATTAGGGATTATTCAGATTTTTTTTCTTTACTAATAAGGGTCAAGAGCAAAAGCATTTAGAGACCGCTGCCCAAACAACAAAGTAACCTAGTCATGGGATGACCGAAGGCAGCTTAGGTTGTTTTCCTCTGGGGGATGTGAGGGTAAGAACATGTAGCAGAAAAAGAATTACTGATAAATTGCAAAAAGGGAATTCTACAACTCCTTTGTGCATCTTTATCTAGCCTATGTCTGATTGATATATATTTTTAGTGCTTCCACTGTTTCTTATCCTAGAAATAGGTATTTGTAAAGGGCACAGGCTCCCATTATTTATTGCTGGGTGTAAGACAATTTAAGCTCCAGTATTCCAGTGGCCACTCATGCTCAGTCTGAAATACTGGCAGGGTGGGTCAGCTCCTGGTGATACTTCACACATTCAGCAGCACATCCGGCAATTAGGACAAAAGATGATTATGCCATAGTCTGACATATGCCCTTCCTGAATCTTTTGTACTAATATTAAAAAATTATGAGAATGCAAGTGCTTTGTGAATGGGAGCTGGGCTTCTCTTTCTGCATATAGAACAGACCAGTATTTTAAAAAATGATATTTTGACAAGGCATATAGGGCATAATTCTTTACTTATTTGGAAACAAAGGATAAGGCATAAAGAACATTTTACTTCTCATTGAAGTTGTTCAGTTTTGTTCTTGCTATGTTATTTACAGTACATTTCACACATATTTTGCAATATACAATAGTATAAAATATTTGGGTGGTTCAACAGTTGAGTTCTTGGGTCACCACAACGAATCACCACCCACATAGAAACTGGCCCAAATTTTTAAATCTCCATATATATACATATATATATATATTGTTTCTTGAACAACAAATTTCACATCTTCATCTTTTTCCTTATTTGTTTATAGAAGAAATTATTAAGAACATTTTAGTAAAAATATAAATAAAATTGTACAATATAGGTGTTACCATATAATTCAATCCATCTGTTCATAATTGGGAAGCATATGTGCTCATTTTATGCATAACATTAAATCAATAAACATTTAAGTGCCAAGTACTGCATTATGGGCTTGGGATACAAAGCCAAAACACACACATATTCACATATACATATGTGTATGTATACACATGCATATATATTCTGACTTCAAGGAACTTACATTATATTACTGCGGAAATATGTGTCCAAAAAGTTAAATACAAATATCTACAACTATACATAATACATATATATGTATGTATATATATTTAGTATATGTAGGCATTTGGGCAGAAGAAATACATACATGTACACATATGGACATATACATATCCACAACATATATACACACATATACATATACGTGTGTGTATATGTGTGTGTGTTTTCTCTTATAGATTCATAAGTTATTATAAGTGTGTGCTCCTGGGAATTGTGAAGAAAAAAGTCATGTTAGGATACTCTACACATCTGCTTCCCTTAATATTGTCCTCTCTATTAAGTTTGTTGATCAGTCATTTTAGTCATGTCCTATACTTCATGAGCCCATTTGGGGTTTTCTTGGTAAAGATACTGCAATGGTTTGCATTTCCTTTTCCAGATCATTTTATAGATGAGGAAACTGAGGCAAACAGGTTAAGGAAATTGCCCAGGGTAACACAGCTAATAAGTGTCTGAGGCCAGATTTGAACTCAGGAAGATGAGTCTTCCTGATTCCAAGCCCAGTGCTCTATTCACTGTGCCACCTAGCTACCCTGTATCTATTAAGTTATTGTTACATTAAAATATTATACTATTTCTAATATATCTTCACATATTAGACTTATTTAATTTAATGTTATTCAATATTAAACTATGTCTAACATACCCTCACATATTAGACATAGTTTAATCTTTAACACCATTGGATGTAGAATTAAGAGACACAGGTTTTATGATCCTTAGTAAAGCAATTAACCTCATGCCTCAGTTTCCTCCTACTTCATTAAGAGGCAGCATGGTATAACTCAAAAAATATTGGAAAACCTGGATTTAGATACTACTTAAGTCATTTTTCTCATCTGCAAAATAAAGAGGTTAGACCCAGTGAATTCTAAATCCTTTCCAGCTCTAAATTTATGGTTTGTTTTTAAATTGTAAATAGGCACTTAGTCCTTCATTACTTACCTCATAGAGGTATTATAAGGAAGGTGCTTTGCAAATTTTGAAAAGCTGGGAACTATTATTCTTGAATAATGCACTTGCCTTGTCCTTCAAACTTCCACAATCATGGTATTTTGCATTTAGTTCTACAGTCATATTGTTTCTTTATTTTTAATACCCCATACAACTTTATGATTAGTTTTTCTGAATATTTTCTTACAGAACATAGAATTTTATGAATGGAAGAAAAAGAACAACAGGAATAATAATGGCTTGACAAGTGTCAAGTCCATAAGGTAGTTAGTGTTAATTAAGTGCCCTCTCTATGTAGAAAACTAGAGTCACTTTGGAGAGTCACAAAGGAAATGGAAGCTGTGGCTCCTTTTAGTCAAGAAGCAAATAATCTAGTAAGAGATATGAAAACCTGAAGAAAATTAGATGAAAAACATGCTAATTTTATCCCTCAAAAATATTACCTGAGTATTAAGAAGTTGTTGGAATAATCAAAATGATTGTCATAGTGAGGCATCATGAATTCGGTAAAAAAAAAAAGCTTCATGCATGAAATGAACTTTTAAAATATATGTGATACAGGAGATATATAAGGGAACTCCAAGATCAAGGGCAAAATATAATTGAGTAGATTTCTGGAAGAGAACACTTGGCAAAACAAACAGAGAAAAACATCATCCTTGAGCATGACAAAGAAGAATTCAAATGTCATATCTGTCTATAGGAAACCTTCCCAGAATTGACCCAACATGAGAAATGTTACTGATATTGTGTTCATAAGGAAGACTCTTCTTTCAGCCTACTAAAATCCTACAAATATTTCAGAATCAATTCCAGCCCCACCTCCTCAAGCAGCTTTTCTCTCCTATTCCAATCCACAATGAATTCTCCCTTCTCTGAACTCCTTTAACATTTTATTATCTATTCTAGCTGTGCTATCTTGTTGAACAGTCATTTGTTCCTGAAACATTTCTCCTGTGTTTATCTCTCCAAGCAGATTATAAATTCCTTGAAGAAAGAATCATTAAAATGATTTAGAACTAGAAGGAACTTTAAAGGTCATCTGCTTGAACCTCCTCATTTTTTAGATGAGGAAACAGAAGTCACACAGGTAGTAAATAGCAGGTCATATCTTTAAATTCTTTTAATAACTGGAAGTACTTAGATCCATGGTAAACACATAGTGATTATATATATATATATATATATATATATATATATATATATGTGTGTGTGCGTGTGTGTGTGTGTATAATATATATTATATGTGTGTATGTATATACACATAAATACACATATATTTGTTTAACTGAAACACCATTCCTTGATATTATCATAAAATACACAACCTAAAATTTGTGTAAGATAAATGAATTTGGGATAATTCAAACAAGTTCCTAAAACATTCAAATGAATTATGGTGCACTGACAGGTGCCAACAGAAAGATGATGGCCATCTTGGAGGATGTAAAGGAAGAATAGAGAATATCAGGAAATGTTTTCCAGGACTGCAGAGTTGTCAACATGAATATCCAATTGTTCTGGTGTATCTTTCTTTCATGGTAAGTTAATAAACTGATGTTTAGGTGAAAATCAATCTTAAATGAATTTGAACAGTGCAGGCCAGTGTAGCCAGTCCCTATGACACCTAAATAAAATGGCCACTGAAGTCCCAGGACCACAGAGATAAAAGACAAGGTCCTATTCAATGACTCAGTCAAAGTGCGTAAGAATTTCACTAGCCAGGTGTACCAATTAACTTGACTACATGCCCAGAGAGGAGGGAAAAAAGGAGATGCCATTATAAGCCAAATAAAGGTAAACATAGCTCAAAACCCAGAGAAGTGAGGTTTTTGAGAGAAGTAGGATGATGTTTGTGATGTATAGTGAGAGAATGTGTATTGAGAGAAGTTTGTGATGTATAGTGAAAAGCAGAAGTAAGAGAGATGAGGTCAATTAGTAGGAAAACCATGAATAGTGTCATGACTTTCAATGAGAATTTCTCTCAATGGTGAAATGTTCATTTATGGCAGAACTCTTCCCTTCCTTCTAAAGATAAGCCAAAAAAGAACAGCATAGTAGATTTTTGTTGTTGTTGAATTGTTTCATTCTTGTCCAACTCTGTGTGGCATCATTTGGGTTTTTTTTGGCAAAGATACCAGAGTGGTTTGCCATTCTTTCTCCAGCCCATTTTGCAGATGAAGAACTGAGGTAAATTTACCTAGGGTCACACAGCTAGTAAGTGTCTAAGGCCAGATTTGAACTCAGGAAGATGAGTCTTCCTGGCTCCAGGCCCAGCACTATATCCACTGCACCATTTAGCTGCCCCAGTGTTGTAGAAGGGTGGGAAATTTTTAAAGGAAAAGGAAAGAAATGCTTTAAATAAAAAGAAACATCTCTTCAGCCATACTAGATTTGCTAGCTTAAACCCTAGAGTTAAAATATTATCATTATCATACAGATTATAATTTCTATCACATATGATGTTCATATCTGTTTTGCTTCTTCTCCTTATAAAAGGTATATAGTATATTGTCCCACTACTATATGAGCCCCACTGTGCTAACTATCACTTACTGGGAGACCATGATAGTGGTGACATTCATTTGTGGCTACACTTGAAGCAACAGATATTACTAATACCCACTGAGATAAAAACAGGCAACTCCTTTTGCTTTCTGTTTCTGTCACAAACAAAAAAATAGAACACAAAACAAGGAAGGAAGAAATGAAACTGTCAACACAAGGATTTCATGCTGATTAACTAAAGGAGCAAAAAGATTATTTCATGAAATGAAGGGTCAATATTTCAACCACATTTTTATTAGCCCAAAATCCAGAAGAAAAATGTGGTTAATATTGATTTTTAATGAAATTTCAGAAACAAATGCCTATATGTGAGAAAGAAACCTTATATAATTATTAAGAATATCAGACTAACAAAAGGTCTAATTAAGAAATAGAGTTGAAATTATGAACTAAAGTTCAACTTTTTATGCTATTTTGAAAATTTAGCCCAAACTACAAAAAGAGACCAACTGATTTATTTTGCCACCCCAATTACAACTACACATTTTCAGAGTTCTGCACCACATCGTTTCTAGTGCCACTGTTAGAAATGCTGGTTTTGTTCAATCATTTTTCGGTGATGTCCAACTCTTCTGACCCCATTTAGGGTTTTCTTGGCAAAGATACTAGGGTGGTTTGCCATTTCCTTCTCCAGTTCATTTTACAGATGAGGAACTGAGGTACACAGCAAGATGTGAACTCAGAGAGATGAGCCTTCCTGGCTCCAGACCCAGCACTCTATCCGCTGTACCACCTAACAGCCTTATTGATGGAAATACCTATGGAGAAATATCACTAGTGGACATGAGAGCAACAGTTGAGTGTGGGATTATGGATGGGAACACCCTTGCCAGCCAAACAAGAAAATAATAGTGATATCTGCTCATAGACTCCTGAAAGATGCAATTGTTAGAGCACAAGGAAAAACTGCAATAAAATTTAGGAGAAATCAAACAGATGTCCCAAGTTGTCACAGAAGTTGATTTAAGCACATGAAAACATAATGATAATAGCAGCACATTAAAATCATGTGGGAACGGGATGAGGAGTTAATCATCTCCATTATCTTCTCTGCTTCTGGAGTTATGCTGAGAGTATTTTCAGGGACCCCAGAGAAGATCAGAGTGGACTTAGCAATTGCCTTGGAGTCAGGAAGACGAGTTCAAATCCTGCCTTGGACACTTATTAACTGTGTGATCCTGGGCAAGTCACAGCCCCTGCCAGAGCCTCAGTTTCCTCATCTTTTAAAATGAAGATAATGATAACATTTACCTGCCAGAATCATTGTGAGAATCAGATGAGACAACACATATAAAGTACTTTGTAAACCTTAAAGTACTATGTTGTATTTGTCCTTCATTCTTGAAGAGGACCATGACATCAGGGAAATGATGACATGACTTGCACTTTGATTTGAGTGAGGGAGGGAAAGTACTATGTAAATATTAGCTATTATAACACATAAGTACTAGCTATTTAATTAGCTCCAAAAGGCAATTATCCGACCCTCTCATTTTATAAATAAGGAGAAGGAAACCCAGAGAAGCTAAATGACTTGTTCAGAGTCACATAAGTAGTAGTAGGAGATGAGATTCAAACTCAGGTCCTCAAGGCAGCATTACACAGTGGAAAGAGCACTGACTTGGGGGTCAGGGGACCTAAGTTCAAATCCTACTTCTGTGTAACCTTACATAAGTCACTTAACTTTTCTTTGCCTTAGTTTATTTGATTTTAAGTGAGGTGATGGAACTAGATGACTTAGGTACCTTCCAATACTAGATCATCAACATGTATGTTCTATCCAGTCCCCTTTCCACCATACAATACTATCTCATAGGGAAGTGGAAGTTTTTATCCAGAAAATATTCCTCAGACAACTGTATCTTTACTGTTATATAACCAATTTAGAGGGAAAAGATGCTACCAAATCTATCTACTGTTCATTGATTAGTTTTTAAAAAGTACTTAACTTGAGCAAATTGCAGCCTCAATGGCGCTTCTCTAACAATGTTTCCTAAACATATGTTGAGACAATAAAAGATCCGCCAACAGACTGAACGAGAAAGCTAATTTTTAACAATCTTTTAATTATCAGTTATCAAATGAGGCACAAAATAGGAAGATATAAGCTCACCAAAGATGTTTTCCAATGTGATGGAAGATGTCTAATACAAAGTCCCAATGGAGGAGGAATTACTCGAAGTAAATTTCATAAGGTATTCCTACTTAGGAACAAAATTGTGCTGAAGAATCAAGATGTGTTTACATCAAGCCCAAATATATCACAGGGTCTCTTCCATGAGATCAGCTGCCAAAGACTGGCCCAGCAATCCACACAGGAAAAGCTAAGTGGATGAAGAATATTAGCGCAGTGCAGAAGAAAAAGTGCTGGACATGGAGTCAGAGAACTTGGGTTTGAATTCCAGCTCTGCCACCATATAAGCTAGGGTAAATTAATCTTTTTAGGGCTCAGTTTCCTCAACTATAAAATGTGGCAGTTAAACTTGTTAGTCAATTGTTCAGTTATATCCAACTCTTCCCAAACCTGTGAACCATACTGTCCATGGGGTTTTCTTGGCAAAGATAATGGAGAGGTTTGTCATTTCCTTCTCTAGTGGATTAATGCAAATAGAGGCTAAGAAACTTGCCTAGGGTCACACAGCTAGTAAAAGTCTGAGGCAGGATTTGAACTCAGGTCTTCCTGCCTCCAGACACAGGGTTAAACTAGAAGACCTCAAAGATCTCTTCCAGTTCTAAACTGTAGAATACTAAGAATGCATAACAGCCAGATTATGATATATAGTTGGATAGACAGCCCCATGGAGCTAGTCTTTCCGTTTGTAGTATGTTAAATTAATGCAGCTTATCAAAATTAGAGATACATCTTTCTATAAGACAATGCAACACTCTATCTACAGATCACCTTCTACAGGATGCTTTAAGGACAAGTCTGCTACCAATTGCAAAGAGCACTGGAAAGCAAAATCCAAACTCCAGAACATAAATGAGCAGAACACAGACAAATGAGACAGCTCAAATATGGGAAGACTAGAGCAACAAAACAATAAGAAATAGTCTTGCAGATAAAAAGAGAATCTCGTTCAAAATGAATTATATATGAGTCAGTAGTTAACTAAAATAGACGTGGAATCAAATTTCAATCTAATATTTATTAGATTAAAATATTACTCCACTACCAAAACTTTGGAATTTCTACAAAATACCATAATCTTAACTTACAAGTATTTTGTGATTACTAAAAAATCAAAACTTTATTAGCACATCATGAACATTCCAATGCTTTAATTTTTACATTGAAACCACCGAGCAAATACCCAGGCCCCCAAATTTACATAGCAATAATAAGAATACCAATAATAACCTACTGGTGACATTTACATAGTACTTTTAGGTTTGCAAAGCATTTTAAAGACATTATCTCTGTTATTATCCTATATTTTAAACAAGGAAAATTAACCTCTGAGAGATTAAGTGATTTGCCTATCATCACAAAGTCTGAGGCAGGATTTGAACCCAGGCTTTCTTGAAGCCAAATCCATACTTAAAAATTTTGTACACTATTAGAGTAGTGCATAGATATAAAAGCTCTGCAAACCAATTTTATAGTGTTACCTCATCTAGGACTTGGAAATCAGCACAAATAAAAGCAAGAAACAATTTCAACCCACTCATTTTAAGATATTCCTATTGAATTTAGAGTCAGGTTATTAGTCTCAGTTCTTTAGACAAAATGGTATAGTAAATCTGAGTGATTGTGTTTACAATTAGGTCTATTATCAAGGATTCACAAGTCTTCTTTTAACATCCTGTCATCAAATATAGCTTTGCTATCACTGAGAGCATATGTGTGGGAAGCATTTCCAAAAGATTAACATTTAAGCATAATTTGGATGAAGTAATAAATTACATTTTTAATCTGATCTACTAGGCTAGTATATTGAATATTGAATTCCTGCAGAGTTCCCCAGGGCTGGGAGTGTACCAAAAACTCACCAAAATTCCGTCTATACTTCACAGAGACTACATCTCAACCCAGATTTTTTATTTTGAAGCTAAAGCAGTCCAGGTTTCTGTTCAACTGAACTACTGCTGAGACACCAGACACAAAATCACGGGTATCCATTGGAATCCATTGTGGGTTTTTTATTGAAACAACTGTGGTCTAAGAAAACTGTTGAGTGAAATGGCAAATAGAAAGTTTTCTATGCATACTATCACAATGCTACTCCCTCTGACTTCCTTTTCTTGAGTCTTCAAGTATTGAATTAACATGAATCTTTCTCAGAAACTGTCTTTGCTACTGAGTTCAATCTAATGGAAATAGGATATTCTTCACTTTAAAGAAACTAGAAGATTGTACCAAGTTGAATTGCTTGTAAGCTTATATCAAACTCACACCAAAAAATATAAGGTCTTGTGAGGTCTTCAGATTTCCTTTCACAAGATCTTCACAAAGAGCTTAAGAACATTGGATATAGACTTGGATCTAGGAGGAACTTTAGAGGTCATCTGAGTTGACCAATGCTATTTTACAAATGAAGAAACTGAGTTTCAGCAATGTGAAGCACCTTGCTTAATATTACAGAGGCAGTAAGTGGAAGAGCTGGAACTCAAACTCAGGTCTTCTGACTCCAAATTGAGTTTTCAACATCTGGAGAGACTCTGTTGTAGAAGATCTGGATATGAGTCACTGCTTGACCACTAGTGACCTTAAATGAGTAACCTTACCTTTCTAAAACTCAGTGACTTTGTCTATTAAAAGGAATGATGAATGACTGAACATTTATTTAGTCCCTTATTGAAACAACTGTGGTCTAAGAAAACTGTTGAGTGAAGTAGAAAATGAGAGTTTTTCCTACGCATACTGTAGAAATGCTACTCCCTCTGACTTCCTTTCCTTGAGCCTCCAAGGAGTATTAAATTAACATGAATCCTGCCAACTACTGTGTCAACCAATAACTGTGCCAGGTACTGGGGACACAAATACAAAATTGAGATAGTCTCAAAGAGATTAAATTCTGATAGAAGACAACACATAGAGGAGTCATGGCCAGATGTGGAAGTTTTAGTCTACTTATAGACTATGCTATTACTGTCATTGAGTCATTTCAGTTATGTCTGACTCTTTGTGACCCCATTTTGTGTTTTCTTTGCAAAGGTATGAGAATGGTTTGCCATTTCTTTCTCCAACTCATTTTACACATGAGGAAACTGAAGCAAACATTTACCCAGGATTACAAAGGTGGAAGTCTCATACTCAGGAAGATGAGTCTTCCTAACTCCAGGCTCAGTACAATATCCACCATGTCACCTAGCTGCCCAGATAGACTATTACTTCCTGATAAATAATGTAGCTATAAATAGACTCATTAAAGATAATATAACCCACTAAAACCATCAAGTTTGCCCAACTCTTCTAAAGAATTGAAGAGACATTATCTCCTGATAGTGAACTCCTCAAGATGTTTCTGTCTATGTATGATTTTGTAATTACTATTTCAAAATCCAGGTTTCAGAGCCTCCTGAATGAGATCCGTAACTGCTCAAAAGACTTCTGCCTAACTATCCACAGAGGAAAAAAAATAAAAGTAGATGAAGGATGTCCATTGTCCAGCTAATGACATGCAATTAGCCAGACAACAGACAGAGCTCATCTATCAGTATATATATCTTGGCAAGGCACTGTAAAGAGACAATAAATTGGACCCAGAATTAAATGGGAAAAGAAGAGTGGGAAAGATTGCCCCTAGGAAAATGTGAAGCTCCTTTAATGATCCCAAATTTCCCCTTGAAACAAAAAATTACACACACACATATATATATTTCAATCCTGATATTTTACCCACACTATATGACTGTAAGTCACAGAACACTACAGTTCCTTAAGAATTACAAATACTAATTACTCAAAGAGCAATGGAGTGGCACATGGTCAGCGGGAACAGGTTGCAACACATAAAAAAGAACTACAAAAAATAACCACAATAAAGGATGTAATCAAGGAAATATATGATTGAATTAAGAAGATAGGCTAGTTATATGGTGAAAGCAATGGATAAATGATTGGAGATCTATGTACTTCACTGGTACCCTCACAATGTCAAGAGAAATCAAGAAAGACTTCCAGCAGCTTGGGTGGCAAACTTGGGCAAAGGTACAGAGGATGGGCAAGTTATGATCTACATTATCAGGCACACATACACATTAATGAGATCCCAAATCTACTGGATAACTGAGTCTTTGAAAGAATTTAGCCTAATAATTTGTTTTTAAATTCAGTAAAATAACCAGTCAAAATAAAAACAAAAGTTGAAAATATTTGCTTTTATTTTTGCTAGTTTTAAATTCCTTCTCTTATTTTTTTCACCTTTTGGGTTTTACGATAAAGGACACAAATTCTGACCCATATATCACACAGATAACAAACGTTTTACCACAATGATGTTGAGTTATGGCCTAACCATGGAAACACAAAGGCCCTGCTCTCTCCCCAAATTCAAGTGACAATGAGCTATTTGATAATAATGTTTTAATTTACTAAAAGTTTACTTAAAACTCTAGGACTCTGTGCTGAATCTACAATAGACAAACAACTTAAGACAAGTGGTTGTTCTTCTACTCAGATCCTAATTTTCTCAAGTGTAAATATTTGTTAGGGACTTCAGTTTCATTGCTTTGCGGGGAATTGGGGGGAGAAGACCCTCTTAAGCAAGTAAACAGCTCTTTGTTATCATTTTCCATTGGAGACCATTTAATATGATTTCTAAGCAAAACAAAAATCTAAGCTGCATGCTATCCAAGGTAAGAATATGTTTTAAGGACTTAGAATACACTTACAGAAAAGCCAACAATTTTTTTGAGTGAAAGTTTTCAATAATAATAAGACATGTAGACCTTTAAAATTTGTACAGTGATTCATATTATCTCGTTTGATTCTTATAACTACCTTGTAAAGCATTTACAGATATTATCCCCATTGTACAGATGATGAGTGAGATTAAATAAATTGTGCGTAAGTCATACAAGCAATCAGTATGTGAGCTAGAATTTGAATCCAAGTCTTCGTGACTTTGAGTCCAACCAATTTTTTAAAAAAATAACTAGTGGAACTTAGCAAACCACAAATAAACCTTCTTGTTTGGTCTTTCTCAAACATATAGACAAAGAAGAGAATTTATTACACAGGTAATAAAAACTTAAATTTTTTTTTTATTTTTAAATAAAAGAATTTCAAACTAAGGAAACACTATAAATTATACTTTCCTGAGCACTTGAAATTATTTTAGGAAACTTAGTTTTAACAGCTCAAAAATGGATCTGATTACAAGTATACATACAAGTAATATATATATAGATAGTTTGGCCTATGTGACGCTCCTAAAAATTAATGCATAAAACAATGAGGCTTTTTCAAAGTATTGTGCTCACTGAACAGTTATTTCTTTTTCTCTGTCCCTTATAATTCTCCAGTATGATGTTTGGTTATGATCACATAATATAAAATAAATTCTTCTTGAGAAACCTTTGTAATAGTGCACATGCTCTCACACACACATGTACATACACATACACACACACAAATACAAATAGTATATTATGGTTATGAAATCCAAAGTACTTCTGACAGAAATGGAAACTATTTTTAAATGATCAGTTGAGTTGAAGCAAAAAATTCCATCTAATTTTTCCTGTTCTGTGGTATTAGCTAATAGCTAACATTTTTCTTTTTTAAAAATGCCATCATGGGATAGGAGAATCAAAAGAACCTGAGTCCAGTAAGATAAGGTAAGGATTCTTCTCGCATCTCTGAATTATCTTTTGGTTTTGATTTTAGTTTTTGTTCAACTGCAACTGTTTCAGTGTTAATGTCAAGTTATTTCTATATGCAGTGTGTGGCTAATTCTAAACACATGGAAATGTGCAAACCCACACTACAGCCTTGCTCCAATGGTGCAATGCTCTTTTAAATAACCTCGGTGTGTAGTATTCTTTTCAGACTCTCTGATAGACAGGTAGCAAATCAATGGTTTATAACGTTGGAAAACAACATAGCTTCACTGTAGTTGAAATGAAAAATATTTATCTAATCAGAGTCACAGGCTTGAAATTTTCTAAGTTACATAATCCATTTACTTTCTAAGAATTGGATTTTAAAACATTAGAACCATACCATGTATCTGACTCATAGTATATCTCCAATAAATAGATGAATGTAATAACCTTTATCATGAAGCATCTACTTCATAGGTGGGCTTTGCTAAAAATCTGTGATGCTGCAACACTTTACCAGAAGGAGTCAGGCCATAAAGAAAGAAGTGCTGAAATTGGGTGGGGCTGAATAGTTTGCATTTTTTTCCCCTATTTATCACTTACATGGAAATCTAAGATGTGGGAATCTATATTGGGGAGGGAAATTCTATAAGTTTTGTTTGTCCCTCGAATGACATCCCCCACGATATATCTAAATCACTAAGAGTGGTCACACCAGCATCTGCCAAGATCATCATTGAAATAACTACAATAAATGGAGAGCAATCATGGAAAGGCACCATATCACATCAGCATCTGATAAAATTATAGAAGAGTAAAGGCCAAAGAGCATGCTGCGGGATCATATTTCTCCTGTCACTACAGCCTTTGCTCCTTAAAGAACTCAGAGGCATTTGCTGTCTAGTCATTTCAAGACCATTACAAAACAGAGGCATCTGGCCAAAAAAAAAATCCTCTCTCGCTTCACTGTCCATCTTGCTTAGCCCATTTCCTTGCAACCCCCATTCTAAAAATAAAACGATTTTCTTTCCGATCGGGTTAGTACCAATGCAATGTAACAGTGACAACACCCCTTGATAGTTCCACATGCTGAATACACCCTATCTGCGAGGCTTCATGCTTTAGACCATGCATCCATTGTAAGTCCTTGTTTCTTAAATGTTCTCACTGAACAGCAGTTTCCACCTGTCTTTTTTTAAAAGCATCGAACAGAAAGCTTCTGAGCTCCTTATACTTATTAATACAGTTCGACAATTGTAAATATTCTGCTATTTCACACACACACACACACACACACACACAAACACAAACACACACACCAATAAAATACCTTTTTGGGTCTTCTCCTCCTCTGACTACAACCATTGAATTTCTCTCCGCTGTCGCTCTTCTGACCTGCTTCTTCGTTCATCATATTGGACAGTTTTGAAAGAAAAGAGCGCTGCCATTAAAACCTCCCGACTGTACAGACCACTAGCGAGTGTGTCACTTCACTGGAGGGAAGGAGGAGGAAAAGGAGGAGGGGTGGGGAAGGGGCAAGCACTGGGAGGGTAAGTACGATGACGTTGCCATGACAGCAGCTGCCACAACTGTTTATCTGACTGCATTGTTAAATCTGATTCAACCAATTACCATCAGAGGCTGGTTACAATGAAGAAAGCCTTGAGCAAAGAATGCTGGATTCCGGATTAGGAAGGTTGGTATTTGACACTCCCCATATTTTGATGAACTATAGAATGACAAACATAACCAAGATACGATTTTATTCCTGCAGGTACCTTAAGAAGGACCAAATTCCAGGAACAGTAGAAAATAACAATTGTGAATGTTTTTCTTTTTCTAAAGCTTGCTAGGTACATTTTTTTTTCTTAAAGGAGAGGGGATGACCACTAACTTAGTAAAATTAATACAATTAAGTTAAATTCATAACTTTTTAAAGGTTGCATTCTTCTAAATTCTCAATTACCTACTTTTCTTTCTATGAAAACCAGGAGAAATAATAAGAAAAAAGCTCCACTGTTGAAATACTAGGTTAGGAAAGTGTACACATTCGTATCTGCAAAATTAAAATCATAATATTCCATAATTTTGAATACAGATACAGATCCATGAAAGGATAGTGTGTTTATGTATACTACTCACACACTTTCATCCCTTTATCAAGAGAAAAAATTTGACTTGATATAAAAACACGATATAGACAGTACTCAGCTCCCAAAAGCCAGTCTGAGAAGCATCCATTAAATACTTCAGATCTGGACTAATCCCATCTCAGGTGAGTGCTCTGTGGGAATGGAGACACCCTGCTGCCAGAATTGTCTCTGTCCTGCTGTCATTAAGGCTGCTCCCATCCCACCCCCCACCACATCCTACTTGAACTGCCCTCCATTCTTCTCTTCCTCCTCCCATCACATACAATCCTGTCCTGCCACATAATTTAACCTACCCTACTGAGGATGGGTTTTTGTGTGGGTTAACATAGCTCTATTGAGTTCAAATTCTGTCTCACACATTTACAAGTTGTGTGGCCCTGGACAAATCACTTAACTCAGTTTACTCGTCTGTAAAATGGAGATCATAAACACACCTACCTCATAGGGTTGTTGTGAAGATAAAATGAGGTAACATGCAAAAACACTTTACAAACCATAGTGATACACAGGGCAGGGTGTCCCTAAAGTCTGGACACATAGAAAAATTGATGGCAATGTGGAGTTACTGCATCGAGTTCACGTGAATCTTGCAAAGCGCATCAACCTTTGCATCACAAATGATTGAAATCATATTGAAGATGTTATTTGTTAATATTCCAATTAAATAAAATGTTGTTGAAAATTTCATTTATTTCATTTCTTGCATATATGCATGTTTGCCTATGTGTCCAGACTTTAGGAACACCCTGTATAAATGCTATTATAATCATTATTACTTCCCCAAATTTTACCACCTCCTTATTGCACAGAACCCCATCTCCCTTCTCTATCTACCTTCAACCTTTTGCCCGCATAGCCAATCTCGTCCTATTCCCCCTAAACTCTGTCTCCGCTCTATGATCCTCAATGCTAATGGATGTCCTCCAATATGAACTTATTAACATCAGAGTCAATGTGCCCTTATCAGCTACTCCATAGGAAGAGCTGGCGAACTTCCCTGTCCCTTCCCCACCTTTATTCCCAAGTCACAAGAGTTCCCAAGCTTTCCCCACTAGAGACCATGCAGTGACCACCATCAGAGCCCAACCCTCCTTAATTGCCTCTGTATCAAGGGAATCCCCTTGTGTTGCTGCTACCATAGGAAAAGAAAAGAAGGAAGATGAAACGCCTCTGCCTAAAGGGGTACTGGAGGAGGGTTAGAGCAGAGGAAAGGGGATTCTTGTCTAGAGCCTGGGACCAAGGAGACCCAGTTAATACTCAGAACCTATTTTCCCATAGAAACAATAGAAAACTATAGTACAATTAGTGCTATGGTTTGAGCTGCATTATAGATTAAACAAACTTTTGTGGAGCAGCTGGGGATTTAACCTTCATTTGAAACAATGTTTCTATGAGGAAATATATTCCATTCTTTTCTGGAACCTAGCCTATTTTTAAGCTGAAGACTGCCTTTATGAAAATGGCTGGTGTAGTTAGCTCCAGACTGGGTCACAGCCACACGAAAGCTTGGAGGATTATCTATTCGAGTGATTCTCAGACCCAAGTCCAAGGTGCCCCTTGCCAGTTACTTGTAAAGCAAAAGGCAAAATTTTTATTGTTGCTCTGGCATTACCAGATCAACAGCAGATCTTTTCCACCTTCATGATTCTACTTGAGACATTCTTCTTGTAGTAAATTAGAAAGAAGTCACAATTTAGCTTCAGACACTTGACATACTTAATAGCTGTGTGACCTTGGGCAAGTCACTAAACCCCAATTGCCTTGCCTTCCCCCCTCCATAAAAAAGAAGTTACAAACAATTTTACATATGTCATCTCATTTGATAATCACAATAACACTCTGGTATAGGTGCCATTACAATCCCCATTTTACAATGAGGAAACGAAGGCTGAGAAAGGTAAGTGACTTGCCCAGGGTCACACAGCTGGCAAGTGGCTGAGGCTGAATTTTAACTAAGGTCTTCCTGACTCTGAGTCTGGCCCTCTATTCTCTGTACTCCTTGGCCATGACTGATGCCAATCCTGAAGTTCACTGAGAGCTTCCTCCTAGTCCTCACCATTGAGGAAGGTAGAGAATGGTATCCCTTCTGCAAACAGATATATAATATCCCATGAAAATTTATACCCAAAGTAGAAAATAAAAACTTACAAACTAAACAAAAATTTGGAAACTTTAAACATTACCACACCTAATATAATGCCAGAAGGTAGATCTGTATTCAGGGAATTCTTAATAAGCATTTTCATCATTTACCATAAATTTGCACCTACAGTATAAACTTCCCAAAAGTGAATTGCTCATCTTTTGGAGTTCCTTTAAAATCTCCCAGTGATCTCATATACCTCCAAGAGCTCCAACAACTATGCAGCATATGGGGATATTTATGTTTTAAAGGATTTTAGGACATCCAGGAATTGTAAGAATCTAGGATTAGAGGGTAACCATTTCCTTAAATAGAGTCAGTTAGGGTAAGACTGAGATAAGATGGAAAGAAACAGAGTTAAGTTGCAAAGAGATGCATCCCTATGGAATCTCCTGTTTTAGAATAATGTAAGAGATATACGCATGGATGCCTCATTTGACAAATGTAAAATGTACTTCATGGGCACAGAATTTGAGTAGAGAGCATTAATTTTAATATCTTCATTCTATCTTATTAAACCTTTAATCAGAAACAACACAGTATTACAAAATCTGGCACATCCTGCCTAACTGACTAAAAGTTTTTTGAAATGTATGATTCACCACACAATTACAAAGGATTTTAAGAGGATGTAATTGAGAGGTAATTGTAAAAGGTCTGGTACCAGTAACCATGTTGAATAGCTGCAACGGACTGTTAGGGTCCAAAAAAAGGAACCAGGACATCATCTTGTCGACTGCCTTCTCTTACAAATTAGGAAACAGAAGGGCAGAAGTGACTTGACTGAGGTCACACAGCTAGTTAGTAGCCGAGTAGCAACTAGAGCCAGTCTCCTAAAGAGGAATCTAGTGTTTTTTTTATAATATCTCTATTAAAAAAAACTCTTTAAGACAATCCCAATTTGCTTAAATTCCTATAGAATTTTTATCCAATATGATTTGAAATTAAGAAGCCATTAGCAGTGGCCCTATCTTATCCTCTTCATTCTGTACCAGATTTATGGAAGGAAAAGTAATTAATTTGTGAAGTTTTGTCTGTTTTAGCGTACCTAAGGGCAATCGACCAGGGAATATAATACCAATAGCCCATGGCCTCACCCTAGGCCCACACTTGGCAAAAAGGTGAGTTCAATAGTATCAAGCACTCAACTTGTGTAAATATCAATGAACAATAATGGGAAATGGATGTGAAACTTAATATGATCATAAGGTAAATATCGTTTTGGGTGTGTGCCAACCCACACCTAAGCTATTACTGACTGAGTCAAGTTTTTAGGGCATATTGTCATCTGCTTAGCTGTAAGCTTTTTCTACTCAGCCTCTTGTGGAGTTAGCTCTAGAAAATCACTGTTATAATTGGGTTTCCCTGTGGAAATAAGTGGTACATTGGGGCAGGCCGTGTCCTTGACAGATTTCTTTCCCCAATCAGAGATAGCTTTACTGCTGTAAGTATCATTCAATTGTACAATTCTTTAAATGGGTTACATTAAACAGCTACCATTTTCCCTTAACCGTAAAGATTATGTTTATTGATAAACAGGCCACAGAAATGACAAATGCTGATTTGTTTAATTGCATGCAAATCCAGATCTTCATTACAATGTGCATGCAAAAAACAGTGTGACAAATGAATGTAACAGAATATTTATCATGCTATAAGAAATTACATAAATGAAGGATTCAGAAAAGCATGGGGAAATAACATACATGCCTACAATAATGCACATTAAAGAAAAAAAAACACTACAAGACAACACAAATCAGATTAAGTGTGAACACAAATCTTGGTTCCAGAAGACCTATGATAAATATATTTTATTCCTCTTGGTAGAGAGATGGCATACTATAGGAGTACAATATTTGCATATGTTGTCAGACACAATCACCATGACGTGGACAAGATGTACTTCAAGAAGTTTATAGTACCATTGGGGAAACAAGACATACACAAGTGAAACAATTATATAACAACATATGATTAAATGCAAAAGTGAGTGGCATGGAGAATAATAGCACCAGATGACATTTTTAATATAGATTTTAAGGTTTACAAAGAGCTTCACTGTCTACAATGAACACCCTCAACGAAATTACTATCCACTCTAGCTAAACTTTTTTTAAAGTATTTTAAGGTTTTAAAAGTACTTTTAACACATTGTATCATTCTATCATTTGTATATTTTATTTCGCAGCCCCTCAGTTAAGATAGATCTGGACAAGCTGAGGACCCTGGCTTCTGGAGAGCTTGTGACTTGCCCCAGGCCACATGGTTAGTAAGTGGAAAGATCCTACACTCTGATAAGGGAAGACATTTCTCTGGGTCGATACTTTCAGCTCCTCTGAACAAGGAACAAAGTGGGGTAGGGTTGTTTACTCATACTCTGCTTCCCATTCACAAAATAAAGACTCCAAATTGAAGGCCTGCCAGTACATAGAAGCGACAATACTATATTGCTGGGGCTTAACTTTAATCTCAAATGGCTAAAGCTACCATAATAGGGTCCCTCAGTTAAATCCATTATTTTGTTCAGTCAAATCCTAGAGTATGGAAGTTTATCTCCCCCCGCCCCCAAACTCCATCAGCACTTCTTTTTCGGTAAGTTCTCAGCTTATGCTCAGAACTTAATAAGTTCTTTATAATAAGGTTTTAGAAGTCTTATGTGATCAATTTATTTGTTTGACTGACAATGAGTTAATATTGCCACTCTTCAATGAATATATCTGCATTTTCACAGAGCCCTAAAGTGTAACACCTAAAGGTGGAGACTTTAGGTACTATGATAAACCAATGGGAACAAGGAGAATCCTTCCACATAATCACATTTCATAGGCACCCAGTACTCCAACTATATCTAAATCTGGCCATACTGGTCCTTTTGTGTTTGCTTCAGAAATATACCCAGAGAGTTAGAATAAGATCATTTCTAAGATCTCCTCCAGCTCTAAAGACTAATGATTAAGGTATAGTGATTGAAAAAAAAAAAAAACCCTTCATGCATTGGCCAGAATCGAGACTATAAAGAGCATGTATAGGAAACAAATACCCAAGGCGAGGTACAAAGGAGATTTTGTATTTATAGTACATCCCTTGCTGACAATATTAGCCTTACTTTGACATTTGGGCTACTTAACTATCAACTCTAGAATGTGAGAGAAATAAGGAGTTAGGAATACATTATTTCATAGCAACAATTCATATAAAATGTGCAGTGTGGCACAATAGACAGAGGGTCAGGCTTCAGGTTCCTCCTTTGAGCTACATGACTCCTAAACAAGTCACTTCCCATCTCAGTATTCTAGGCAATTCTCTAAAAACAGAAGTGGCAGAGTTGGTATCCATATGTATAAGGGAGAAGAGGGCAGGAGAGAGCTATGGTTTCCTCATCTGGAAACTATGCCCTCTGCCAATGAAATCATTGGTCCAGTTGTTGGCTCTATTCCTATAATATTAATCAACACCTCCCACTTTATTATGTATATTTAAGGGAGAAAAAGTGAATAGTCTCCTGCCTTCTGATTACTGCTTTAGATCATTCACTTACAGAAGGAAAGGGACATATTTATTTAATTTTCTATACTAAGTGTTAATAGGACAACAATCCCGCTGCTCCCATTTGGAGATGTTGAGGTCCCAAATGGAAACTTAGTTCTTCCTCTGTACAATTTTCTTACATATTTATATGCCCAATAACTGTTTCTGTTCCCCATTAGTACAAGATTCCTGCATATAGCCCTGGTACTAAGTCACGTCTAGAGGGACAACAAATGAATTCTTCATGTTAATATCAATGAAATGACATGTATTCTAGTCATCTAAATCAATGGTGTCAAACTTAAATAGAAATGGATCTCTGAAGCTACATATTGACTCAGAAAAACAAAAAAAAATTAATATTATCTATGTTTTATTGTATTTTAATTTATTTGGTTAAATATTTCCCAATTATATTTTAATCTGGTTCCTATGCACTCAAGAACGTTACAGGTTGCATGTTGGATATCTTTGCTCTAATCTTTTTCTTAATGTGTCCATAGCCATAAAAGAAACAGTAAGGCACTATAGAAAAAAATTCACATTCACAAGTCACTTTAAAATGCACAGTTTTCCTCACAATAATCTGGAGTTGGTAAGGCAAGTATTGTTATATCTGTTTTTATGAAGAAATCGAAATTCCAAGAAGTTAAGAAATCTGCTAAAGGTCGCATAGCTGTTAAATTGTGGAGGCAATATTCAAACCGAAATCTCCTGACTCCAGAATTAAGGTATTCTTAACGCTGTATCTGCTACCAGGTTGAGGCTTACCACATTTGGGTTAACATACTTTCCAAGTATTTTCCACATGTATTACAATCTTCATTACATAGTTTAACACATTCTCATTTCTACGTTGTTTTTGGCCATCTAGATCCATTTTAGCAAACTGCTAAAGGGGTAGAATCACTTAACCCCAATTGCCCTGCCTTCCCCCCTGCAA
The DNA here is from genome assembly GCA_028646595.1 of Phalanger gymnotis. Taxonomy (NCBI): domain Eukaryota; kingdom Metazoa; phylum Chordata; class Mammalia; order Diprotodontia; family Phalangeridae; genus Phalanger; species Phalanger gymnotis. Next base: position 277,208,569 of record CM053623.1, read on the forward strand.
AAAAAAAAATACAAAAATGTAGATAACATTTTTCAAGATAGGATAAGAGTGGGTGCTTTCCTGGTATTATATGATTTAACTCAGTTTTGGGAATTTTTTTCCCCATGGGAACAGCACACCATAGGACTTCAGAGTTAGCAGAGACCTCAGAGGCCATCTTTTCCAGAGATGCCAAATGCATGTAAGTTTCAATGCCAAAGCAGATTAAAATACAATTGGGAAATATTTAGCAAAATAAATAAAAATATAATAAAACATAGACCATGTTAATTTGTGGTTTTCTATGTCAACATGCAGCCCACAGGGACCCTTATGTGTGATATAGTGGGCCCCCATTTCTATTTAATTTTCATACCATTGATCTAGACCAACCCAAACCAGAAAAAAATCTATACCACATACTCTTTTCAAAAAAATAAAATAAGTGATAGCTCCTCTAATTTGCTGTAAAACCTTCCTTGCAAACTGAACTTCAAAGGCTTCCCTAATATTACCAAAAGTAAAAATTAAATTTGTGGGGTTTTTGCCTTTTTGTTGAAGGGGGGAAGGCAATTGGGGTTAAGTGACTTGCCCAAGGTCACACAGCTAGTAAGTGTTTCAAGTGTCTGAAGCCAAATTTGAACTCAGGTCCTCCTGACTCCAGAGCCGGTGCTCTACACTGCACCACCTAGTTCCCCCCAAATTTGTATTCTTTAGCTGCAGCTAAGTCATGCTCATTGTTAAGAGCTAGAAGAGTGTCATTTAGTAGAAAGGGTAGTTACCAAGTTGGTGGTTGGCAGAAGAAAAAGATTAATGTTTCCACCTTTGAAGAGGAAAAGTCTCTGCAAACCCTATTTAGGGGAAATAGGATAGTGAGAGAAACCCTGTTCTTCCCTATTTCTGGGGACTCAGAGTATGCTGGTAGGTCTAGTCCCAATATCAATCTAGAAAATCCAGGTCCTAAAACCATAGCACAGATTCCCTATTGGATAAATGAAAATATGAGAGTGATATTGGGAATCGGCGCTCCTTTGAGGAAGTTTTGAGATTTACTTGACATCCTCAAAGAAATGAGGTTAGTAAAATCTATCTCTTTATCCCTCTTCCCCAAACACCCTGAGAATATGGAATAGGCCTCTAATGTTTTAAGGTAGATGAGAAGTCCTTTTTGCTTTCCTTTGACTCTATGATATACCAAGAATAGCAGGCAAACCTCATCCCTGAAATCAGAAGTCACAGCCTTTGGTGACTTCAGTCCCACTAAGTATTATGCATGCTCTGGGTTACTAGACAACTCCCAGATCCTCAGAGCTACCCTTAAATCCCTGAGAGGACCTATTAGCCACACTCTAGAGACCAGACTCATCTGAGTGAGTGGGAATTAGAATAAGGGACTCAGCACTATGTTTCATTGCAAAATCTCAACACTGAAATGGAAAAACCTATTCGTGTTTCTCCTGCCTTGGACTTTCAATATACTTGCTTTACTTCTAAAGCAAGTCAGCACCCACAGGAGGGGATTATGTCTACCTACACACATCCATCGAGAGAAAACATGAAGCCAGATTCAAACAATCTTCTTGGATTTTTTGTCCCCCCAAAATAAGTAGCAGTTCAACAGTCTGTGTTGTTTCAAATGTGTTCATGTAGCCAAAGTTTAGTACAGTTCATAGTATTAAGGAGTCCAAACAAGGATTTGGTGGTTGCCTCTTTTGCATCCCCAGTGCTTAGCAAAGGGCCCGGCACACAGAGCAGGATCTTAATGAATGTTTATTGATTTATTGATCGATGGCATTCCTGTCATAGCTCACTTGGCATTTAAGGATTCATAGTTTGCTCCCCTGCACATTCTTTTGGTGGTTTGGGAAGACCTTTGTTTATGAATGAATTTATGAATGAAGCACCCTCACTCCTTCCTAAATAAATTTATTTCAATTAAAACCAATGGTACAAAGAGAGAAAGACAAGTAGGGCAAAGGAGAGCTGGGACACACCTACAAAGTGGTTTTGATTCAAGTTAATAATAAGTTGATATTTAATAAATGCAGAAATTCAGATATCCTTTTGAATTGAGAGAGGATCAATGTAATACGACCACACTATACCTATATTTAACAGGAACTACTTCCTATCACACTGTTAGTTTTATTCAAACAAATATATTTTTGCCCTCTCGGTAAAAAAAAATAATTTTAAGGGGGCAAATGTAGTTATGCTGGGGGGGTTTTAAACATACCCTTGCATTTAATATTGAAAAGAGGCTTTAATTGTTGCATTCATTAAGCATTCTATGCTTCCTGAACAATCTGACAAGTAACATCAGCTGGGATTTCCCACTCTCCTTTAATGAGAGGTTTCTACTGGTTACCTTGTGATGAACCCTGCAGTTACATCTGTCCCACCCTGATAACAAAGGAACAATAGAAGAAACCACTGGGCAAAGCCAGGGTTTCATCATTGATAACACTAAGTCATCAAATCAAACCAGAGTAAAAAAGAGAAAAAAGAACTACGGAAAATATCTTTATTTTTAATTCTATCTCCGAGACTAAGTCATATTTAAAATGGCTTCTGTCCCAAAGGAGAAAGCTTGAAGTTAAACCATACTAGGTTACTAATAAGCAAGAAATCAGCCCATCTGCACATTATTCTGGAAGAATCCCCAGAGGCATCCTTGCTCCTTCCTAAATAAATATATTCCAAGTACAACCAATGGTACAAAGAGAGAAAGACAAGTAGGACAAAGGAGAGCTAGGACAGACCTACAAAGTGGTTTTGATTCAAGTTAATAATACGCTGATATTTAATAAATGCAGAAACTCAGACATCCTTCCATGATTCCTAAAAATCATGGTTTTATAATGATTTGCATTGTGCGTATAGCAGAATTCCATTTTTAACTTACAGTTTTGATTCTTATGCTTAAAATACATCACTCTTTTCTGTAAATTCAATATTCTGGCAAGCAATTCAAATAATTACATAATCTAGACCTTCAAAAAACTGAACATCCAAACTGTCTAAGAAAAAAAAAAAAGGTGACTATTTGTTCTACTTCCCTTGGCAGCTAATTTCAGGATTGTCTCATCCTAAAGTTACACCAAAAACCTCCTTTTGCTTTAAGCCTGTCTCCTAATTTCAATATGAACAGTTCATAATATCATTAAAAAACCTTTATATACTTGAAGTGGTAACTATAACTTGCATAGAGCAGGCATTAATAAATTGTGTTGAATTAAATTGAATTGTCCTCTTATAGATGCCTCTTTTCTAAGTTAAATAATCACAACTCCTTCAACTTTTCTTCAAATTTGACCCAAGTCCCATTTCTTTAGTCATTTTGGTTGTTCTCAGAACCTTCTTGTTTCTCCACATAATTTTCAGTGTTGTGACTAAAAGGGACCATGATACTGTAATAAGGGCCTTACTGATACAAACTATAGGCAGCATTGTATGCTCTGCTATTTTTCCCTCATAAAAAGGCATTGTATATTGCTAACACATACTCAGCTTGGGTCAACTAACCCCTGGTATTTCCTTCTATATCTGTGCCTAATTCAGTCCTATACACACAAAATATTGTTTGCCGTCTCATTCTCTTCAATTTAATCCAGTTTTTAGGAGGATATTTTTCCTCCAATTTGTTAAGGTCATTTTGAAGTTTTGTTTTCATCTTTAGGCGTTCTGATTAATTTGGCACTATCTCCAAGTCCAATAAAGATATTTTAGGTCATTTTGACCCTGACATCATTAAAGATAGGACCCAAGATTAATCTTGATGTGCTATCATGTGAAATTTCCCACCAACCTGACAATGATTTGTCGAGTTATGTTTTGGGGTTAGTCTTCAATACAGTTGTTTATCCACTTCACAGTAGACTACTCAAGGCCATGTTGTATTAGCATATATGGAAAAATTTCAGGAAAGATCAAAATAAAAACAGTGAAAGCTGGATCTACTAGATCTAATTCTTCCCTCTGATTTTTACTCTATGTTACCGTATCAAAGAAGATATAAAAAAATTTGCCCCTCTCTGATCTTAGCTCACCGCTGAACTACCCTACTATTCAATTAAATTGTTCATAATTCACAAAATGCATTTAATATTATTTTCTAAAATATGTATTTCACGAGGGAAATCAGCTTAATTTTTTTCAAGGCCAAAGATGATGAAGTAATTTGTATTTACTTTACATGTAAAATATTTACTTCAGAAGTCTATGCACTCCAACTGAAAAACATGGAATCGTAAATAAAACAGAAAGAAGTTGTTTTGGTGATAGCAAATGGGAAATATGGACATGCGTTTTGAAATATTCTATTGTTTAACATTTGGGTAAAACTTAAACCCCTCAAAGTCTATCCAGGCAGGTTAAGAACCATCATTACCATAACTAACATTTCTATGGTGGTGATTTAAGATTCGAATGAAAAAATAAAGCCTTTATTAAGCCCTTACTATGTACAGAGCACCATGTTACACACTGGGGATATAAATAGTGCTGTCAAGGGAGGGGCTCACATTGTAACGAGGAAGAAAATACATATGGAAGTTTTTTTCTGCAAATAAGATGAAAAAGTTCCATTGTCCCTAGGGTGCAAGGGCAAAGTAGATGGTGATGGCTCTTTTTTAATGTAATTTCCACTGATAAAATGAGGCCAGCTGCTGATGCTGAACCATTTGACTTTGCATGGCCAAGAGGAATCATATCCTACTATTCCTCCACCCCAGATTTTTTTGTCTCCACACAAAAAAAAATCAGGACGTAAAATCACATCATAGAATTGTTTTACTCATTGGAAAGCACCAATGGTTGGGACTTTGGTGGCCAGAACTTTCTGTTCTGAATCCTCAGTAGGTGTTGCTGTAACACCAGCAGGAACAGCTGTTGAGCTGCATCCCTACAAGGGTTGCATGCCAGGATGATGGCCAAAATGTTATTCCCAAGGCTCTTGGATTCAGGGTTCTGGGCTCTCTCCATGAGGGAGAGGTGGTCAAGGTGAGGGTGATTGTATGACTTGCCTGACTCCTATTTCTCCCTCAGAATGCCTTGGTGGTTTCAGGTCAGCCACCTTAACTGTGCCATGTGAAACTTGGTTTACAAATGTTTCAGAAGAATCCAGTGAAAAAGGTGATTTAAGTATTATTATCCCCATTTTAAAGATATGAAAGTTGAGGCTCAGATGGGTTAAACAATTTCTTCCCAGTCACACAGCTAAAAAGTATGAGGCAGGGCAGAAACCAGGTCACCTGCCTCCAAAGCCAGTTGCTTTCCATTCACCATGTTTTCTTTCCTAAGGAAAAACAATGCCTTAAACACACTTTCCCCTTATGAACAATCAATATTTTGACTATTAAAATAGCTTTAGGCTATTTTAAAGCAATTGGCCTAGTGGAAAATGGAATTGGGTGTAAGAAAACATGGTTTTAGTTTCCAACTGCTTTTGTGTGACCTTGGGCAAGTCATTTAACCTCCATAAAAAAAGCCAACTCTCATAAAATATTTATACTGTCCAAGATGAGAGGTTTACCCAAGGGTCCCTCCACTTTCCCTACCTTCCAGCTCCTGTTATTAATTTCAATTTTTTCTATCCTTTCTCTCTTTCCTGCCTTTATTTTTAATTCAACCCTGCCTATCTGTACTTTCTATCCTGTATCTTCCCCCCATCTTCATTTCTAGAATTAAAATAAATCACTTACATTTCAAAGACAATTCTCCTGTAGATTTGCTTGATTTACCTTCTGTCTAATTCTACTGTTTTGCTTCTCAATATCTTCCCAAATGTCACTCTAGAACTTGAGACATTCTCTACATTTATAAAAAGTAATTTCCTTCCATTTGCTTATTGGATTAACAATTGTCCCAACCATTGGTGCTTTCCAATGGGTAAAACAATTCCATGGTATGATTTTATGTTCTGAATTTTTTGTGTGGGGACAAAAATTCTAGCGGTGAAGGAATAGTAGGATATGATTCCTCTTTTACCAAAACTGGTAAATTTTGCATGTAAAGAATTCTGAAAATAAAGGAGAAAAAATATTTCACCAAACTATCATTAGTCTTTGCAAATATTTGATTTTATTTGCAATGGTCTTTTTTTTTAATTATAACATTGCCTTGTGGAAGAGGAGGGAAGGGATGGAGGAGAAAAATTGGAACTCAAAAATTCACAAAAAAATGAATATTGAAAACTACCTTTACATGTAATTGGAAAAAGTACTACTAAAGAAAAAAATTGTAGCATATTACCTAAGGCACCTATTTGGAGAATACTCAATTTTCAAATAATACAGGTTCCACAGAAAAGAAGATTTATTATTGTACAACCACGTTGATATACATATATACATGTATTTATTAGATCTGTGATTTCATTGGTAATAATATAGTTAATATTTGTAGTTAGTTTTGTTCAATCATTTCAGTTGTGTCCAACTCTTTGTCACTCCATTTGGGTTTTTCTTGGCAGAGATGGTGGAGTGGTTTGTCATTCCCTTCTCCAGCTCATTTTACAGATGAGGAAACTGAGGCAAGTGTTAAATAACGTGCCCAGGGTCACACATCTAGTAAGTGTCTGAGGACACATTTGAACTCAGGTCTTCCTAATGCCAAGCCCAGCTATCTACTCACTGCACCAGCTACTTGCCTAACTAGAGTTAAATTCCTTCTCCCAATTCCAGTAGGTATCTACTCTGCAACTCTTAGTCTTACAGAATCATCTAAGACAATGAAATATAAAGTGATGGGACAAAGATAACATAGGAAAAACATCTGAGGCAGGATGAGATTTAATTTGAGTCTTCTCAATTCCAAGGCCCGCTTTCTATCTACTACAAACATTAAAATTATTGAGCAATTGTTATGACCTTAAAAGTTTGCAATAATAACTTTTCTAAGTAAATTGAAGCAGGCTTGATGACTACCTGCTTAGCACGGTGATTGGCACAGAGCAGGTACTTCAATAAACGCTCATTGACCAACTGACTTATGGATATTGTTGAAGGCATCGCATTTCTACATTGAGGAAGGGGGGGGATGGATTGAAGACACTAAGATCTCTTCACATCCTAAGATTCTATGACAACACAAGAATACACTTGACTTTTAATTCTAACGCCTGAAGCAAAGCTAAGTTATTTATTTATTTGGCACATAGTAACATGGCCATCCATCCACAGAGTAACAGCTCCATCACAAAATATGAATATCTGCCAGATAACATATTTTATGATCTTTACCTCTCCACCATTTTCTTTTCCCAAAGAAAAATTTAAAAAAAGATCTCCTATAATATTATGCAACATGTGACAATGTATTAGAAATGAGAAATAAAGCTTTTCCTCTATAAGCTAGCAAAGTCAGTGTAATCAAACAGCGAGTCATTTGGTTATTTTCACCACAGACATTTGTTGTTGGTGTTCAGTTATTTTTTGGTCATGTCCAACTCTTTGTGAGCCCATTTGGTATTTTCTTGGCAAACAGACTAGAGTGGTTTCCCATTTCCTTCTCCAGTTCATTTTACAGATGAGGAAACTGAGACAAAGAGGGTTAAGTGACTTGCCCAGGGTTACACAGCTAGGTATGAGGCTGGAATTGAACTTGGGTCCTCCTGATTCCTTGGCTAGCACTCTATTCACTGCACCATTTAGCTGCCCCCACCCCTGATATGCCTAACAATTATTTTCAGAGCAGATGGACAAAAAAAAAGATACAGTCTTCTGCTTGTTTAGTCCAATGCCTTGTGTACAGAGAATTTCTGATTTGCCTATTTCGCATCACACAATGTTGTTTACATATCAATGTAGGAATTGGGAGAAATTGGAAATTTGCCAGGACATTCATTCCACATAAAAAGAAACATACTAACTTTAAGCATGAAGTCAAGTTCATTATGGAGCAGCTTTCAGGAACAGCCATCACGGGTAGAAACATTACACACCAACAGATAAAGATCAAGTCCTGTACAATCAGATACAGATTACTCTTGGTGTCGTGCAGACTGTCTCCAATATTATCTGCATTATAACCCAACCATCCTGAGGTTCCTTCCATCATAAGGACACTTTCCTGAGGGTCCCTTCATGCACGTTTATGGGTCTAATCTTTGCTTAACTACTGGATACACTCAAGTCATGGTCATTGGCCCAAACAAGAGTGCACATGATTCAGTATCTACTAATCGTAATAGCATATGTATACTATATGTATGTAAACATACACATATATGTACATGTGACAAAAGACAAAAATGTGTCTTATGAATTACTGATTTCAGCAAAGAATCCCAGAATTTTATATTTGGAAGGAACTTTAGTAGCCATCATTGTGTTGGAAAAGAGGTGTTCCCTAGAAGACATTGGAGAAGTGATGTTCCATCCTTTCCCTGATAACCTCCTTCTTTAGGATAGCTGTAATTACAAGCACTTTTTCCCTGCATTAAACCTAAATTTCCCTCTTGGCGGCTTCCATCCATCGCTCCTAGCTCCACCTTCTAGGATCAAAGAGAAGTCTAATGCTCCTTCCTCCCAACAGCCTGACTTAGAGCCATGCATTGGGTTTCCTGTCCCATAACTTTTTCATCTCAAGGCTGTTATAGGATCATAGATCTATAGCTGGAAGAAACTATAAAGGTCATCTAGTCCAGCACTGTCATTTTACAGTTGAGGAAATGATGACCAGAGAATAACCTCTGCGTGGCTTGTCTTAATGGCTTCTCTGTAATTATACTAATGATCTTTCCTCATCTCCATCTTGCATATTTCAATATTTCCAATTCTTTCAGTCAATACTCATATAGCATTGACTTGATCAACGTTCTTCATCATCAAAATTACCTTTCTCTGGAGGTTCTCAAATTTATCAATGTTTCCTAAAAGAGTTCCTCCAGAATTGAGAATAATACTCCCTATATGATTCTGAGCAGGGCATACAAACCACATTACATCCCAAAATACAGAACTGAAAAAGTCATATTAAAACAAGCCTTCCTTTGAATGTATCATAACCATGAAGGGACTATATTTCCCTCAAATGTCTAACACACACATTCTCTCCATTTCCAAAACACCTTCTCTTTATTCAATAGACTCCTTCAGTTTCCATTTGGATGTCCAAGCTCATGGAATACATGGTGTTTTTTTAGATTTTCCAACTGGTCCCCTCTTACTCCTTCTCCCTTCTCCCAACCAAGCTACTGAATTACTCTTCTGAAGTTTTCCAATAATCTCCTTTAAGCCAAATCTGACGGACTCTGCTCTGTGTTCATTTTTCTTACCCCACCCCTTATTAGCAAATCTCAATATTGCCAAGAACCCCTTTTAAATTATCTTCATCTGCTTTCTCTATATCTTACATATATCCCTCATTAGACTGTGAATTCTTCCAATGCAGGGACTGGTGTTTTTGTGTTTGTTTGTTTTTACCTTTCTTTGTATCCTCAGTGCTTAGTACAAAGTAAATGTTTAACAAATGCTTTTTATGGACACATTGGATCTTTATTTCCAAAGCATTCTCCTCTGTAGATTTCTCCCCCTCCCCATTTACTTAATCAGTTCTTTATTGCTTTTTTGTATCTTCCTTCACTTGCTAGATACTGGGTGTCATTCGGCCCTTAGTACTAGGGACTTTTTTCTAGATATTTCTCCATTAGTTACTTCATCTTCTCTCATTGGCTTACATTACCATCTGTTCATGGAAAATAAACCAAATTTCTCTGCAACATACACAATTACAATGAAAGACTCACTAAAAGAAAAAAATATATGCCAAGAGCCAGTTGTTAGTCTATTGGAAGAGTGACATTCTTTTTTATTTCATCAGACTAAATAATCCGAGTTGATTAATATTATTTTGGTTGCTGGGGCAGACTCTTTAATGCAAGACTCTAACCCTTAGATACATGCTCTTTGCAAAATACCTCTTATGTCCACTTTCCAAAAGTAGCAAGAGGCTGGTTTCTAAATCTACTTTGTACCAGATCTCAAGACACAATTGGAGCAGAATGCTTGTATTACTGGCCAATTTAGTAACATCTTCACTTGACTCAGATGTTTTGCTTAAGAACAAGAAGAAAGTGCTATTTTTTCCTAGGCAAATAAATGATGAGAGATGGCCATTCCCCAGGGCAGACCCACTTTTCTCTCTCTCTCTCTCTCTCTCTCTCTCTCTCTCTCTCTCTCTCTCTCTCTCTCTCTCTCTCTCTCTCTCCATATATATATATATATACACATATATATGTATATATACATATATATGTATATATATATTCCAATTTTATTTTAACTGAAGTTGTCTATAAGAAAGGCACAGAGATGCGACTTGACTATTGTATAACTAAGTTTAATGTGAAGGTTTATGTAGAATCTATATCAGACTACATACTGTTTTGGGGGTGGGGAGGGAAGGGAAGAAAATTTGAAACTCAAGAACATGTAGAACTAAGTGTTGCAAACTAAAAATAAAAAATCTAATAAAAAAAAGAAAGGAACAGAGAGATGACCTTGGAGCCAAGTGGACCTGAGTTCAATTCCTGTCTCTTACCTATACTAGCTATGTGACCCTGGACAATTCCTCTAACCACACCATTGTACTATAGACAATTCTTTAAGACTGTAAGCTGCAGAGGAATTACCAAACTGCATTAATAGAGGGAATTTCCACATTAGGGAGTACTCTATGCCAATGAAATCGCTGATCTAGTCCTTATCCACATCCCTATCCATCTTGCATCTGTCATGCCATGTGTCAAAATTAAAGAGCAAGCAGAGAAAGGCAAAGAAGGCAGCTGAGAAACTCATGGATCTCTTGACAGGAGAGTCCTTTGGATGAGGAGAAGTACATTACTGAGCAAGAGGAAGAAGAAGAAGATAATCCCAGATAATTAACATTACCCTTAAATTTTTCTACATGGTTTCCAGCACTAGGAAAGAGTTAGGTTGAATATGAGAGGACAGGAGGGAATAGCATTTATAAAGCACCTACTGTGGGCAGTTAGGTGGTACAGTAGATACAGCAGTGGGCCTAGAATCAGGAAGACTCATTTTTGTGGTTCAAATCTGGCCTCAGACACTAGTTATGTGAACCTGGGCAAGTCACTTATCCCTGTTTGCCTCAGTTTCCCCATCTGTAAAATGAGTTGGAGAAAGAAATGGCAAACCATTCTAGTATCTTTGCCAGGAAAGCTTCAAATGATATCACAAAGATTTGGATGTGATTGAAATGACTGAACAAGAAGTGCCTACTATGTGCCAGGCACTTTTCTAAGCACTTTTTACAAATACTACCTCATTTGATATTGGGAAATGGATAAAAGCAGAAATACTGACTCTGATCATTCTTAGAAAAGTTTATCTTGTACAAAAAAGTTTCCACAAGGAGGAAATTCCTCTATCACCAGACCCAGGTTCTCCTTGTCAAATACAGACATGGCAATCAAAGGCAACACTGAGTACAAATCACTTTGCAAAACATCATAAAGGAAGATGACTGATGATTGTGAGCAATTTGTTGTTCAGTTATTTTTCGGTCATGTCCATTTCTTCATGACCCCATTTGGGGTTTTCTTGTCAAAGATACTGGAGTGGTTTGTCGCTTCCTTCTCTAGCTCCTTTTACTGATGAAAAAACTGAGACAAAAAGGGTTAAGTGACTTGCCCAGGGTCACACAGCTAGTAAGTGTCTGAGGCAGGATTTGAACTCAGGAAGATAAGTCTTCCTGACTCAAGGCTCAGGGCTCTATCCACTACGCCATCTAGTGTCTTTACGAGCAATAGCACATCACAAAAAATAGGGGGAAAGAGCTGAAGAAAAAAGTTTGCTTGGACAGAAAATGGCATGAGATCCAGCTAAGCTATTTCATCTAAAAGATATTGGTAAATGAAGTCAAAAATGGACAACAAACAAACATAAAATGGAAGAAAGCTGCTGGTGTTCCTATGGTGAACTAGTTTCATTGGTAACTGTAATAAAATTAGTAAGCACCTGTTAAGTGTCTTCTCTGTGCCAGATACTATACTAGGTGTTGGGGATACAAAGAAAAGATTAAAAGTCTCTGCCCTCAAGGAACTAATATTCCATCAGAATCCAACGGCTCTACATGTAAAACTAATTAGAGACACATCGCAATAGAAGCATTTAAATGGCAGCATGAGTACAGTGAATGGATCTAAGTCGGTTAGCCCAGAAAAACAAACTTAGAAGAAAATTTAGGATGAAGCGAATTCACCATATGACAAAAAGAAAATTAAAAGTTGTGCAAAAACTCAAGAGATGGAAGAAAATAAGACTTGGATTTGTTTGGACCAAGCAAATGAAGCAAATCAAGGATCCTATTAAGAAATAAGGTCATAGAGAGGAATAGGAAGTTCATGATTAGGAGTTCATACAAGGAGCTTTATTCAAATAGCAATGAGGAGAAATTGCAACCCACTAAGAATGGCAATGTGATTAAGATGGCATTTAAATGACTATTCAAGCCTCTGTTCTTAGGGCTTGGTGGAGAGAGATCAAAAGATTAGAAGTGATCAAAGAGAAGAGAATGATCATTTATATAGTATCTACCATATACCAAGAACCATGTTAAGAGCTTTACAAATATTATCTCACACGATTCTCATAGCAATTATTTTCCCCATTTCATAGTTAATCAAACTGAGGCAAAAAGGTTTTAAATGACTTGCCCAGGGTCACAAAGTTGGTAATAAAGTCTGAACATTTTTGTAAGGTATATTTGTTTCTTAGTGTGGCAGCCAGAATAATAGGAATTGAGACCAAAAATATGAATTTTGTTATTCAGAATGACTGAGGAAGTTAATATACTTGGCTTTGTTTTTGAAGTCATTGAGTTCTAAAGGCAAAAAGTTCACGTTTACTACAACAGAAAACATGCCTGGACCAGTTGAACTATAATTTGCAAGAACTCACATGGAAAGATGATTTAGAAATGGGCTTTCATTATGCTTATCTCAAAAAATGGATAAATATTTAGTTGATCCTCCTCTCCCCAAATAATGCCACAAAGTCTCATTTAGTGCACATACAGTGGTCATGTTGCTGGAATTCATACTTCATGTTTCCACTGGATTGAAACCAATTACCATATCTTAAATAATTATATCTAATAGGACAAATTTAAATATATCTAACCACTTTATGAGATTCATTATTTGCACTAATTCAGACCTGTCCATGCTAATAAAATAGCACTTGCATTTCAATAAATGGCAAATATTTATCCATGAGACTAAAAATAAACCATTTTTCATCAGTCTTCTATACTTGTATCAGAATTCATCTTTCTCCCCTTCAGAGTGGCTGGAAGTGAAGGTGTTTTTTTTTTTTTAAATTTGCATAATCTCTTTCAAAACCTCTGCATTTTGAGCCATGTAATCTTTCCAGAGACACAAGAAAATGGCCTTTCTCAAGTGTCTTAAAATTATCATGTTGGCCACATACCATGTGACTATTGCTATAGTAACCAAACTTGTGGCATGGACAGTTTCGTTACTAGGAGTATTCCCTTGGGTGTCTCAGATTCTTTTTTCCTTTTGGCATGTTTTTTTTCCTGGTTATCAAGGAGACTTTTTGTATCCTGTTCAAGGTTTTTACTACTGAGGCCAAATAACAAGCCAAAAATCTGGGAATAGGGAAGGAAGGAATGCAGAAGGGAGAACACTAGTATCTTCCCCAACAATTTGTATAAATCTGACAGATCAAATATATTGGCAATTTCTGAGGTAAGCCACAATTGGTTTCTTAAGTATTAAGCATCACATAAATATTTTCTTAGGGCAGCAGCGTGGCTCAGTGAATCAAGTGCTGAGTCAGGAGTTAGGAAATTCTGAGTTCAAATCTGGCTTCGGATACTTCCTAATTGTGTTACCCTGGGCAAGTCACTTAATCCTTCAATTTTTCTTCAATTTCCTCATCTCTAAAATGAGCTGGAGAAGGGATGGCAAACTGTTCCAGTGTCTCTGTCAAGAAAACCCATAATGGAGTCACAAAGAGTCAGACACGACTGAACCACCCAACATTTTCTTGGGCTGAATATATGTTCATATATTTACATATCAATGAAGATCTTCATTTGTTCCCTCTTTTAAGGTCCCTAGTTCTAACAGGAGATTAGGGTTTTCCTACCATTTCACTGATTTCTGAACATTACTGATTACAATCAACATTATCATCACCAAAACTGATTATCTGTATAGCACTATGGCAGTAAAATGCTGCACATTAATACAAGTCATTGCAAATGATGGTCTATTTTAAAGTCTACACTGCATTCCAAAACTTTTTTTAAATTAGTTATTACGTTTCTTATGTAATAAACACCAAAAAGATAGTGATATGGTCTCATCATCTTTTGGAATTTTTGTCTGACCATGTCATGCTTATGCTCAAGAAGCTTCAATGGCTCCCTAGTACTTTTAGGATAAAATATAAACTCTGGCTTCAAAGCCCTTCACTCTCTGGCTTCAGCCTATCTTTGCCCAGCCTATCTACACCCTGACTCATTCATTCTACATGCCAGCCAAACTGGACTATAGACATTCTCTGTATGTGATATTCTACCTCCCCCCATATCTGTGCTTTTGCAAAGAGTGTCTTTCATAGCTGGAATGCTCTCCCCCCTTCCCTGTGCCTCTTAAAATCTCTATGTTCAGTCCCATTTCAAGTGTTATTCAATCTAAGTGACCCTTCCTGATTCTGTCTGCTATTATTGTTGTCCTCACTCACAAAAGAGAAGTTGTACTTTGTATTCATTTAGACATATATATATATATGTATATAAACATTTACATATACATATATATATGTTGGTTTTCTCCCTATTAGAAAATAAATTCCTTGAGATAAGGGCCTGCTTCATTTTTGCCTTTGGGTCTCCATTACTTTGCACATAGCAGATGCTTAATAAAGGTTTATTAAATTGAATTGGATTACTATCATGTAGAAGAAAGGTTATATTTGTTTTATTTGACCCAAGAGAGAAGGAAGAGAAACCTTGGATCAAGATATAAAGTGTCAGATTTTCAGCTAAATATGAGAAATTTCAGATAAATTAAAGTTCTCTAAAAGGGCAACAGGTGGCTTTGGAAAGAGAAGGCTTAATTTTTTTTAATTGAACTAACTCCTGTAGGATTTCATGCTTCAGGTGATGGTTAAAATAGGTGACCTCATAGTTTGATTTATTTTGTGGCTCATTTGAGAGTTTGCCTTATGTATGATATTTAGGGTAATGTTGTATTATTCAAATTTAAGAGGAGAACAAAAAGATATTGGGGCCCACTCCTTGATGCAGAGTCCACTCCTGCTTACATGAAATGAAGGGGGTGAGAGCCAGTGAATATGCTATGATCTGCGTGTTACACACATCAGGAGACCGATGTATGGTGCTGACCGTCCACAGCTGCTCTGGGAAATGAGTCCTAGAGGAGAGAATAATCACAGCTCTTACCTCAGGGTGATCTAGAGTAGACCATGATGCTTCCTAGGGAGTGATCTCTCCTAGGATCCAGGCAATTGCTGTTAACCGATAACAGCAAGGATGTTACTGACTAAAAGGGTTATTACTCCCTGAGAGAATCATGTACCTATTAATAGGAAAAGTATCCTCAGGATATTTTTTCTCATTAGAGAAAGTGATAGTGGCTTCCACTCATGACTTTGCCTGGAAGAAAGCCTATGATTATGAATGGGGGCAGTGAGGTGGCACAGTGGAGTCAGGAAGACTCATCTTGAGTACCAATCTGAACTCAGATACTTACTAGCAGTGTGGCCCTGTGCAAGTCACTTAACCCTGTTTGCCTCAGTTTCCTCATCTGTAAAATGAGCTGAAGAAGGAAATGGCAAACCACTCCAGTATCTTTGCCAAGAAAACCCCAAATGGGGTCATGAAAAGTTGAACACAATTGAACAACAAAAGTTTTCCTATTTGAACACCAGCCATGTTTATTTACTCGGGAAGTACACAATAACATATCTTGAGATAGGGGTGTAGTGGGGAAAAAAATTAATTTGGCATCAAAGGACTGAGGTTGGAATACCAGCTCTGCCACTTCCTGGTGTGACCCTGGGAAAATCATTCAGCCTCTTCATACCTAAGCTTCCTCATTTGAAAAATGAAGGGGCTGACCTAGTTTCTCCCATCCTATAAGTTCTTTCAACTCTAGATCCTATGATCCTATCACATTACAATGTCATGAAGAAAGAGCACAGACTGAAGTCAGAGGACTTGGGTTCAGATTCTGCCTCCAATGCTTACTACTTGTGTCACTTTAACCTCTCTGGACTTCAATTTCCTCATCTATAAAACAAGGATGTTGGACAATGTGGCCCCTTCTAGTGGTACCTTACAGCTCTAAATCTCTGATCCAGCAAACTACGATGATCTTGTGAATCCACCAGCCTGTGGAAACCCATCCTCTGCAGGAATAGCCAGATTAGGTATCTCAAGCATCAAAAAGTCCCACCCCCATGATACTATATGGCACCTAGAAGTACAAAATTGCCACTCTTCCCCTCCAGAAAAGGAAGGAAAAGCCAGAGATCACATGGCAAAAATGGAGGGATAAGGACAGCTAAAGAGTAGCCGAGAGCCAAATAGGAGATCCAAGTCATATCATTTCAATTTGGGTTATTTTTGCTGTTAATATTCTTAAAACATTATTTCTTAGTAATGGCTCATTTTATCTCTGTTTGCCTTCTCCCTTTAGAGCATGAGCTCCTCAGAATATGGATTTCACAGTGTACCTAATTCCATTCTAGCAAATAAACACATCTGAAGGTCTAGAGAAGGCTTCCCTTAATGAATTTTAACATATCCCTTTCAAAGAATTACAAAGACTAAGAAATATTTCATCCCCTTCCAGGATAACATTCCCTAATACCATGAAATAATTTTTTTTAATTTTTTGTGGGTTTGTGTAATAATATTTTAATTCATTTATTACATTTATCATAATTAGTTTAATATAATTTGATATTTTATATAACAAAATATTTAAGATTTTGTGCAGTAAAAATTTTGTGTAATAGCTAGCACTTTTAGTGTGCTATAAGGTTTGCAAAGCAATTTATAAACAATGTTTAATTTTCTTCTCACAACAACCCTAGGAGGTATATGTTGTCATCTCCATTTTAGAGATGAGAAAACTGAGACAGATTCAATGACTGGCCTAGGGTCACACATCTAGATAGAATCAAAACATTACAAAGACTAATAAATAATTCACAGTTATCTCTTTCCAGAATATCATTCCCCAATGCCATGAAATAAAAACACAAAATATATTTTAAAAAATATAATACAATTTTATGGAATTGTAACAGCAAACAGGGTGGGACTTTTTGCTGGTTTTTTTGGAGTGCTTCTCAGCACAAAGGCAATCAAGTGTCTTTGAATCTTGCCTTTGTTTCAATCAAGAGTCTTTGATGACCTGCTTAAGTCACAAGAAAACCTAAGTCATGTGAGTTTGAGTCACATGGTTGTGACACCCTCTGGCCCTCTGGTGTATATATACTCTGAAGTTATCATTTTGCTTTGGAGGCTCACTCATTAGAAGAGTGTTTGTGTGATTTGGCCAGATGAGACTCTGGGTAGCCATTAAGGAGACTCCCAGCTTTGAAAGCCCAGCTGTTGATGCTTGTCTCTCTGGTAATTATTGCTATTTATTGCTATGGACAGACAGTTAGAAGCCCTATCTGCTGATTTGTGTTATTACTCTGTTTATATAATTTCCAGTTGTAATTTCTGTTTGTGTTTTCTCTGAGGTTCAGGGTGCTGACTTTTCCCCCTGAACTAAGTGAATGATATATGTATGTTTAATTAAAGTGAGATTGCAAATCCCTTAAAGTTGCTTTCCTTAGAAAAGCAGATCAAAGAACCCGTGCTTGCAACTCTCCTGTGTTCTGATATTATTGGCCTTACACCTCCACAGGAGCTGCAAGCTGCACTGTTTTTACAGGAATAAAGCCCAGAAATAACATTATTGATCAAATAATGTATTTCAAGAATCTACTTTTCTATCAGATGTATTTCTGTAATTTTCCTTCAGGCATTTGTCAAGCTGGTGTGCCCAGTGGAGAATTAGGTATTGTGAAGAATTGTTTTTAAAAAATCAAAAATAAAACCTGGCGAAGAGATTCAAGTGACTTACAATTTAGCTTGCTAACTTTGCTTTTACTGGCAGGAATGTAACCACATGCAGACTTTTGCAGTGTGGGTCCTATTTGATATTTTTATTGATTATTCTAACAGACATGTTTATCATATTTGTAGATAAAAAACTAAACAATTGATATACTGGGTGACAAAATTCCCTTTAGAACTCAGAAAATTATTTTGCAACTTTCTAATCCACCTACCATGTAAGATATTATTTATTATCATTATTAACATTTATGTATTATCACTTCTGTTAGCTATGAACTATATGAGACTGGAACTCTAAATTTTTCTAAAATTTATTTTCTAAATCTGGGTCTAAATTTTTTTTCTCTTTCTCATTGCCTATAATAGTCCTCTGCACACAATAGACAATTTATAAATGCTTATTGAATGAATAAATGAATCCTGGCAAGAATAATGGAATGATTTGAATAAATATTAATTTGAAAATTAATAGACAAAAATTGATTTATCATCATTAATAAATGGCACTTATTAAATGCCTACTATGTATGAGACACTGGAGGGAAAGAGTCCCTGCTCTCAAGATGCCTACATTTTAATGAAGAATATATGATGTATGTACAATATAAATGAGAAGTAACTCCAGACAGAAGGCATTAGCATTGAAGGGAGACTAGAAAAGACTTCTTGTTTTATAGAAGATAGAATTAGGATTGTGCCTTGAAGAAAACCAGGGAAGTCAGAAAGTAGAGGTGAGCAGGAAGGGCATCATATACAAAGAACAGTAAGGCCAGTAGTAATGGATCATACAGTACCCAGAGCAAAATAAGGTAGAAAATAGATAGATACATAGACAGACAAATAAATGAATGAATAAATGGAAAAATAAATGAATAGATAACTAGATAAATACATGAATGGATAGACAGAAAAATGATAGATAGATGATAGAAAGATGAAAAAAATAAGTGGACCATACAAGTACAGGAAGGAAGAACCTTAGCTTGGAGTTTTAGCAAATGTCTGGCTCACTATAAATTCACAAGATTGCTGGATCACACATTTAAAGCTGAAAGAGATTTTAATCAAGTCCAACACCCTCACCTTTTAGATGATAAAACTGGAGTGAGTAATTTGCCTAAGGTCACATACGTAATAAGCAGGAAGAGACTGAACTACACGGTCTCTAAGGCCCCTTCCAACTCTTGATGCCTAAATTATTATCCTAAGTAGCAGGTCCTCTGACTAAATCTAGCACTCTTTCTACTGTAATTCCTCTCCTCTATATTTCAGAGTACTAAGAGCAAATATTATTATATGACTCTTAAGAAAAGGAACCTAAGACAATTTTGGTCTCCCTTAATAACAATAGCCTCCAAGAGGGGCAATGGTCCCACTTCATCCCACACTAGTCTGAGTACTTAAGTATTATGATAAATTCTGGGAGCCCAGTGATGTCACCCAAATGGATGCTGGTAGAGTATGTCCAGGGAAGACAACCAAAATAATTAAGGGGCTCAAAATTTGCTCCTATAAGAAACAATTGAATCTCTTTATCCTGGTGTTAGCCTGAAGAAGAAAAGACCTAGAGATTGATAGGATATCTGTCTTCAAATACCTTGACTCTATCCCAAAGTAGTAAGCTCCATAGCACTATACTTATTAAAGGCTTTAAATCTTTCCAATGAACACTATGGGGAGGTTATATGGATATTTTATGGGGAGATTATAAAGGATATTCTTGCTTGGAGTAAATTAACCAGATGATCTCTAAAATTCCTTCCCATTTGACGGAATTATGATTTTATAAGTACTGAAAATCACTTACAATTCTTAGGATTAACTTCTGGAAGAATACAAATTATTGCTAAGGTAAAATAAAAAACAAAGCAAAATAAAATGAGGTAGGCAACTTGTGGCTTTCCTCAACCATATAATGAGGGAACTTAGGACTTGTAAAAGAAAAGTTTCTACTGAGTTTCACATTATTTATTTCTTTTCTTTTATTAGGCTTTAATCTTTATTTAAATCCTTAAAAGAAAGCCTAACCCTCCCTAAAAGAAAGACAAATGCCAAAGGAAAGTGAAAGAATAGATTGGATTCATTTTTTGGAATTAATTTTCAAAAGCCATTTGGGAATAACCCCATCTCAGCTGGGTCATTAAAGAACCACAAAGCTATTAAACACAATTAGCTAATGCTGTCAGGTGTTTGTCATAAAATGAGAAGGACTGAACCAGATGGGACACCAAATGATTGATGGATTCTGAAAAAATTCTGACTTGTAAAGAGATCATCTGGAACTCATATAAAAGATGAGTGTAGGATGGCTGAAATCACAGTGGGTATGACTATGGAAATTAAGAATAGATTGATGGAATATGTTGGTCTTCAGTTATAGGTGAATGAATGTCAGTAACTTCCAAGTTACACTAAGGAAGTACTTGATTGTAATAATTTCTCATCAAGAATTCAGAGAGATTCCTCTTTTTACCCAGATTTGTTGTAGAAGCTGAATTCATAATTTCCTCTTTAAAAAGTCATTATTGAAACTGAGTCTATGCAACAATAAAACCAGAAAACAAGAAAGAACATCCAATGGCTCTCTATTTATTCTGTCATATTACTTGCCTCACTTAGCTCTTTGAAAGCTTGATAGGTATGAATAATATTATGAGCTGCATTACCATACAATTTCACGTGTAATATTTAAGAATAAAAACATCTAATTTCCAAACTTACCCATGTTTCCTTCATTCTTCTTCCCACACTGTCTCCTTCCTGACTTGCTTTATAGGGCTAGCTCTATTTAATATGATCATTTAGCATGTATATACCTTTAGTTCTGAATATATATTGTGGCAAAGAAGAACTACTTTACCCTGAAATGAACTATGAGAAAAATCAGACTGATGTCCAGTCTATTGAAGAAGATTGTAATAAGGACCAGATTTTGTGACTTCATTGGTGGAAGGAACTCCAAGGTAAGCACAGTCCCTCTACAAAAACAGGTTGGCACCTTTTCTCAAAGTTTTGTTTTAAATAGTTACCCAGAGCTCTGAGACATTAAGTAACTTGCTCAGGGGTCCCAAAATCAGTATGAGGCAGAAGCTAAACTTGAACCCAGGTCTTTCTGGCTTCAAGGCTAGCTTTCTATCCACTGCCTCTCTAATAAAGAGGAATACAAAGAAGGAAGTTAAACTGTGAGATTGTAAGACATTCTGAATTCTCTTGGTTTAAAAGTTTCTCTTTGATCAATCAACAAACATTTATCAAGCTCCTATTATATGCCAGCACTGCTAAGAACTTGGGAAGACTTGTATGAACAGATGAAGATAAAAATGAGCAGAACCAGGAGAACACTTTCTATCATAAAAACATTGTAAAGACAAACAACTCTGAAAAACTTAAGAACCCTGATTAATTCAATGACCAGTTGTGACTCCAAAGGACCAGTGATGAAGCATGCTACCCCTTTCACCAATGAAGAGGTGACAGACTCTAGATCTACACTGAGACACTTTTTGGACATAGTCAAGGTGACAATTTGTTTTGCTTGACCATACTTATTTGTTACAATGATTTTTTCTCTTTTTTTGCCTTTTTCAACTAAAATGGATTTTTGTTCTTTAAAAATTAAAATAAAAAGCTTCTCTTTAATGGGATCTAAAGGGATTCTCTTTCTTCTCTATGCTTTGAAATGTTTACATTATTGCTACTCACATGCCAAAAAAATCAAGCAAATAGCTGCTATATCCTGGGCAAAAATCCATGAATTGCATTCTCAGAAACAATTTCTATACATTCCTTTTTTTAATTAATACTATTGCTAATATCTTATAATAAATGTTTATTTGCCCAAAAGAAAAAAGACAGAAAAACATTTTAAAATTAATCTGAACTAAAGCAGTATGCCAACTGTGGATTCTGTTTACACTTGAGATACTACATTCTTTTTTCCATTTCAAAGTCTGTTAAAAAGTCACCATTAATAAAATTGCATCCTAAGCAAAGGTGCAAGAAGAATTCTCCTTTACTCGGTAAGATAATGATAATAATAATATGCTTGCATACCACTTTAAATGTTGTAAGAATTCACCTTAACAAAAGATGGCGGCTGGGAAGCAGTGACTGGTGTGAGCTCCCCACCAAGTCCCTCCAAAAACCTATAAAAAAATGGCTCTGAACCAATTCTAGAGCTGTAGAACCCACAAAGTGGCAGAGGGAAGCAGGG
>CM053623.1:277231416-277251620 GCA_028646595.1 Phalanger gymnotis
AGGGGAGGGCAGACTGGGGAACAGGGCAACCAGAGTGCACGCCATCTTGGAGTGGGGGGAGGAGGGAATGGGGAGAAAATTTGTAATTCAAATGCCTGTGAAAATCAATGCTGAAAACCAAACATATTAAAAATAAATTTAAAAAAAAAAGAATTCACCTTAACAAGCATTAGTAAGCATTTATTATTTTGTCTTTACAAAGACAAAAAAACATCCCTGACCTCAAGGAACTCATATTTTACTAAAGTAATGGAAAAAGAAAATGTAAAAGAGCTCCCAAGTACATTAAAAAGTGATAAGCCAAAATAATATAAATGACCACACTACCTAAATTTATTTAGAGATTTAGTGTTGTATCAGTCAGATTATGAAGGGGGTAATTTATAGAGCTCAACAAACATTTGAAAGAAAAGTTAATGAAAACATTAGGACTGAATGGGACTAGTAGTACTAGATCTCCAATTATATTACAAAGTAGTAATCACTAAAACTATTAAATACTGGTTTAAATGAAAAAGTAGACAGCAGAACAGACCAGGAAGCAAGAAGTAGGAACAACTAAATTCAAAAAACCAATAATCGATAAATTTAAGAACATAAACTTCTTCTAGGAAGAGGTCCCTATTTCACATGAACTTCTGGGGAAAATGCTAAGTGATTTGGCAGAAATTAGACCAACATATATTATGCCATATAACAGAATACACTCAAAATCACTACATAACCTGGAAATTTGTTGTCACAATATTGGAAAAAAAGGAGAAAACCAGATCGTGCACTTTTAACAACTATGGCTGGGGAAGAATCCTTGACCAAACAAGAGATAGAAGTGATCACAAAAGATAAAATACATATATAATAATTTTGATTACAACTAATGAAAAGGTTTTTGTACAAACAAAATCAATGTAGCTGAAATAAAAAAAAAACTTAACTGCTTATTGGTTTAAAAACATCTTTCTACCAAACATCTCTGATAAGGAGCCCATGTCCAACATATATTGGTAAATAACAAGCATATAAGCCTAAGACCTATTCCCACAATGGATTAGGGTCCAGAGACAAACAAATGGTTCTGAGAACTGAAAATCATAAAAAAAAATTATATAGAAAGACTGCTCCAAATTGCAATAAGAGGAATGAAAATCAAAGTAATTCAGGTGTCACCTCATACCCTGAGAACTGAACAGTTTTCAGATAACAACAGATTTTATGTTAAGGGCATGGGAAAGAGAATCTCTGATCAATCTGTTGAGCTCTCCAATTCAAGAAACCTTGGAACTTTTTTGGAAAAGCACCTTCAGCTTTGGGACTTGGTCCTCCTTACTGAGAAGACATGGGAAACTCCTCTAAGATTGTTTCCCAGTGATTGGGGCTACTTCCTAGTAATTGGTTGAATGTGGCTTAAAAGGATATGTAATTGTCAGAAGATTCACCAATCCTCCCCAAACCTCTCACTTTGGTTAATAGTAAAGACCCTTTTCCTGTACTTTCTCTCCTCTGGACTTTCAGACCTTTAACCTCTGCCTGTCTCAGTTTCCACATCTGTAAACTGAGTATAATAATAGCATTTAACTCATATGGTTGTTATAAGGACATAATGAAAGGATTTTTCAAAAGCACTTTACAAACTTTAAAGAAAGCACTCTCTCTCTTTCTCTCTCTCTCTCTCTCTCTCTCTCTCTCTCTCTCTCTCTCTCTCCTCTCTTTCTGTATACATACTTATATATGTATATATGTACTTATACACACACACACACAAGGAATGATGATGATGATGGTGAAGATGACAGTAGTGATGATAATGATGGTAAGAGCAGTGCTACAAACTGGTACAACTATTTTGGAAAACAATTTGGAATTATACTTTTAAAAAGTGAATCAACCATACCCTTTGACCCACAGGTCAAACTACCAGACATGTGCTCTAAGTAAATATCTATAGCATCACTTTTAAGAGAAAAAAGATTTGGAAACAAGTAGATACCCATTGATTGGTAAATTGATAAGCAAATTGGTGATACATGAAATAATAAAATATATATGGTATAAAATAAAAATAGCATAAGAAATGACAAATATGAATAATTCAGAGACAACTACAAAGAATTCAGAGTAACATGAGAAGACATATATGAACTGATGTAGAGTGAAGTAAACAGAACTAGGAAAACAATATATGGTAGCATGGTAACTGGAAAGAACAATAAAACAACTCTGAATGCTGCACAATTATAAAGTCTAAAATTAGTCTCAAAGGTAGAAAACCATGTGCAAAATATTGCATGTACTGCCACATACAGCCAATACATTGGTTGGTTTTGTGGAACTGTTTGTCCTAAGTCTTTGTCAAAAGGCTGGTGTACTGGACAGAGGATGGGGCAGGGGATGGTTAGATAGATAGATAGATAGATAGATAGATAGATAGATAGATAGATAGATAGATAGATAGATAGATAGATAGATAGATAGATAGATAGATAGATGGATAGATAGATGGATAGATAGATGGATGGATGGATGGATGGATGGATGGATGGATGGATGGATGGATGGAAGGAAGGAAGGAAGGAAGGAAGGAAGGAAGGAAGGAAGGAAGGAAGGAAGGAAGGAAGGTAGGAAAGAAAGAAAGAAAGAAAGAAAGAAAGAAAGAAAGAAAGAAAGAGAAAGAAAGAAAGAGAAAAACATAGATACATAGATTCATAGATACATAGAAAGAGACATAGTTAGATACATAGATATACAAAGAGACAGAGAAAGAAAGAGAAGTATTGTGCAACAAAAAGCAATTTTAAATACTTAAATATTTAAGCTCTAAACTCTTTTCATTAAAAGTTCAGGTCAGATGATCACCAACTGACTCCAGAGGAACTGACTGAAACAACGTCAAACTCTTGTCTCATCTATGAAGTAAATAATACCCAGTCTTTCAACTTGCTTTTACCTTTCTTTGGGGATGATGTTTTAGGTTGAACTGAATCTGATAGCACACAGGTATATTGAGACCTATGATCACCATTTATCTGTCCTTCTATAATCATTAAAAATGAAACTTACTTTGAATTTAAAATTAGTAACCCAGTACTTTTTGACAATTGAAAAATGGGCCTCTGAAAGATAATGCAAATTTAAAGACTGAGTCTGTCTAAAAGAAGGAAATAGCTGCACGCTGATGCTGTTCACATTCAAGGACATTGATAATGAGCACCAAACAACAGGAATATTCAGAATGGTTGTTAGTTTGGGCTCAGAAATGAGTAGTAAAGATCTTTTGAAGGTTTGCTTTCTTACAAGTTCACACTCTCAGTAAGTATGAACAAAAACAGCTTTCTTGTTCAATTTTTCAACAAATACAATTTTTTCTCTGAAATACTTTAATTCTCTTTTCTTTTTCTTAACATTTGTTGGTCATAAATCAAAGATCATAAGACAATAATGGAATACATATTAACTGAATGAAATAGATAGTAAGACTATTCTTAGGACTTGGTCCTGAATTAGGAGTACTCTGGATTTTTTAAGTGAAGATTTTGTTTACAAGTGTTGAGAAACAAAATCTTCATGGAGTTATCTGCAGTATACATTATGCATGATGTACATAATGACAACTTCTAAAAAGGTTGAGAAGTTTTAAATCATACAATGCATACATCTTTCTCAATTAAAGTAAATAACACAAGTGACATATTAATAATTAGCTATTATATATCGTGTCACAAAGTGGGAGGAAGGGACTACATATACAAACATTCATAATGACATCTCAAGGAGTTTTTAATGTTGTGCCTTCAGTAGAGAAGTTATAGTTGGAGAGTTTGGCAGGCAGGTAGAGAGAGAGAATGGGAGAGAGAGAAATAGAGACAGAGACAATGAATGTATATTGGACCTTTCTCCTAAAAGATAATGCAAATTTAAAGACTGAGTGTGTACATAAGTTCACTAAATATTGAGTGTGTATATACATATGTATGTCTGTGTGTGCATAAAGTGAGTGGTCATGTACACACATATTTATGTTTTATATGTGTGTGTATGTATACATGCCCACCCATTCAATATTTATTGAATATGTATATATGGGGTGTGTGTTTGTGTGCATTTATAGTACCTGGAGCACACCCTCTCACATTTGATTCGATATAATCTGTTGAGTACATATCTACTCCAAACCATAGGTGTTTTTACTATTTTTCTCTTATCACCAGAGGACAAAATTAGCTTAAATCAAAACTAGTGAAATAGCACATTAAGAAAAGCAAAAATCACCATATTCCCTTATCAACCCAGGCCACAACACTCTTTGCAATTATATATACCGGCACTGAGGATGGTGGGCACAAATGGCATCACCCATGAGGGGCACACACATGTAATATGTTTGGCCATGGCACACGTTTCCAGAAATATAAGACCATCAAGAGCACTTCTTTTAGCACTATGAGATTCAGTGACTTACCCAGGGTCACACAGCCAGCCTACATTTTATCAGAAGCAAGAATGCAACTCAGGCCTTACAGGCTTTGAGCCAAGTTTTCTATCCACTACACTAAATGAGGTCACATGCTTGTCATTAAATTACAGAATTCAAGGCTCTCCTTGGTTAGCTGCATAATGCTGGAATACATTTCATTTGTCAGGGTGTCCTGGGCTGCTGCTTCCTGCACTAAGTCTAGGTTCATAAAAGATAGTTTCTAAGGTCCTAGAGCATCCCTTAACTCCATTCCCATTGAGTGCCTTCTTGGGAAATGTGAGCAGCTCCCAAAATCCTGTAAAATTCTAAGCAGAAAGTCCCTTATAGAGTTTTCTACAAAAATCAAAAGTTTACATTCTTTGAATACTGGTCAATGATTAATACCATGCAAGCCCAGGCCCTAATTTCAAGATGATCCTCAAGATGGTTAATCAGTCATTTCATAAACATATGTGAAGTAGCTTCTATGTGCCAGGGAAAAGACAGATCCCGTCTCAAAGAGATCACATTTTAACATGAGGTGACATGCAAACTTTCCCTAAGTCACCATCACAAACCTTCTAAAAAGAATTCCTGTCAAGGTGTCCATTTTCTCTGCCACCAATTTTTAAAACCTATCCAGCTCAGACCAGAGGTCTTGTCACTTTGAAGGTCCAGATAACAAGATTGACAACTGAAGATTGTGTTAACAGTTTAATGGCACCAATATTTCATCTTGTTATTTTGAAGGGAAATAGATGCCAGAATCATGGCAAATTTCCCAAACCTGCACATATATTATTTTGAGCTTTTTCTCTGTCTTCTATTAAAGGCACAACAAAATGCTTCAACATCTCTCTGCTTTCATAGCCACCATTTCCAACGATCTGAAAGAAAAATGCTTTTAGCATCAAAGGGATAATCCCTAAGGGGCAACTGACCCTGAGATTAAAATAAGGCAAAAGAAACAGCATTCATGTGCTTTGGAATTATAGTATTCACACTGGTATTAAATTATACTTATTTAATGGACTTGGATTCAACTGTATCAGATAGACTCTACCTAGAGAATCTCCTTGCTGGGATCTTTCACTAGAATTGCTGTTTTGCAAATCAAGTGGAGGGCTTCATTAGCCAAGATTTTCAGATTCATCTCCAAATTCACTGGAACCAATTAAATCCTTCTTAGTGCATGCTGACAGACAGACTCACTAATAAGGGATCTGCATCCATAATATAAAGAGAGGCCAAACTATATGAGTTTTCAAAAAAAAATCTATACTACTTCTGCAGCAGGCCTCACATTGTAGCTGTGTCTGTTAACAAATGAAGGTCTGCAGTGCTCAAATTTCTTCAATGTTTCAGCAACTATTTCTTTTTACAGGAGGTTGTGTGAGGACCCTGTCCATCTAGGAGGATTTTTTTCCTTCAAAAAAAATAAGATGATGAGCTATATATATTGTTTTGTAAGCTGTGCCTCAATGTTTGGAGAATTCAAAAGTATTCTTTGCTAATAAAGGCAAGGTATAATTCCTCCCACCAGCTGGTGCTGCCAGAGTTAGAGAAAGAATGACACAAATTCTACCTAAATTTTAGTTACTACTTGATAGTAAACTAGAGGCTTACTTGTACAGACTCTAGGAATATTTTAATATCTATGTAAGCAAAATGGCATGATAAATGAAAATGAATTAATAAGAATAATAAGCAGAACATCTTCATTTTCATGCAATGCAATATATTTGATACAATACATTCCAAGGACAGGAACAAGTAATGGTACTAGGATTAATCCTTATTGGCAATTATCCACACTATTGCTTTTTCCTGATTATATAAGAATATCTGTTTAGGTCTGTTATCCACATTCACTCCTTCCAGAGGAAAAAACCAAGTTTTGTTTTATTTATTAAAGAATAAAAAGGGGAGGGGCATCTCTTCTTCAAAAGCAGGAAAGAATTGGAGGTAAAATAGATGTATCCTCCATTCCCTCCTGGAAAGTCAGTGCAATGTAAAGTGAAGCAACTGGGGACATCCTAATGGATTGCCCTCCCTCCCACCAATGCTTCATTAAGGCAGCCCCAAAAAGAAAAAGGAAACAAAAGGAACGCCCTTAGCCCCTGTGGAGACTAATGTATCCAAGGCTAGCCTTCCAAGTAGATGTGGTAAGTGACCTTGGAGAGAAAATATCAACATAGTTGGCTTTTTCCCACCATTATGGCTCATTTCTGTGGCTCTTAAAATGTGTACCGTATTCAAGAGACTGCTTTAAATATGAAAATACCCCTGAAAATGATTATACCCAATACCTGGGTGGAGTTGTAAGTAACACCTTAATTATCAGTTCATACCTTAGCAAGAAATAGTTGATGAACAATTAAGAACAAAATGAGACACACCTGGATGGTAAGAGGGCTTGCAAGAGCACAGATGAACCACAAATAAGGAAAACAGAACAGATGGATGGGTAGAGAGTTGCCAAAATAAACGGCTTACTTTGAGTGTTTCCACTCCAAATTCTCTCTGGTGCCACCTCTTAGGACACTGGCTGCTTATCTCAGTGTTAGTGGATAAAGACTCTGGTGAACCTTAAACACACATGCATGCATGCACACACGTACCCACACGTACACACACACACACACACACACACACACACACACACACACCCCAAAACTGAGGAGTAGTTTTCAGGATTGTACCTAGGTATAATTTATTGCCAAAAAACTGATTGACTTTATTTTGTTTATTCTATGTAGATTTAATAAAGGTTGCAGCATTATCTTGGTTATTCAACATTCACTGGGCTCTACAAATGTACTAGACACTATTTTTCATCAAGAAATGAAGCAATGTAATTCTTAATTTTATGCTAAATTGCCACAACTTCTTCAATCAAAAATAGTGAGATATTAGCAATAATAATAATAATACAAAAACAAAACCTATGATTAGCCAACCAATAGCCACACTCCTAAGTGAGAATTCAAAAGATGGAAGGTAGAAGGTTTTCAAAGATTTCTAAATTCTTATTGAAGAAAGAGTACCCTGTACAATAATAAAAAAATTTCTAAAGTTTGCTCATTGAAAACTGAAAGCATATATCCTCTAGTCTATATAACAAAATAGTACACATTTCAGTGTAGTTCAACAGCCCACACCTTTATACAATTGATGGAAATAGATGGCATTACAGTGGTTTCATCATTACTCATTGCATAATAAATAAATAAATAGATAGATAGATAGATAGATAAATAAATAAATAAATAAATAGATAGATAGATACATAGATACATAGATAGATACATGGATAGATAAATAGATAAAGAAGTAAATAAATAAATATAAGTGAGGTCAATAACATTATAGTAATAATATTTATAAATACTTTTATTAGTTTGATTTGTAGCTATGAATGTGTTAAATGGTAACATTTAGTTCAACATGTCAATAGACTGACAACGAATGAATGAAAAGCATTTATTAAGCTCTTACTGTATACAAAGTGTTGTTCTAAGCATAAGAACTATAAATAGAAAAGTAAGCCAGATCTCAAGAAGCTCGTGTTCTAATGGAGGAAACAACACATATAGGAGGCTTTAGATCGGTGAGTGTCTAATTCCTAGCATCTGAGGAAATGGCAACCACTGTTGAGTGGCTCTATTAACAACAATAACTAGCATTCATTTAGCAACATGGGGTTTACAAAGGAATCTAGAATGATCGCATTTGATTTTCACATCTCTGAGAGGTAGGTGCTATTAGGGTCCTCATTTTACACATAAAGAAACCAAGGCAGACAGAAGTTAAGTGACTTACCCGGGGATGCAGAACTAGTAAGTATCTGAGTCGGGATTTGAACTCAGGTCCCAAATCTAGGTGCAGTACTCTTTTCACAGCACCATCAAGTTGTCAAGGAGAATGGGGTGTTCTGTAACTCCCACCTTCTAGATGTGTCTGGTTATAAGATGCTATGTTCCCTTGAACACAGAAATAACACAATGCACACTTTGATGCACCATCAGGCATATGTGTTCCACAGCTGGGTTACAAAGAGATGAAACATTTGTCCAATGTGATGCAGTGGATAGAACACTTGGTTTGGGATCAGGAGGAACTGATTTCAAATCTGACCTTGGATACTAGCTGTGAGTCCTGAAGGAAATCATTTAACCTCTGCCTAAGTCAGTTTCCTCAACTGTAAAATGGGTATCATTATAGCAACTACCTCCCAGGAACAAATGAGATAATAATTGTAATTGTTTGGTACAGTGCCTGGCATGTAGTAGATGTTTAATAAATGCTTGTTTCTTCCCTTCCTTCCAACCTCCTTACAGTTTGTTTATGCTTTCCAGGAAACATCTCCCAGACTGTTTACTCCTTTACTTTTACACACACACACCCACCATCCATGGAGAGAGGTAATGGAACTAAGTGGGTTTTTTTTTAACATTTTTCCTAAAGAGGAATTTCTGTTTTTCTACTTTTGATATATGTTATATTGTTATAAATCCCTGTGTCAAGTGGTTCAGATGGGGTGGTCATCCCCAAGTTGTTTCTTTGGAGTTCTGTTATATTCATATAAGAGGACTGGGCCAAACCTGCAGCTTCACCGATAAAGGGAACTCCCTCCTCCTGTATAGGTTAGCTCCTTCTCTGCCATTTCAAGTTTGGAAGATGAGTTACCTTAAGTTCTGATGATCTGAATGTACCTAGGGTCTGTATGTGTTAGAAGTAACACTTGAGTCCAAGTCTATCCTGGCTCCAAGGGTAGCTTTCTATCCACTACTGCATACTGCCTCTGTAGTCTTATACAAAATACTCCTATGCTGCGTCCTTCCTGGGCCTTATAGATGGATGGTCCCTTGTTTCACATACCGTAACTCCAAGAATATGACAAACTAAAGTTTTATAGTGTTGTTCACCTGCTAGAGTACACACATCTTTTACTAGGAGTCTCACAAATGATTTGTGTGTGCAGTTACATAGAAGGGCCCTCTAGTGATTTCAGCACGGCCTAAATGACCCATCACTGAGCTTCAACTTGACCAATGCAATACATCAGGGAAATTTCATTAGTTGGTAGCGTAAAGATTTGGCAATTTACCAACTTGCAACCCTGGAGATTCTTCAAAGATTTTCTATTCGGTTTAATTTCTGACTTGATTTTTATCTCTGGCTTCTTTCAAAACTGACGCAGAAAATAAAGTAAACCTACTTGTCCTTGGTTTGTACTTGCTTATAAGATCTTAATCAAGCTGATTAATTTGGATTGTTCCCAGAGAAACCAACAAACAAATAATTCTTAAATAATCAAGAAGGAATGTGAATAATCCTACCGTTAGTATTAATTTTTGTTGTACATTTTCCTTAAATATCTGAAAGAACCCTTCATTATTATCTCATTTATCTTTCAGACTTTTTTTTTGTAAAGTAGGTAGTTGTCATCAGTCTGTTTTTACAGAATAGAATAACTAAAACCCAAAGAGGTTATTGTCTAATCAAGTTTTTTTAATGACTTAAGTATGTCTAAATAAGTGCAAGAGAATCAGAAATAATGAAAAAATAGCAATAGGTCAAATCATTAAGGTGGCCTTATACTAGCTAGAAGGGCCCTTAGAGGCCATCGACTACAACTCCCTCATTTTACAGATGAGGAAACTGAGGCACAGAAAGGTTAAATGAGTGGCTTAGAGTCAACCAGTTCCAAGGAAGGTGTGGTGTCCAAAGAAAGGTTTCATTTCAGACCTCTGTGACTCCAATCCCAGTGCTCTATCCATGCCACAACCTAACTGCCTATGTGGTAGTATGCTCCATCTCTCGCTTTATCCAAAGCTTTAGAGGCTGAAGGAAAAATGAATCGATGGGGCAATCTTAAGGTGCCACAGAAATGATGACTTCAGAATTCCATCTGGAAATGATTATTAAGTCTAAGTAAAAGGCCGTTTTTGGAAAGGGGCTGAAATAGCATGCTTTCGACTACTCAGGCAGTCTGGCAGTCGAGAATCACTTATTTTAAGTACTTACTATGTTCCAGGCATTGTGCTGAGAACAGAAGATACAAAGAGAGGTAAAAGACAGTCCCTACCTCCAAGAAGCTCATGAGCTAATGAGGACGACAACATGTAAGCAAGCTACGTATAGGATAAATTGGAAATAATCGACACTAGCTTTAAGGATTGGGGAAAGCTTCCCATAGAAGTTGAATTTTAGCTGAGTCTTGAAGAAAGCCAGAGAAGCCAAGAGGCAGAGATGATGAGCAAGAGCATTCCAGACTTGGGGAGCAGGCAATGAGCCACGAGATGGACTGTCTCATTCAAGAACATCGAGGAGACCAGTGTCATTGGGTCAAAGGGCACGTGGGGGCAGGGGGTGCCATCTTTGAATGCTGAATTTGAAATTTACTTTCCCCAGTTGTCTTATCAAGATATTTTCTTTAACCCAATGGAGACAAGATTTCATACTTCAGATTAAAAAAAAACCACACAGCTTCAATTTCCATAAAATAATATTAAGAATATCACTAAACAATTAAATATGGAATTATCTCTAAAAGAGACACAGTAAGCAAGCATTAATTAAGCACCATCTATGTGCCAGGCACTGTGCTAAGTGCTGTGGATACTGAGAAAAGCAAAAACATGCTCTCTGCTCACAAGAAGCCCACATCCTAATGGGTAAGACAACTATATACATGCCAGATATATACGATATAAAAATGGGGGTTGATCTCAGAGAAAAGTCAGTAGCAGTAGTGGGCGAGGGACCAAGAATGGCCTCTCATAGAAAGTGGATCTCGAAGGAAATTGGGGAAGGTGGGAGGTAAAGATGAAGATGGAGAGCACGTCAGACATGGACACCAGCCGATGAAAACACAGTCAGGAGATGGGATGTCTTGAGCAAGAAGCAACACACAGGCCCGGGTCACTGGGTTATACAGAGGGAAGAAAATTGTAAGAAGACTGGGAAAGTAAGAAAAGCTTCAAGAACCAAACACAAGAAATAATGCCACTGAAGGAATAATGACTTATCATAGAAAGATGAAATTAGACTGTTCCTTTCAGAGGATCTAAACATGGTTACTTCCAGCCTTTCTAGTATCAAAGACCCTAGAAAACACTTACTAATTCCCATAGTAATAATAATAGTAACTAGTAATTATATAGTACTTACTATGTGCCCAGATACAATTATCTTAATCCTCACAACAACCTTGGGAGTTGCAATAATTATCCCCATTTTACAGATGAGGAAAGCAAGGGAAATAGAGGTGAAGTGACTTGCCCGGGATCACACAGCTAGTAAGTGTTTGAGGCTTCACTAAAGAAAGTCTATTTAGGAGTGAAAAAACCCATCAAAGCACATTGTGGTACATTAAAGTATGAGGTCTTTCCCAGAGTTGGGGATGCCTGCCTTGGTGTGGTTAGGTTTGCTTTAAAATGTCATTGAGTTAAACAGTGTCTTTCACTTATGAATTCCAACTAATTTCAGGAAACTTTCAGGCTCTGGCAACCCCGTTGCTATAGCAATGCAATCTGATCAGATATTCTTAGCAACCAGCCACAACTCCTTACACCCACAGAGTTCCTTCATTTATTTCAAGAAGAATAAGCTTGATATTCAAATTTTCAAAATGTAGAGATACCAAAAAGTCATCGCTCTGTGAGATGTCCATGAACTGAAGCAGAATGTCTAGTTAATAAACAATTCCAACACTCAAAATATGCATGGATTTTTTAAAAAATATAGTGTATGCTATAGTGGAAATAGGAAGAATTTCATTTGATATTCCTAAAGTGCAGGTCTTGCTATGTCACACCCCTATTCAACAGACTTCACTGGCTCCCTATTACCTCTAGGATCAAATAAAGAAACTTCTGTTTGGTGTTTGAAGCCTTTCATAACCTGGGCTCCTCCTACTTTTTCATTCTCCTTATACTTCACTCTCTCTCTCTCCTCACTCTGGTCTCTAGTGACACTGGCCTCCTTACATTTCTAGAACAAAACATTCCATCTCCTGCCTGGAATTCTCTCCCTCCTCAACTCCACTTTCTGGCTTCCTTCAAGTTCCACCTAAAACCCAGACTTCTACAGGAAGCTTCATCTGTGCACCTCAATTCTAATGCTGTCCCTCTGTTGTTTATCTCCAATTTATGCTGTAAATATCTTGCACCTACATAATTCCTCCCTTAGAAGACTATCAGCTCCTTAAGGTTTTATTTGCATCCCCAGGGCTTAGCACAGTGCCTAGCACATAGTAGGCACGTAATAAATGCTTGTTGACTAACATTCTGTAAATTGTCAGAATCTCTGAACTTTAAGCCACCATAGAAAAAGGCTTAGCATATAAACAAAATTAGTATATGTATACATATATATCAGAATAGACTATTTCTTTGCATATTCATTAGCTTCAGATAAGAAAAATAGTGACAAAATTACATATTTGTTTTTGGGGAAAAATATCATTGTTTTCATATTTTGACCCTAAAATCTTTGATAAAACTTTGTCCCAATCACACTTGAGAAAGCTTGTAAAAGTTCTACTAGATATTATATTATATGCACATAAGCAGGGTGAGCTTAATCTCCTACATACTTAAGGCAGGCCAGATGTGAATGATTGATTATAGATCTGATACAAAAGAAAGGGTCTGTCACATTCTAAATAGTGTCAACTTGAAGTGCATGTAATTCCAGAGTTAGCCCAGGTTTTATCTTTATCAGAAGAGCCAAATTGTTCATTCTCATCTACCGAGATCTAGAAAAGTTAATGATGGTCCAACAAACTCCAACATGCCTCATTATTCTCTAATTAGGTAAATGAATGTTTTTCATTTCCTGATTGAAGCTCAGATATTGACTTCAGATTTGGAAATAGAAATAATAACTAGGTTAGAGACTAGACATGGGAGATCATTGGTATATCTGCACCTTCTACCAATAAATATCAGCAGCATTTTTATCATCTCAGTGTGTTTCACTGAGCATCAAGAGATTCAATGGTTTGCCTAGGGTTACAGAGCCAGTAAGTGTCAGAAGTGAGACTTGAACCCAGGTCTTCCTGGCTTCAGGGCTAGATCTGTTTCTCTACACAATGCTGCCTCTCTAAAACCAATATTATATTCTCCCTGGGGGAGGGGGGGGGGAATCTGCAGGCCTGTGATGGATCTGGCTTAGACTGACTCCTGCTAGAGCCAATTGTTAAATTTTCAATGTGAGTCTTTACACCTTGAAAATAAGCAAATGCTACAAATCGGGGTTTGATTTATTGTTTTGTTGATTGTCTAGACTAAAGAAAGTAGTATATGAAATGTTAATAATGCAAATTAAACTTAAAAGTGTGTTGTATGTACTTATTTTTTCCCAGAAAGTCAGTTGTTAAATATATACCAGGGCCCCGGTTATAAACCAATATAAATAATTCAAACTCTTTGCTTCTGCACTTGCCTTTTCTTGTTTCTTATGCCTATGCTTTGAAATGGTCTTCATGATGAAGACAAAAGTGGCAAAAGGTGGAAAACAACTGAGAACAATGTATGTGCTTTTCTACTACCCTTTAGAGCTATGGAATTTTGACTAATATGGAAATATGCTTTGCATGACTTCATATGTATATTGGGTATTGTGCTTCTTTCTCTCTCAATGGGTGGCAGAGGGGTGGGAAGGAGGGAGAGAATTCAGAACTGAAAATAAAATAAAAATTTAAAAACAAAGTCATGGGAATTAGTCCCTGGATCAAATACTATGCAAAATACTATCTCCCATCCTCCAGAAGTGTTAGAAAATTAAGAATCCCCTTTGAGAGATCTAGAATTCCAACAATAAATGCCAACCCCAGAATACCGAAG
This sequence comes from Phalanger gymnotis, assembly GCA_028646595.1. Lineage (NCBI taxonomy): Eukaryota > Metazoa > Chordata > Mammalia > Diprotodontia > Phalangeridae > Phalanger > Phalanger gymnotis. The sequence continues at coordinate 277,245,721 of CM053623.1, forward strand.
ATGTACCTAGAACATCAGGCAGAGAGGACAAGTGATCACAACAGCAAAGCTCTCTGGGAAAACAATAAAAGTCTGCCCCACCACCTTGACATTTTAACCTTTTCAAGTGCTTTCAACAGTACAAAGGTGAATTGGGGCACAGCAATCATTGACACTGCTTCTAATTGTTGCTGTTCTGTTTTTTCAGTCATGTCTGACTTTATGACTGGAACAGTTTGCCATTTCCTTCTCCAGCTCATTTTACATATGAGGAAACTGAGGCAAACAGGGTGAAGTCACTTGCCCAGGGTGACTTAGCTAGTAAGTGTCTGTGACCAGATTTGAGCTCAGGAAGATGAGTCTTACTGATTGCAAGCCCTGCACTCTATCCACTTCACCACCTATCTGCCTTGATGTTTCTAATTAATTGTGCCTTGAACCCCTGCTGATCATTGTGTCTGTTACTTGCTGCTTTGGCTTAAATCCTCAAACCAGAACTCTATTGCTTTGTGTTTACAGGCATAGATGTCAGCAGAAAGGAGGGAACTGTTTAAAATAAATACAAACCTAATTGATCTATATTTTGCCAACACAGTGGCTAAACTGGAATTTTTGCTCAATTTCCTAGAATGAGAACAGAGTGCACACACACCTGTGACATAAAAGTGAAGCACTCAAAGAAAAAAAAAATCAGTTTCTCCACAGTGAATTTGTCACACTACCATACTGTAAGAAAATACTTAAAAAAAGAAATACGATGTTCCCTCCTCCCCCATACCCGTGATCAGATAAATGCAATCACTTGCCAAAAGTAGAGCATGTTGTCCACCAGAGAGTGAATGCCTCTCCTCACTTCCTCTCCCATAGCTATAGCATCTAGTCTACATAGGGATAGGGACCCCCTTATATTTGTGATACTGTGTTTGTCCTTCCTTCTCAAAGAGGACCCTGACATCAGGGAAATGATGACATGACTTGCAGTTGACTTGGATTTGAGTGAGGGAGGGCTGTGCAGGGTCACCAGCCTCACATTCTCCTCCAGAGCCGTCTGAGTCCAGTGGCTTGATATTCACCAGGATGACTGCAGATGGCCCAGGATGCATATAATGGTGTAGGGAACTCCCTGGTAAAGATATTCCCTTTCCCAATGCACATTAGCCCCACTCTGCAACTTAGAATCTCAGAGAGTTTCTTAGAGCAGTAGAGTCAAACTGACATAGAAAGAGGGACCCCTAATCTGAAATTGAAAGTTTTAAGAGTTTCCTGAAGCAGTGATGTCACACTCCAATAAAAATGGACCACTAAATTGTAGGTAAGGATCACACTGGTTCCACATTGCCTTAATTTTGTAATGTAATATCATCTACATTTTATTTCATTTTTACTTATTTTGATAAACATTTCCTAATTACATTTTAATCTGTTTTGGGCTCACTTCAGAGTGTTATGGGCCGATTGAAAGCCAATGTTTGACATCTCTGCCTAGAGCACTGAGACGTATGGATTTTCCCAGGATCATCTCTCTAGCATGTGCCAGAAATGGCACTTGAACTCGGTTCTTCCTGGCTTTGAGCCTGGCCTCCTATCCACGACTTGGTCATTACCTTCTAGAATTCACTGGATCTTAATTTCATGATGCTGATCTTACTTGAAACCAGAAAGAAATAACTACCTAGGTACTCTTCTTCAGGCAGTACAGGACTCTCCTTCTATGGTGAAAATAAGTGACTTGGATTAAGAGTCACAAGGACTTGGTTCCTCTTTATCTCCACGCCTTTAATTAACAGATTTAGTAGAAGGGGATAAGAAAGAAGGTGTTACCATGAGAATTCCACTTCCCCAGATCTGGGCAGGTGTATTGTATTGACATGTAAAACATGTTGTTTAAAGCAAATGGAATTCTTTTCTCGGAGGCCTTTTAAGGGAAGCAGCTGAAAACCAGCAGCTGCCAGTATTCTGTTTAATTTCCCAGCAGTTGTTTGTTATCCCCTAGTCACTGATTCCTTCCTCCTAAATGAACATTCTGAATTTGCAGAGCAGCTGGACTGGATTATTCACAACCTATCCATGCAATATGGGGATGGGGGAGAGGGGAGAGCGACCCTTTGGCCACTCAGTGTTGGCCAATAATTTTGTTTCCTTTAAATGGTAGATTGTTTGGGATATTTAAGGAATAAAATTATATGAATGATGAGATAAGATGGAAAACAACCCTTAAGTTGAATGGGCTCTTACATAGCCACAAAGCAGAATTTGGATGTGTTCAGGGATCACCCTTCTATACTGGAAGATTGAAATTGATTCCAGTGAAACACCAATCATTTCAGGCTACATCAGATGGTGCATCTTTGTGCTGAGCACTAATCAGCTTAATATTTTTATAGTATCATCTGTCCTACTCAACCTCCATGAAGCAAATTCTGAAGTTTCTGTTTATAAGTGATTTATACTTAAGCCAAAATCTTCCTCTTCACTATGGAAAATACATTTCTCCTCTAAAATGTTCAGTCTTGAACTAAAAATAAAATCAAATTCTGATTGGTGATTTAGAACATAAATCTGGGGATGCACTTGCAAAACTAAATGTGGTTTTTTTTTGTACTTACAAGTATAATGTGTATGAAACCCACCAAACCTAAAATATACCATACACAATCTGATGCAGTAATTGCAGCCATAGACAATTAAGAAATGCTGGGGTTGAAAACTGAGTCTGTTTTCAGTGGAAACAGAATTAAACAGCTCATCAGAACATAGATTTATAACTGAAATGACTTTAGTCCAGAGATTCTTCATTTTTTGTGTGTCACTGATCCCTTTAGAAATCTGATAAAAAAAAATCTATGGACCCCTTCTCAAAATAACGTTTTTAAATGCCCATGTAGTATTCCCATAGTTCATTTTTTTCAGGTATTTGAATGATATAATTTGGAGGTAGCTCAACTAAACTTCATCCTCTTCATGGTTGCCTTTGCATCTTAATGCACCACTTCAAGACAATCAGAACCAAAACAATGGCATCAATAATTTTAATAAACCTCTCTATTTTGAGGCAACTAGGGTGACTCAAAGAATAGAGAGCTGGGCCAGGAGTTAGGAAAACCTGTTCTTAAATCTGGCCTTATTTGTCAGTATGTCTACTTACTAGCTATGTGACCCTTGGAAAATTTCTTAACCACTGTTTGCCTCAGTTTCCTCAACTGTAAAATGAGAATAATATATATAATAAATAATAATAAAATGAGCCCACCTCTCAGGGCTATTGTGAGGACCAAATGAGATATTTGTAAAGTGTTTAGCATAATACCTGGCACATAGTAGGTATTATACAAAGGCTAGTTGTTACTAATATTAATAATTATGTTATAATAAAATATCACATATTGCATGTCAATTATAATATTAGTCATCTTAATCTAAGTCAATAAAAGCTAGCTGACTCTTAGAACAGATATTGCCTTTTCTTACATCAAACATTTTCCCTTCTTTGGACTAAATTTCCCTTTAATGTCTGGGAGAAGTGTAGCAATGCAACAAGAAGAGTGGACATAAAAGAAAATTTTCACACTTGGTTATCTGATTGCTAAGAAATACTCTAAATGAAATGTTTTTTTTTTTTTAACTTTTTCTGTACCTGGGGAACATAACCTAACAATGATAGGGGGTAAGCTACATTCTTTGACTAATTATCTCAACACCTTTTGTTCTTTGTTTTTTTTTTGGAGGGGGGAAAGCAAGGCAATTGGGGTTAAGTGACTTGCCCAAGGTCACACAGCTAGTAAGTGTGTCAAGTGTCTGGGGCTGGATTTGAACTTGGGTCCTCCTGACTCCAGGGCTAGTGCTCTACTCACTACGCCACCTAGCTTCCCCAACACCTTTTCTTCTAAGATCCTTTTGGGGGATTCAATATCCAGGGTCCTGATCAGTCGCCAGACTTATTTAGGACAACACGATGAAGGAAAGAGATGGAGTCTGAGAAAGAGAAACATACATAGACAAAGACCAAGAGAATTGTTTTAAGACAAAATAAGTGAAAAATACAATTTTTGTCATTTATAATACAAAAATAAAAAGATAATGTCACTCGAGTACTACATATACATATTTGTTCTTTTAGCCTAAACATTCAAGTAGGAAATTTAAAGCATACAACCATTTTTTATTAAAGTTGATGAATTAACTTCTATTTTTTATTATTATTATGCAAAATGATAATAATACCCTGTTTCTGGAAAACAATAAGCCCCTATTGGGTTACCGGAAGATGGCCAAACACCAAAAACAGACAGAGCATGCATGGATTAGGAATGAGTGCTTTTGCCATAAAATCTGAAGCAAAATGCAGGGGGAGACTGCAGGAAGCCATATTGCCCAGGGGGCACGTCAAGCTAACAATGGGAAGAAATGGACAGTTACTCTACAGAGGATTGAACTGTTGAAACTTGAACTCCTTTTCATTGGGGGATAAGGGAGGGAAGGGAGAGTTAGTTATAAAGTCAAGTGGAGAAATGCAGAATTCCATAAAAAGACTAGTGTAAAAGAATTCCATAAAAAGAATACCATACAAGGAAAGAATGAAGACCTCAGAATAATCAAAGGCAAATGTTACAAAATTTAAAAGAACAACATGGACCTGAAGAAAAGCTATAAGATACCTTCCCCCCTTCCTTTGCAGAGTATTTAAGGTCATGATGGGGGCAAGGGAGGTTGCTCCCCACACGTGTGGAATATTGCATATGACATCAGATTTTTTCACTGAATTGATTGGTTTTGCTAGTAAGGGATTGTCAACCAATGGGATTCTGTATTTTATGTAGACTCTCCTAAGAGGGTCAAGATCAAGGTCTACCAAACAATACGACTGTGCATTTTACTTTGACTCTTCTGTAACATCTGAGTATCAATCACTACAAAACTAATGCCCTAGCCTAGGGCTTGATACCCAGGTGATACTCCCCCTAGAGGATAAGGGGCATATCAGATCATGAGGAAGATCTAAGGTCCTCTGTGAGAGAGGAGAGAGGAGGAAGGATATGGGGAGAAACTTGGGTCATATAAAGACATAAGATTTCAATAAAATCTATTTTAAAAAGAAATTACTTTCCCAAGAGTTTATAAATCATTAGTTAATTAAATTCAGTTTAACTCCACATTTATTCAGTGTAAAGAATTGTGTGAGAAGCCTCAGATTCAGTTAAATGTCATAAACCCTGTTCTTAAATAGTTCACAAACTAGTGGAGTATAGAATAGGACAGGCACACAACTAGCTCTCACTCAAGTTCTTTTATAATTTTTTATTTATTTATTTTTAATATGTTTAGTTTTCAACATTGATTTTCACAGGAGTTTGAATTACGAATTTTCTCCCCATTTCCACTCCCCCACTCCAAGATGGCATACACTCTAGTTGCCCTGTTCCCCAGTCAGCCCTCTCACCTGTCACCCCACTCCCCTCCCATTCCCCTTTCCTTTCCTTTCTTGTAGGGCAAGATAAATCTCTACACCCCATTTCCCATGCATCTTTATTTTCTAGTTGCATGAAAAAAAACTTTTTTACTTTTGAACATCTATTTTTCAAAACCTTGAATTCCAAATTCTCTCCCCTCTTCCCTTCCCATCCACCCTCCCTAAGAAGTCAAGCAATTCAACATGGGCCACATGCGTATCATTATGTATAACCCTTCCACAATACTCATGTTGTGAAAGACTAACTATATTTTGCTTCTTCCTAACCTATCCCCCTTTACTGAATTTTCTCCCTTGACCCTGTCCCTTTTTGAAAGTGTTTGTATTTGATTACCTTTATCCCCATCTGCCCTCCCTTCTGTCATCCCCCCTTTTTTATCTTCTTCCTCCTTCTTTCCTGTGTGGTAAGATACACAACTGAGTATGTATGGTATTCCCTCTTCAGGTCAAATCT
>CM053623.1:277258557-277313750 GCA_028646595.1 Phalanger gymnotis
AGGAAGGAAGGAAGGAAGGAAGGAAGGAAGGAAGGAAGGAAGGAAGGAAGGAAGGAAGGAAGGAAAGAAAGAAGAAAAAGAAATATAAACTATATTAAGTAAAGAAGTTTAAAGCATAATGATACTGAAAACATGTATCAAGTAGCCTAGGAAACTTTAAAGGTCAAATCACCTGAATAGAAATTTCTTCCATGGTAATGTTGCTTATTTTCTACATTAATTTAGTAGTTAAATGTCAAGTTTGGGAGGGTGTAAATTACAAAACTAATTCAGGTGCTAAAGCCTATAAATACTATTATTTTAATGTTTCCCTTTTCCTTCAATGGATCTCTTTCTTGATCACTTCCTTACATAAAAATCTTTAAATATATAAAACAGTAGAAATAATGCAGTTTCAGAGATAAGTGGTGAAAGGAATAATGATGGAAAGATATATGGGCTTGGACAGCTCATGCAATCACAAAATCTTAGGCAGAGCCTCAAGGGTCCTGGAGTGGTCATCTAGTACATCCTAAGTTAGATTCCATACAAGAATCCACTTCTCAACATCAGTAGATGGTCATCTATACTCGACTTAAGTCCAGTGACGATGAGCTCATTACTCTGACCCAGGAGACATTTCACTATTGGATACTTCAATTATGAAAGGTAGTTTTTTTTTCTTTTCTTCTTAAGTAATGAGATTAAATATACTTCCCAACAATGTCAACTTACTGTTCCCAGTTCTTTTCTCAGGATCCACAGAGAATAAACCTAATCCCTCTTCTATATGACAGCCTACTTTATTTCTAAAGACAGTCATTGCAGTCTCCCTCAAGTCTTCTCCTTTCCAAGATAAAGATCCCCAATTCCTATATCAGTTCTTAAAACGATATGGTTTCTAGACACCTCACAACCCTGGCCATCCTCTCCTGGATCCATTCTAATTTTACAATGTCCTTAAAATGAGGTACTCAAAGGTATGAATACAATACTATGAATGTGGTCTGCATGTAGTGGGTCTATTATCTTTTCATTTGAATGCTGTCCCTCAAAATAGGAAGGGGATACTTCATGTATGCAAAGGGCTTTATGAACTTTTAAGGGTTATACAAACGCCAACTAGTATTTCATCATTATAATAATGATCACAAAATAGCATCAGTTAAGTGGCACAATGGATAGAGCACTCTAGCCCTTGAGTCAGGACAGCCTAGGTTCAAATCCAGCTTCAGACATTTACTAGCTGTGTGACCCTAAGTAAGTCTGCCTCAATTTCCTCAACTGTAAAGTGGGAATAATAATAGCACCCACCTCCTGGGTTGTTTTGAAGATAAATGTGCAGTGTTTGCCAAAGGTTTTTGCTGTTCAATCATTTCAGTCCTGACTCTTCTTGACCCCATTTGGGGTTTTCTTGGCAGAGATACTGGAGTTGTTTGCCATTTCCTTCACCAGCTCATTTTACAGATTAGGAAACTGAGGCAAACAGGGTTAAGTGACTTGCCTACGGTCACACAGCTAGTAAATATCTGAGGCCAGATTTGAATTCAAGAAGATGCTCTGCACCAAAATAAATACATATTTCTTTCCTTCCTCAATAATTCTTTCCTTTAATAATAATCATAATAGGCAGTTAGGTAGCACAGTGGATAGGGTGCCTGGCCTGGAGTCAGGAAGACCTGAGTTCAAATCCACATGCAAATCCACAGAGATGGTACAGGGAAGACTGGGTGAGACTGACATCTAGTTTGGCTGGAAAAGCAAGTCTATAAATGAAACTATCATGAAATTAACTTCAGTGGCTCCCTATTGCCCCCAGGATCAAATACAAAACCTTTTGTTAGGTATCAAAAACCCTTCAAAATATAGCCCCCTTGTGCTCCACCAAGTAGTATTCCATCCAATGAAACTCATCTCCTTGCTGTTCCCATGAAAATGACATTCCATGTCCCAGATCCAGACACTTTCCCTTGCTTTCCACAGGCCTGGGATATTCCCCCTACTGGAATGCATCACCACCTATTGCCTTCCTTCATTTCCTCTATGTCCCATCTAAAATTGCATCTTCTACAAAAAGCGTTTCTCAACTCCTCTTTAAGGTACTAGAACATGCCTTCAGTCTTTGAATGAAGAAGTGACCCTTCTCCCAGAGGAATCTGACCTAACATGAGTGATTGGTCTTTTCACAGCCCACAATTATTATTAAGGGATAAAGAGGGAACAGGGGACAGACAATCTGTATGGTAGGGAATTATATATTTTCATAAATGAAAGGGATAGTGCTTTAATAAATAAATATCTAGTTGAATTGAATATTCAGAAAAAGATCTGAAGTTATTCCAAAATACCGGTCTACATAACAAGCTAATTAACAGATTCATGCAAGTCCAGCATTTGAGGATTTTTGCTAAGATTTACCTCCTTTTGCTATTCATTGTTTTGGTTTCTCCTGTTTTGATTTGCAAATCATGTTCCACAGAAATCTTGGAGACAAAAGTATAATCGGGTCCATGGTCCCTTAGCTTTTCCATAATAATCTGGTGATTCAGAAAGCTTGCCTTTCATCTAAAGGTCCATCACCGTTAAGAGAAAGCAGGTCAAATACAGAGCACCTGGTACCTATTGCTACACTAGAATCCTCAGGAGAGTGTTTTTTTCTTCTCATTTGCTAATGTCTCCACCTCACACTCCACCAGGAGGTCCCTCTTGGTATATGCTCCATAATACCCTTATGTGCTTTGACTTGGCTTAGAGAAAGAGAACCCTTCTGGCAAATGGCTACAGAGTTAGAGCTGCCAAATACCATCCGTCATCAGAGGCACAGAATTCCTGCTGAATTGGACCCTAAGGGCCCAGCTCTGGCAAGGGCAAGAGTGCCAACATAGTGACCTCTGCTTTCTAGGGCCTATTAACCCTTGGCAAGACTGACAGATGTGCCTAAACATTGGCACTTATTAATAACTATCATTTAACGTTTATTAACTTCTCACAGTGTTCCTGGCACTGCAAAGAACACAGGAAAAACCAAGGTCTAATTTGATTATGAGTATTAGTTCCAATGAATAGGCTTTTTATAATTCCAGTAGATTCTGAGAGTAAAATTGGTGGAATGAAGGACACCCCCATTGGGGCCACAAGTTTAAGATATGACTTTTCATGCTGGGTGCTATTTCTCACATGTGTATGTAGTCATGGGTCATACTGCAGGCAAGATAGTCCCCAACACCCTTTTTGCCACAACTGAGCAATAGTGGCTAAAAGGTTTACAGAGTTTACACAAGCTTAGCTGTGAGAAAAGGACAACCCAAGCGTGGCATTCTCAAAAAGGAAACCTGTTTTAGTGCATGTAGGAATTACAGGAAGAACCATCCAAATGAGATTTACCTCCGAAGAGAACACTAACTTCTCATACTTCTTATCTCTGTATTACCAAGCTTTTCAAGATAAGATTATCTTATTGAACTCACTCTGAAGAACCTCAGAGCAGGGCTACTTAGCCAGGGATCCATAAACTTGTTCTTTTTTTTTTTTTGAAAAACGTATTTTGATGGCTATATTTCAATATTACTGGGTTTCCTTTGCAATGTATTTTTGTGCATGTTCTGCACACATTTCAATGTATGTTTGCTAACGTAATATATTTCCGTTGCTACATGTTTTACTTAATGCATTCAAAAACATTTTTCTAAGAAGGGATTCATAGGCTTCTCCAGACTGCCAAAGGGGCCCAAGACACCCACAAAGCAGGGTTAAATCCCTTGCCTTAGAGACTCAGTGAATTTGGCTAATTTAGGCATTGTGAAAACGTGTAGGGCAAACTACACTGGGAGTGAAAATTGGCACAGGATGCCAGACAAAGATGTTATGAGTAGCTTCTGGCCACAGATAGGACAAGTCATTTCTACACACTAAACAGAATGTCAGATTGTGCCCCCCCCCCATGACATTATGTCCAGTAGAAACCCAAAGCCTTCTGGCTTGCAGTCTGACCGCAAAATCATGATATTAGAGTCATGCCATGGAAAGCAATTTAAAATATTCACATCTATAAGCACATTCTTTAGCGTATCATCCTACATGTATCCTGGTAGTGTTAGGGGGTACCATGGGTAGACTGCTGTATGACTCTGGGTAATCTTACTCTCTATGAACTTACTCAGTTTCCTCATCTATGAAATGAGGATAATAATAACACCTATCTCACGGGTTTTTTGTGAATATCAAATGAGATTTTTAAAAAGATCCTTGTAAACCTTGAAGCATTATATAAATACTAGCTGCTATTATTAATAATAACAGCTCCTTGATAATTATTTTTATTGTCATCATCTTAGTCTTCTCAGTATCCTAAGGCTACATCTTGTCAGTGAAAATCTCTATTTCATCAAAGCTGGACATAAGTGGGGGAGGGGCGGAAAACATGTTAATCAGTGACAACTTGTCCTAACCAACAGACTCAATACCTAAAGCAGTGGTTGTTGAATACTGTATGGTAAGTTGAATATTCTAAGTTCAATAGCTAAGTTCAAATCTGGCCTCAGACAATTACTAGCTGTGTGACCCTGGGCAAGTCACTTAACCCTGTTTGCCTCAATTTCCTCATCTGCAAAATGAACTAGAAAAGGAAATGGCAAACTACTCCAGTATCTCTGCCAAGAAAACCCCAAATGGGGTCACAAAGAGTTGGACACAACTGAAACAACTTAACAAAAATTGAATATTAGGCAGATGCACTAAATCTTGAGCATTCCGGGATATACAGCATCCTCTCGAGGCCACACCACTAATGTTTTGAACCACTATCGCTATCATTTGGGATTCCTGAAGGTCTGTATCATAATTTTGTTCATTTCCATTAAGTCTCTTTCACCTGTTCCAGTTCTTTGGGCCTGTTACAACAAACTCTAAAGCCAAATCAGGAGAAAATGTTCCACTAGGCCTCTCTGATGTGTTTGTGAGGAAGGCTGGGGAGAAGAGAAAAGAGTGTGTGACTTCTCAGACTTCCTTCTACTTATTTATACCATATACTATAGATTCCCTAAAGGAATCTGACATCTCCAGGCTCACATCTGAAAAGTGGCCTGGTTTCCAGGAACATGAAAAGCTGACAAGCCCTGACCTCCTGTCACCTTCTTTTCCTTACTCCCCACCAAGACCAAAAGCATACTAGAGATACTCCACTAAATTCCTGCTAAGCCTTTTACTCACTCCTTGTTATTTGTGGAATGAAAGACTACAACAGAAGTCTGTGGGGTTTCTGCTGAGACTGCTCATTTAAAAACTGTAATGCCATGTTGTTTCTAACATCTAAAAATTCAAAGAATTATGTCATGAGTCAAATGGGAACATGCTGTACAAGACTGCTGAGTCTTTCAGATGTACCAGGACTTATTTTATCACTAAAACCAATTCAACTACAACAAAGTTAAGAACTACTACAAACAAAAGGAAATATGGGAGACAAATATTTTGGCTAAGAGGCATTACTGAATCACAGTTCCAACCACATGTTTTATCAAATGTTTTCCTACAGTCTTCATTTTCACCCCAGGCTCACTTTTCCTTTTTAAAATGATTAACATCTCTAATATATTTCAAAGAAAGGAAAACAAAGAAAAAGTGGCTAAGTTCTAGAGTTGCTTATATAGAGTGATTTGAGCCATAGTATGAGGCTTTGGCTCCTCCAGAAGCTAGGATAGGCACCCTAATACACTATTGGTGGAACTGTCAATTGGTCTGATCATTATGGCTATCAGTGGATAATAGGATCATTGAGGGAGAGCTAGGAGAGATCTCAGAAGTTGTCTAGTCTAACTCTGTTGTTTTATACATGAGGAGACAGATGCCTAGGAAATAAAGTTACTTGCCCAAAGTCACACAGATAATTAGGTATCAAAAGCAGGATTTGAAACTAGGTCCTTTGACTCTAAAGTCAGTATTCTTTCTACCATCCCATAATACCTCTCCTACTTAATACAATAAACTATTATAGCAAAGGAAGAAGTTAAGGATAAAAGAAATTCAGACAAAAAGAGCTAGTTTTACCAACTGCTGCCAAATGAAGTAAGAAAATTCAAAAAAGCAATATATGCAATAACAACAACAGTGCAAATGCAGAGATTGCAAGGAGGAGGAAGAGGAGGAGATGATGATGATGATGATGATGATGATGATGATGATGATGATGATCTCTGACTTACTGAAAAATCAATGATGGCCCAAATAGTGAAATCTACTTTTTTCTTCTTGAGAGGTGGGGCACTACTAGAGAAGATTGTTACATTTATTATCAGATGAAATACCGTATCAGCCATTTTTATTAGCTGTTTCTCTTTGTTACAAGGGAAGGTTTGACATCAATGGGGCCTGGGAGGATAGAGCACAAACTTTTTAGCAATTGTCTGTGTCCTAAAAACAAAAGACCCAAGTAAACCCTGGGGAAGTAGCAAAAGGCTCCTGAGACTAGAGTTTTCAGTGTGTTTTCAGGTGCCCAGTTTTGACAGCAGCTCCTAAGGAGCGTGTAGAGGAATATTTTCAAAGCTATGTTCAGAATCTTGATTGATTAGACAATGCCATCTCCTTAGCTCAGCAAAGGATTGCAGAGCTGTGCTATAGATGCCTGTAAATGAAGAACTGAACTGAAGAGCCCAGCATATTTCATAGAACCTGGGTGTATGCAGTTGACACTGGAAGAAGTCCAAGAAGGGATACAGTCTCATCACAAATCTACAGATGCAGACATCCCTTCTACCAATCTGAGTCATCCTGGCACTCTAGAACATGAATTTTAAAACCACAGACCCAGGGTCACCTGCATGCCTCAGTGAAGAATTAAAGCTGCTCTTTATGGTACGAAAATAGAATCTACTTCATTGATAATAAGTTTCTATGAATAAGTACATTCAATCACTTTTACTAGCATGTTACCTTTGGTGATGTTTCCCTCTCCTTTATTATTGATTGAGACTCCAGGGAAAATGTGTTAGTTTTATTGTAGCTAGTTTTACATGCAACAAAGAATTTAACAACACCAGCAGGGCAACATTTGGGGTTTTTTTTATTTTTGTCTTTGTCAAGGATGCTAAAATAATTAACTTCTATTACCTGGAATTCTATCAAATGGCACCTCCATAAACCTAAGATAATAATTAGATCTGTGATTTTAGCGATATAGAAAACTCCTTCATGAAGAAACATCTGTGAAGGTCTGTACCTTCTTTGCAATAATGAAATGAACACTGAAAAGGGCAAGGGACTTGTCCAGGGCCACACAGCCAGTAGCACAAAGGTGGGAGTTGAACCCAGGTCTCCATGGATTTGAGGCCATCTCTCTGACCATGCTTCCTCACTTTCATACACCTAAATTAAAACAATTGTTATCCATAGTGATACTGAGCTTCAGCAAGTCTCTAAAGTGTCTTCTGAACTATCCAAGGAAGAAAGAGAAGCAGAGAAGAGGAAAATCCTTATATTCAGATTGAAGCTCAGGCTAACTTCACCACAAGGTCTCCCAATTTTTCCACCAACACATTATAGAGGGAGAAAACAAGGCAGCAAGTAGGAAAGAAAGATGCAGAAGGGATCAAAATTATTACAAAAAAATAGCAGTCTCATGTTAGAAGCATGTGGACTTAAGACCACCAAGAAATCCCTGTATCTTGAGTGATAAGAACAACACGACTAATTTCTAGGTGAATGTTGTTTAAGCACAAAGTTATGACGGACAATTAAATGAGGGACACCTATAAAGGAGAGCATAGCATAAAAATATGTATTGTGGTATACATATTTTGTGTATATTGCATAAAAATAAATCTTCTAGTTTACCTAGGAGACTTGTGATATTAGGAAATAGAAGGCTATATTTGGAACCACACATTGTTCTAAAATTTCACATCATCATTGGTTTTTTTTTTTTCCATCAAAGCAGACAAGGAAAAAACTGTCTACTTTAAAGAAAGCTAAAAATACCACTTAGACTTAATGAGTGAAATGAAAGATGATTACTATTATTAAACAGTGTTCTTCAGGTTGTTGAATGTGGTATGGGTCTGATGCTTCAGTTGCCATGGTATATGTTTTTTTAAGTTCCTTAAATAGAGCATGAAATATTTCGGCAATAAATGACAAATTCTGCAGCTCATATGCCCCAAACAGCTTTCCTGCTTCAGCTTTTTCCTGGAGTCACCAGCAGGGGGAGGAGCAGTTCAGTAGAAAGGCTAAATTAAAGCTATCTGCTTATCAACAACAGTGGGTCTCTGAGCATTTTGGAGGGAATGGTACTACCTAGTTTGTGCAGATTATTTCTCAAATTCTATAGAAAATTTCATGTAGAAATTCATTTCTTATATCAGGCCCACAATCAAACTACTATTAGTTCTCTGAAAAAGAAAACATTTTCCCTATGGGATAAAAATGTAGCCTCTGTCCCACACAACCCATTGTGCATAAGACCCTTAAAAGTACCTTTTTAGTCATGTACCTACCCACTGTTCCTTTATTATGAAAGAGACACTCGGTTTCTGCATCATTACAGAAAGCATCATCTGTTTGTTCACTCTTAAACACTATTCCTCCCTGAATAATATTAATAGCTGGCATTTACATAGTGTTTTAAGGTTTGCAAAGCCTTTCACAAATACTGTCTCATTTATCCTCATAACCAAGATGTAGGTGCTATTAAACCTCCATTTTATGGAGAGGAAATCAAGACAGACTGAAGCTCAGTGATCTGCCCAGTCATACAACTAATATTCATGCAGGGGAATTGAAACTCGGATCTTCCAGTTTCCAGGTCGTTCTCTTGTGCCATCTAACTTCCTCTCCTACCAGGAAAGAAGTCAACCCAAATGTGTGAAAAATCCTTTTTGTATTCAACCCTTTGTTTGTCAATGGCATGGTTTCCAAGGGTGTGTTTTTTACCTGCTGTAGTAGATTATTTCTAACAGCAGTCTTACTCTGTGTAGTGTGGCATCCAAGCAATATGATGAGTTTCCAGAACTGATTCAGGCCATATTCTTAATATTAATTGTTAATTAATTATTAATTCTAAAACACACAACCACTCGTCCAATTTTCAGCACTGTTGTTGTGTTTGTCCTTTGTTTTTGAAGAGGACCGTGGCATCAGGGAAATGATGACATGACTTGCAGTTGACTTGGATTTGAGTGAGGAAGGGCTGTGCAAAGTCACCAGCCTCAATTTCTCCTCCAGAGCCATCTGGGTCCAGTGGCCTGATATTCACCAGGATGACTGGAGATGGGCCAGGATGCAATAGGAGACCCTGGTCTCTTGAGGCTAAGGCCTTTCCACATACTCACTTAGAGTGAGGTAATGCCCATTCAATGAATAGGCCTCTTAAGAAGTGAGTCAAGGACTATGCCCAAACAGCTATAAAAATGTTCATACCCTTTGATCCAGCAATACCACTTCTAGGGTTGTATTCCAAAGGGATCACACAAGTGGGAAAAGGACTCATATGTACAAAAATATTTATAGCGGCTTTTTTTTTGCAGTAGCAAAGAACTGGAAATCGAGGGGATGCCCATGAATTGGGGAATGGCTGAACAAGTTGTGGTATTGTAGGGACCTAATGTAGGGACCTAGGAAAGGATTAATAGTCTCAACAAGGAAATAATTGAAAATATGAGCAGAATGATAAAAATTGTCACAACAAGATTAGCTACCTCTGGGTGGGACCTGACCTCCAGGCTACCTCTGGGTGAGACCTGACCTCCAGGTGGGGTCTGTCCCACCTGACCTCCAGGCTACCTCTGGGTGAGACCTGACCTCCAGGTGGGGTCTGTTCTTACAGATAAGAAGAAGGTTAACATGAGGTGTCAGGATGTCTGGACCCCCCAGGAACTGATAATATCTGGACCCCAGGAACTGATAGGAATGGAATGTTGACTATGCATTAATTGCCTCTTCGTTTCTGTACCCTAATTACTTCTTTGTTTCTGTACCCTATAAATTCTGCCTTAAACCTGGAGTCGGGGTCTCTCATCCTTAGGATGGAGTCCCTGGCATGCCAGTAATAATAATAAAAGAGCTCTATGTGATTGGCAATTCCTGTTGTCTCTGGTCTCTTTCCATTCTCAAGTTAACAAACCTAACAGTATATGAAGATAATGGAATACTATTGTGCTATAAGAAATGGGGAAGATATGGACTTCATAAAAACCTGGAAAAACCTACACAACATAATGCTGAGTGAGCGGAGCAGAACCAGGAGAACATTATACACAAGCACAGATATATGGATTCTGTGAGGACTGAGCCTGACAGACTTCACTCTTCTCAGCAATACAAGGTTCAAAGACAACTCCAAAGGACTCATGATGGAGAGAGCTATCTACATCCAGAGAAAGAACTTTGGAGTCTGAATGCAGATTGAGGCACACTGTATGTTCTCCATTTATTTTCCCCTTGTTTTTTCTTTTTTTTTTGGTTTTGTTTATTCTTTCTCATGATTCATTCCATGGGTCATAATTCTTCTTTATAACTTGACTATTGGGTAAATGAGTTCAATGGGAAGTTTATATGTAGAAGATATATCATATTCTATGCCATCTTAGGGATGCAGGGAGTAGGGAAGAAAATATGGAACTCAAAATTATGTGGAACTGAATGTTGTAAACTAAAAATAAAAAATCTTAATTTTTTTAAAAAAGAAGTAAGTCAAGGGATGGTCTCTTTAATTAGAAAAAAAAGAAAAAAATAAAGCTGGATAGGGAAGACCCTCAGGGTAGCTGTTGCAAAGAGAAACAGCTCTCATTGACATTCACTCTAAGCCAGGAGGGCCCAAAATACAGCCATTAAGTGGAGCTTGGGCAGTGACCTATTTCTTTCTCAATACCTTAAACCCAGTTCACTCTGAAGAAGGTCATTTTTAGCATGCAATGCTCTATGTATCTTTAGTTTGATAAGGATGTAAGCATTATTCAAAACTGATGTCTAAAGAATGGTGTGAAAAAGTACTTGTCCCCAAACTCAATCATGTCTGGTCTTTGGGCCTTTGCAATAGTGACATTTAGTCATTCCTGAATTGTACTTTCCTTGTCACTTTCTAGTATCCCTTGTTTCTTTCAAGGTTCCGCTCAGGGGTCATCTTCTCTATAAAGCCTTCTTCCTTTCCAAATTGCCTTGTGTTTACTTCTCTGTATGGTTGAGAGGGTACGTAACAAAGAAGATAGAAAATTGTACTCAAAGCTAGGCAGACCTGGGTTCCAAGTTTTGCCTCTGACAGTGACTGTGGGACCTTGGGCAAGTCATTAAAACAATTTCTCAGTGCAAGTTGCAAAGAAGGTGCCAGTCTATGTTGGTAGAGGGAGTTTCCTCACCTGGGAATTTCCTACACCACAGAAATCACCTTAACCCTGTCCCTTATCAATGTTATCTTCCTTCCTTTTCTATCCTTATTCATCTACCCACCAGTTTAAGGTGGGGACTGATTCTTTATTGCCATTATTTTCCCAAAGCCTTGAACATAGACAGAGCTAAATAAGTATTAATTAAATTTATTAAGAGACACTTCTCTGGAAGCCAACTAAATGCTAGAGTACTAATGTAAAGGTGTTTTTTTAAAAAATCTGCATGAAATTCTCTAATTATGGAAGCACTCACTAAAAACTATTAGAATTCTAGGAATAAAAGCATGAATTAACTGGGAAATAAAGACAGTTACTAGAGTGGAGGGAGTGGTTGATTTAAAAAAAAAAAAAAGGAAGACAATGATTTTTAAAAACAACCAAATATATAAAATGGGATAATAGTTATCTGCCTCAAGTGGCTATTAAGAACATAAATGTATTAGTTCTTTTTAAATGTTTCAGTAGCAAGCCATGAAAAGTGTGAATGTCAAAAATTAAACATAATTCACAGCTAGAAATCTGGAGCAGTTCCTTAATCTTCACCTTAAGTTCAGAAAATGAAGCTCATTTTTCAAACTTCTTTATACTTCTAAAATAATTCAAATTTTGAATCAGTATTTTCTAGATTCTTAATTCAATTAAATTCAACTGTTATTGAGTGCTTTACTAAATTCAAGGAACTGTGCTAGCTGCAAGAATACAAAAACAAAAATGAAAGAATTCTGCCAACAAAGAGCATGCATTCTGCTGGGGAGAAAGATCTCAAAACACTTTCTAACATATTCTTGGAGGTAGAGGGAAGACAGTGTGCATTTTGCTAAGTGTTCTTTTCCCACAATAGCCTTAAATTCTGTGATACATTTTAAGTTTTTTTATTCCTTTGTGAGAACAGTCAGTTTGATGATCATTTAATACTTTTAAATGTTGTACCAAATATAAAGAAAGGGGGTAATTTGATTGTCAATATTTTACCTAACAAAAATTAGCCTGGGTTAATTTTGACCTTGCCTTACTTTATATTTAGGTGACTCTATAAACTCATAAGTACGAGTTTGTTGTTGTTCAGTTGTTTCAGTCTTGTTCAACTCTTAATGGCCCGAGATGGGGTTTTGCATTATGGGGTTATACACAAGGGTGCCATCAAGTTGCATTCAGATTCAAATGGAGCTGCTTGGCTATGCCTTACACCCAAATCACTCTGGCTCTCATTGATTGACCAGTAAGTCCCAGCAAAGCCTCTGTTGGTCATTGTTTGGGTTTTGATGTCTTAGAGTGAGTGTAAATAGCCACTGTTTCTGTTCTGGCCAGAAACCCTGAGGGTCTTCTCCTCCCAAAATGAATTTTTTGAATAGGTAAACAAGGCCATCTTTTACTTCATTTCTTACCCAACCTTAAAGCACTGAATGGATGTTCTAGAGCTAGGTTCTAGGAACTTGAACTCTAGCTAGTTCTAGGAACTAGAGCGCTGGAAACTAGGCATTGATAAAACTATTTGGATCCATATGGAAATGCTTGACAATGTCTTAAACCTAAATCACTCTGGCTCTCACTGATTGACCAATAATGGGCCCCAACCTAAAGTTTAGTTGGTCATTGTTTGGCTTTTGTTGGCTCAGAGTGAGCATAAATACCAAGTGTTCCTGTTCTAGCGAGAAACCCTGAGGATCTTCCCCTTCCAGACCAATTTGTTTTGAGTAGGTAAAAGAGGCCATTTTTTGCCTCATTTCTTACCTAGCCTTAATCACCAAATGGGTGTTACATCAGACAAACTGGGAAAGACCTTAGCTTAAAAGGTGTCTCCCACCGCATTCTGGGCCATCTCCAGTCATCCTGATCTATGTCTTGCCATTGGCCACAGATAGTTTTAGAGGAAAGAGTGAGGCTGGTGACTTTGCATAGCCCTACCTCACTTAAATCCAATTCACTTGCAAGTCAAGACATCACCTTCCTCATGTCATTGGTCATCTTTGAGAATGAAGGACAAACAACAATTAATTATAACCAAAAATGCAGAGTGAAGTAAGAAACAGGAGAAAAAAATTCTACAATGATAAATTGTAAAGCCAACCTTGAAAAACTTAGGAATTCTGATTGAGGCAACTACTAACTATGATTCCAGAGGATTCATAATGAAACATACTAACCACCTCCAGATAGAGAGGTCATAGACTCAGAGTGCAGACTGAGACTACAGATATAAATAGCTATAGACAGGTGTATGTGTGTGTGTATGTATTACACGTACACATACATATGTGTCATGGCTAACAGGGATTTATTTTGATCAATTATACATGTTTGTAACAAGGGTCATGTTTTTCTTGATTTCTCAGTAGAAAGAAAGAGAAAGAAGATGGTGGGAAGGAGAGAAGACAGGTATGCGATGATTGAAAAAATTTTAATTTAAAAATTAATCATAATCCTGTCAACACTTTCTTTCCTGATTCAATTCTTATACATGCCTTTTGCTCCAACCTTCTTCATTCCTCCAGATCCCCACCATGCCCTCTGAAACCTCTTCAACATGGAAGATCACTTCTTCCCTAGAACTGACACTGTGAAATTATCCTAAATCCCTGGGGCCCCTCTCTCTGATTGGATGGCTCGTCCCAGAATCTCCATCTAAGGAACAAACCCAAACTAGCCATCTTTTCACTTCTCACCATTCTGCACTCCATGATGTTCTCCCACTAGATATCTTCACCCTTACCCCCCCACACACAGACACTTTCAGCTTCCTTTTATGTCTTATCATTCCTATAAGAAAGTAAGCTACAGGAAGGCAAGGACTGTCTTTCTTTTTGCTTGTACTTGTATTCCCAGCACTAAGCACAGTACCTGGAACACAGCAAGTGCTCAATAAATGCACGTTGACTGATTGACTGTAGAACTCTTCTTTTGGTTCTTCTACTGTATCTGAGATACCAGTATAGCATCTGGGCTCTCTATAGATCTCTGTGGTTCTTGATATATGACCCACCTACCTCTTTTTCTGGTCAACATAGTCTTGTTGATATCTTTTACTCCATTTCTAACATATAAGTCATTGTTGATAGCATGTTCCAGCCTCATTATGTCCACTATGCATCTTTCATAGACCTTTGGGTTACTACATGTGGTGGTTGTAACTCTTTACCAAAAATAAGCTAAAAATGAGTCAGAAAACAGAACCTAGAAATCCTACCTGCCAATTCTTCTAAGGAAATTAGTCTAAAATTGTAAAATGGTACCTTTCAGCATGCCTTCCTTCTCTCAGCAGAAAAGCAGGTGATTACTAGTATGGAATGAGGCCTCTGTTATTCAACATGACTAATGTACTGATTCATTTTGCTTGTAAGTTGAACATCTTTATGGGGGGTCTATTGGTGGAAAAAGACACTAAAAATGACAAATTATAAGAATAAATACAGCATTTAAAGGAGCAAGGAAGGAGAGAAGAGAGGTAGGAAGGAAGGAAGAGAGGGAGAGAGGGAGGATGGGAGGAAGAAAGAGAGGGAGGGACGAAGGGAGGAAGAGAGGGAAGGAGGAGGGAGACACAGAGAGTTAGAGAGAATTCCTAGAACCAATGTTTTGACTTACACTATTCTGTCACTGAATTTCTTAATGATATGCAAACCTTAGGAAAAGGATAAGCTATTTGATCTCATGGACCCCTTGAAATCTATCTGCAGAGACCCTGGGTCTGATTTACTGTAACCCCATTATTTTACTGATCAGGAAACTGAGTCCCAGAGGGGTGAAGTGAATTTTTTAAAGTAGTATACACAATAAACACAATTAGGGTTTCAATCAAAACTCTCTGAATCCAAATCCATTTCTCCAAGTATAGTCTACAGGCTTCCAAAAAGAAACCTGAAATGCAACTAAGTTTCACGTGCATACAAGCTGCTAGGCTGGTAAATATATTAACCAAAGATGGATGGAATGGTACTTGTGCAACCGTGATGCTTAGAATCATACAAAATTCAGAGCTTAAGTAATCCATATTCCTGTGATCACAACCACACAGTAGGAAGAAACATCCAATCCTTTCATTTAGAGAAAAAAATTAATTGTCTTGATAATTTTATAATCAGAAAACTTCAAGATAGTACCCAAACATCAATTAAAAGAAGCTCTTCTCTGTCACTTTCCTTAGTTGTTTTATTATTACAAGAAAATATGTGTGCAAACTTAATGAAGAGGAATGAAAGGCCCTCGAAAGCCTTACTGGGAAAAACAGTTTATTTGATCCCATTCTGGCAGTACATTATTTATGGGAGGAATGAGAATTGGAGTGGTTGGTGGTACTCTCTTTCAAGGCAGAGGTCACTTTGACCAAAACTGTCAGCATATTCCATTTGGATTTGTTTGCTCCAGTTTCATTAAACATTTATCTGAATAACTGAATGTATCAATCACTAAGATATATGATTTATAAAAGGGCCTTTTGTTAGGTATAATCTATTTTCCCCTCAAACTAGTATTTGCTTGAATTTTTCTTGAGATTCTAAAAAGAACTGAAAAGAGGTGATGAACTGCTTTAAAAAAATCCAGAGGTTCTTGACCTGGGGTCCATGTGATAGGCAGACAGGTAGACAGACAGACAGACAGACAGAGAGACAGACAATTAAACTGTTTAAGTACGATTGGTTTCCTTTGCAATATTACATATTTTCTTTTATGCATTTAAAATGCATAAAAGGGGTCCATAGAGCCTCAGCAGACAGGCAGGCAGGCAGACAGGCAGACAGACAGACAGACAGACAGACAGACAGACAGACAGACAGACAGACAGATAGATAGATAGATAGATAGATAGATAGATAGATAGATAGATAGATAGATAGATAGATAGATAGATACAGAACTATTGGCTTAATCCTACAGAAAAGTCAATTTGCAAGAGAGAACAATGGCAATTCAAAACATTCAGCTATTAGGGGTTTGTCTGGTTGGTTTGGTTTGGTTTTTATTATTGTTGCTGCTCCTGATGTTAATTTTTTTAGAGACTAGGCCTCATTATCTAACCCACATTGAAAGTATAGTGGCCACCTGTAGGGGCTTGATCCCACAGATGATCACACAGAAGCTCTGACCTGTTCAGTTTCCAACCTGGACTGGTTTTACCTCTCCTTAGGCTGCTATCCCCACCCTATCCCAAGTAGGGCTTTACCCAACTGTAGTTCAAAATATCCGTGCTCAATCGATCCATCAGCCTCAGCCTCGCTAGTTAGCAGGGATTTCTGGCATTCACCACTACATTTGGCATAACCATTACATTTTAAAATATTTTCTAAAAGGAATAATACTTTGAGTAAAATGATTATTGTTCTTAGAATCATCAAAAATGTCCTAGTCTTATGCCTCCATGTATTACAGAATTAACCTTGGTTCAAAGGTTATTCTAGCAGAGCTAGAAAAGCTCTGTCAGCTTTGGTCAAACTGAAAAGTCTTTGAACATGGACTTGATGACATGTTGTTACTGCTGTCCAAGCAGCAGCATAGTTAAGCATGGAACAGCTTATAATGAGAAAGTTTGTCATTGAGGAGTAGAAGAATTATTTAACCAAAGAGATAAAAATACTAAATGATTCTCAGTCCTAAGAGTCCAGCTTCTAATTTCAAAGTGATAGTATAGGAGAGGGAGGAAAAGGGTGAGATGATATTTTAAAAATCATAAAATTTTTAGGCTATTTAAAATATTAATTTAGTTTTTTGCACTCAATAGGATAACTTTGTCCAGGTACCAATGAAGTTATCTTAGAACATATGTTCCTCGAGGGCAGAGTCTGGGTTTGTTTTTTTGTTTTGCTTTTTTTCTTTGGTCCTTTTATCCTTGGCACAGAGCACAGTGCCAGGCACATAATAGGTACTTAATGTTTGTGAAATTGAACTAAGGAACTGAACTTTATCCTTCTTAATATTCTCATTTAAAAAATGAAACCAAAAGTCATTAAGAAGTTGCAGCTAAACAGTTTCACCGCTATCTATATAAAGAGTTGGCCTTATGTGCCCAAAGGGAATAAGAATCATTTTGGAGGCTATCAACCAATCAAGCATTTATTAAGCACCTACTTTGTTCCAGGTGAAGTCCTGGATGCTGAGGACGCCAATACAAGGAATAAAGCAATCCCTATTTTCAAAGAGCTTACAGTCTAATGAGGAAACAACAAATACATATAAAAAATATATGCAACATACATGTATAAAATAAACAAATATATGCAAAGTAGCACAGTGCCTCCAGCATTTAGCGCAGGTGCTTGACACACAGGAGGCACTTAATAAGTATTAGCTGACTGACTAACTGACTGATTGACATGGTAGTTTGACAAGAGGGTAATAGGAGTTGGGAAGATTCATGCAGAGGTTGATGTTTGAAATGCATCTTAAAGGAAGAGAAGGATCACGAGGTTAAGATAAGAAAAGAGTGTGTTTGAGACCTGGGGGACATCCAGGGCAAAGACATGGAGACAGAATGTGGAGTGTCATTTGTGAGGAATGGAAAAATGATCATTTTGGCTGAATCATAGAGCATGATGGGAATACTATCCAATGAAGCTAGAAAGATAGGCTAGGACCAGGTTGAGTAGGCTAGGATGCTCTCTCCATTCCACCCCAAATTAATTTTATTTGCTTGATACAATTGTTTATACTGGTCTGCATACATATTGTTTTGTCCCAGTAGAACATATGCACCTTGAAGGCAAAAACTGCTTCTGACTTTGTATTTCAGCATCAGTGACAGTGTATAATTCATAATAGGCTCTCAGGATCACATATTTAAAACTAGAAGGGATCTTAGAGATGATAAAGCCCAAACTCCTTTTATAGATGAAGAAATGAAGGCACAGAAAGGTTAAATAGTTGTTATCCAGAGTCGCAAAGCTATTAAATGTCTGAAGTAGGATTTGAACTTGGGGTTTCCTGACTTCAGGTCCAATACTCTATATTCTATGCCCCTCAAAATATGCCTGTTGAATTTAACTGAAGGAAAGAAGATATTCTGGACATACAGTGAGAGTATGGGGTAATAGATGATAGCCACAAAACACTAAATAACCCAAAGGAAGCTCTCCAATATACCAGGTAGTCCCTATATGAATGATTTAGGAAAATGATCAAATATCACCCAGAAAGAAAATGGCTAGATGAGTTGTCACTTGGTGAGTAAGGATGATCCATAACATTGAGATCATGAATCCACCTAAGTATTAAAGCAACGTGCTTTTCCACAGAATTTTTAAACTACGTTATGATGTAGATGACTGGAAAGCATGTCTACCCTCATTTTATAGGGGCAAATTTTGAAGCTTCCAAACATTAAACTGCTTTTCAAAAGACGGTGTCAGAGCTAAGTCCTTAACTTAGAATATCAACAGATTTTTCTGAAAATGATTGTTTTTTTCTGTGCCTAACAGGAGAAAGGAAGGAGAAGATATAGCATAGGATAATGAAAACACTAGAATGGAATTCAAGAGGCACACTCTGGTCTAGACTCTATTATTAACTGGATGTCACCTTGAACTTCTCAGTTTCAATTTTCTCATCTGTAAATGACTGGGGTCCCTTTGAGCTTCTAAAGTCTTTCGTGTTCCCAGTCTTGTGTCTGTAACTTTCATTCTGCTTCTGTCCTTCTCAAGGTGCACAAATAAATCCCAGCTACTCTTTCCATACCCAGACTCTCCTTGTTTTGTCTCCTCCTCCTAGGGAAAGGAAGAAAAGCTGGGCTAGTGTGAGATTGGACTGATACATGGAAAGATACAAGCTTAGGTTTGGGAAAAAATCAAAAGAAATGCAATTTTCCTTTCTCTTTTTCTCTCCTCTATTCTTTTTTTGTACCCTTACTCAAATTCCAAATACTTTATAAGCCAATTTCTATATGTGTATGTGTGTCTGTGTGTTTGCATGTGTAGATAGACAGACAGGTAGATAATATCCTGCACATAAGATAAGACTTTAATTTAGAAACAGGAAAAGTAGGTGTTTTTGTTTTATATATAATATATATGTGTGTATGTATATATATATATGCATATGTACCCATATACACATATACATATAGACATACATGTGTACTATATGTATATATGTGTGTGCATATGATCTTATCCTGCTTGTAAGATAAGGCCTTAATTTAGGAACAGAGAAAAAGTAGGTGGTTTTTATTAGCTTTTTATGAAATTCTATTCCATTCATCCTGTCAATCTGATAAAAGGGAATTAGCAGGATCCCCTTTCATGCGGAACAATTTCAAGGCAAAAACTAGAATGCAGATAATGAAAACAGTTTGGATCTTTGTCGTTGTATACCCATAAGTCACCCTGTTTGGCAGTACATGGGTAGATCCTCCTGAGACCAAGGAGACTCATGAAAATATTAACAAGAAGGTGTGTCATTTTCCCTCAGCACTACCCACTGCAACTAAATTAGAAAGACAGCTAGCTCTTCAGCAGATGGGTCTCCTGGCTTCTTGCCAATACATAATTTGAAGTGTATATCATTGCCAACACAAATCAAAAGCTAACTAAAACTAGAAACTCTTTTTTATATTTCAGAGACTCCAGTGACAGGCACAACTGTGGGCATTTCTTTATTCTTTGCACCTAATATTGATTTGCATTTTTAAAATAATAACTAAAGGAGTAGGTGGTTCGAAAGCTGGAAAATAGATTGTACAATGTTTCTTTTTCCAGGGTATTCATCCACTCTGATGGATAGTGATTGATTTCTAATGGCAATTCAGTGACACATAAAATAAAGTTGCTGATTTTCATACAGTTCTTTAGTGGCGAACAAGCTCACTAAAGTGCAAGAAAGTCAGGCTCACTGAATAAAGCCAATAATGCATTGCTCATCTAGGGAACGGTCCTGGCTTCTGGGTTAACATTTTCTTCACTGTCCTGGACAATGGAATAAGAAACATGTTCCCTTGCTTCTCAATCTTTTTCAGTCTGGCTCCCAGCTTCATCAGTCAACTGAAACTGCTCTCTCCAAAGTTACTAATAATCTTTAATTGCCAAATCCAAGGGCCTTTTACTCATTCTCCATCTGCAGATGCAGCATTTGACCGTTTCCTCCTGGATGTTTCTTCTCTGGGTTGTATTGCTTCTTTCTCTGGGTTTTCCTCCTACCTGTACAAATGTTTTTTTCTCAGTCTCCATGGCTAGATTATTTCCCTGTCCTTTGCCACAATTGTGAGGCTTTTCCCTGAGCCCACTGCTTTTCTCTCCCTACATTCTCTGTCTTGGTGATTTCATCGATTCAATCATCATCTGTATGCAGAAGACAACAAGATCTACACACGCCTTAGCTTCTCATGTGAGCTCCAGGCCCACATCACCAACTGCTTATTGGATGTTAAGAATATATACCAAAGGTATTGCAAAATCAGCATGTCCTTTGAGCGTCAGATCAAAAGTTATCTCCCATGAGAAGTCTTCCTTGGCTCACTTTCAACTTAATTGCCAGCACCTCGAAACATTACCTTGTATTTTGTTTTTATATACTCATATATGTACATGTCATTCCTCCAAATAGAATGTAAGCTCCTTGAGGGCAAGAATTATTTCTGTCTTTGTAGCCCCATTGCCTAGGATAGTGCCTAGCACATAATAAGCATTGAATAAATCCCTGATGGTCTATTAATGTATCTTCAATCTTATTATTATTTTAACTTCTACATTTGATATCCTGTCCTAGGACCACCCAAGTGTCACATAATTATAGATGAAGAGCTGGGAGCATCCTTAGAAACAAGGACAAGGACATGGACCTAATAGAAGCAAGTATAATGACAGGTCAGAGTTAGAAAGCAGATAGCACCAAGAAGGGAAGTTGAAAAAGGGGAGAGCCTACCAGAGACCATTTAGTTCTTTGAGACTATGTCAAATTAATGTGACTGCACACCTATATCTCAATAGATAGAATTTAATTTGTTCCTCCAAAATTCTCTTGAGCTTTTCCAAGTTAAAATGCCTGGTTTTGTATGCTGTACTGCAGGAGACACAAGTAGAAGGGGAAGTATTTAGATTCTTGGAACTCCGTATTTAGAGACGCAATCTGGCTCCCTTAACCATGGAAGATATAGAAATACCTGGTTTCCAAAATATGATAGAATTAATTTTAAACATTTTGTGATTAAAATTAATATTTCTAAGTATTACTGATATTAACTCTTTGAAAATTAATTACTTGGGATTCTGCCCAAGAAACAGGATACTAACATACTAGGTTAGGAAATAGTGATTCAGAGAAAAATAAGCTGAACGAATCACATTAGTCATCTGAAAAAGCTAAAAAAGTATGCATTTAATAATTATATATATTTCAACACAACATGGTACAGAAGAAAGATGGGCACAGGAGAATGGTAATGAGCTTTGTTTTGACAGGCTGTATTTGAAATGCCTATAGGACATCCATAAAGACTCAGATAAGGGACACAATAGTTATCTGAGAACATCTGAAGTTCTATTGAGTAAAGGGGCATTGAACTTGATCTGCTTGGTCTTAAAAGAAAGAACTAAGAACAAATGTTAAGACACTGAAAAGAGACACACTGAGGCTTGTGATAAGGAAAAAGTTCCTTCCTTTCGGAGCTGTGGAATAGTAGCATCTGTCTTGGGAAGAAAGGGGCTCCTCTTCAATAAACATCTTCAAGGAGAGGTTGGGTGGTGATTTGTAAAGGGTGTTGGGGAGGGAATTCCTCATTCAGCTCTGTACTGTATTCTGTGAACTGGCTTCTAATTTTGGGATTCAGATGTTGGTGATCCTTTCTGCTCTCTGCAGTCCTCAAAGTTGGACTGTCTCATTAGAAGCGGTGGAGGGTAGCGGTCAGTGACAGGGATCATTGTTTCATGTGTGGGATGGAACTTTACCTCTTCCATGATCAACTCCCACCCACTGAGATCCCTCCTTTCCTTCTAAGGGCCCAATTCCAATGCCACTCTCTTCATGAAGGCTTCCCTGATCTGGCCAGCTTGAAAGTGATCTCTCCTTCAACCTTCTCAAAGCACTTTTCCATCTTAGCTCTGT
The DNA here is from genome assembly GCA_028646595.1 of Phalanger gymnotis. NCBI lineage: Eukaryota > Metazoa > Chordata > Mammalia > Diprotodontia > Phalangeridae > Phalanger > Phalanger gymnotis. Next base: position 277,280,928 of record CM053623.1, read on the forward strand.
TTCATTTAGGCTTATTACATAGGCTATGTCCTATTCCCATGTGTCATATCTATCTTGGTATGTCCAAGTACCTAACATGGTGTCTTCTATATTTAAGATGCTTTATAAATGTTTCTTTAAACTGAATTAATCTGAACTTTGAGCTACTATATAAATATCTCATTAGAAGTCAGCACAGTAGATTTAATAGGGCATTCAGTCTGTTTTCCAATGGAGAGATTTCGAGTTATACAATATTTCCTAACTAACCCTGAAAGCCTCTTTATCTACACAATAAATACTGAGAAAGAAAATGATCTGAGATTAAAATAAACAAGCTTCTGTCTCTCTGTTCCCACCACCCACGGCAGGGACTCTGTAGTCAAGGCTGCCTGAATGGAATTAAAGAACTAAAAATGAAGTTCCTAACCAAACGAAGCTGAAATGCATCTAACACCATGGAAGGAAAAACTGGCTTAAACAGGTTTTTCAAATAAAATGCCAACTATTTAACATTCGGAAAATTGGCACCAATTTTTAATGTTGATAATAAATCGTAGATAAGCATATCATTTCGGCATTTTTTTTCTACAGATAAGGAAGAGAAGGCACTGGAAGGGACAATTTTTACCATATAGTATCTTGAGAGTCTAATGTTAGGGCCTTTTCCTGATCTTTCTATAATTTGCGACACTGCAGACAACTACTTTTTCCTGAAAACAATCTCTTCCCTGGGTTTTCATGACGTTCCTCTTTCTTGGTTCTCATTCTACCCATCTGAGCACTTCTTAGTCTCTTTTGCTGGATCATAATCCATAACCTGGCACACCCCAAGGCTCTGTCTTGGGCCCTCTTTTCTTTTTGTTTCACACTTTATTAACGAATATTGTTGTCATCTCTATGCGGATTACTCTTAGATGTGTGTATACATACATACATAAATATATACCTAAATGTGCACACATATATACACATACATATATGTATACACACACAAAATATAAACATATAAACATGCATACACACACATATATGTATATATATACACATACACACACACATATATATGTGTGTGTATATATATATATATATATATCTTCTGTCCTATTCCCTCTCTCTTGAGCTTCAGCCTTGGATCACAAAAAGGTTATGATATTTCAAACTAGGAGTCCCATAGACAACACAAACTCAACATGTCCAATATAGAACCCATTGTTTTCTGCCCCCATTCTCCTATCTTTTAAGTTTCCCTGACTTTGTTAAGGTCACCAACACCTTTTAATCACCAAATTTGAAACATTACTGTTATGCTTGCCTTTTCGTTCTCAGTTAGCCCACTTATCCAGTGAATTATCAAACCTTGTCAATTCTGCCTCCATAGTATCACCCACTCTCACAGCCTCCATCCCAATTCAAGCCCTCAATACTTAACTATGGCAATAGCCTCCTAACTGACCTCCCTGCCTTATATCGCTTTCCACGCTAATCCATTCTCCACATTGCCAACAAAGTGATTTTCCTAACATGTAGATCTAACCATGTCACTCTCTTTACCTCCGGGGTAAAACATAAATTCCTCCATTTTACATTTCAAGGTCTTCAAAATATACTCCCATACTAACTGCCCAGTCTTATTACATATTACTCCTGTTTCATGCACTCTACAGTAAAGGCAATTTGGATTTCTTGCTCTTTCTTACACACCAATCTCCATGACTTTCCACTAGCTGGCTGCTATCTCCTGTGCCTGGAACATACTCCACCTTCACCTTAACCACTCTGAAGCCCTTGTTTCTTTCCAAACCCATTTTTAAAGTCATCTTCTATATGAGGTTTTTCCTGGTGTCCCCAGTTTCTAGAGTCACCTCTCCATATGAGCTTGTGTCTGCATTGTGTTTTATATATACACGTTGTCTTCCCCTGTTAGAAGGGAAGCTTTATGAGGGTAGAGACCGCATGATTTTTGTCTTTGTATCCCAAGTGCCTGACATAATGACTAAGCATTAATATGTTCATATTAAATTCTTATTGATTGATTCATTGAGGTTTTAAGGCTCTTGGAATCTCTATTTTAGAGGATATATTTCCATAGGCAAGAAAGATTCATGGACCTATCGGAAATGGTACCAAAAGCAATATGTTATTCCTTCCATGCATGCCCTAATGTTCCTGAATGAAAATCAGTGCAACACCCAAAGAGATTAATTGTAAACTCTGAAAGGGGAAGGACTGAGATTTATTTTTCTGAAGTCAATTAAACACAATACCATCACATTAGATAACAATATTTGTTAATACACAATTAAGAGATTTGGTTCTGAAATTTTATTACTTTTTTCTTCCTTTGTTGAGCTGATCTTCTAACACAAGCTACAGGTTAAAGTGTTTTAAAGCTTCCAACAAAAAAATGATTCTGTAAATATTTATAGTGGTGTACCATGCAAAAGGAATGTGCCCCTGGAACTTAGGTAAGGCTTAGAAATGTTCACCTCTGAAATGTAGCAGAAAGAGTACTGGGCCTGAGGTCAGGACCTTAGTTCAATTTCTTACTCTGCCCCTTATTCCCTGTGTGACCTGGGACAAGTCACTGAGTTTTTCTAGCCCTGTTTCCTCATTTGTAAAATGAGAAGGTATCTCCTAGCTCTAAATATGTGGTTCTATGAAATTGACACTAGAAAGAACCAATATAAAATGCATATGAAACACCTTCAGAAGTGACTCACTCTAAAAGACCATTGGTAAATATATTACTGATGAAACTATATCCCTGATCTGAATTATCTAGATGTATATGAAATAAATAATGACTTCTAGAAATTTTAACATATTAATAGCAAACACAAATACAAGTATTGATTTCTATGTGGAACCCAGAAAAATGAGGGACAAACAATGCTTGCTGGTATTTGTCCAGTATTCTCCAAGGGAGATTCTAGTTACTAATAAGATGTACTCAATAATGAGCAGAAAAAAATCTAAATCTCTAGGCTATAAACAAAAGACAATCGTAATTTCTTTTACTAATTCTACATCGAACAACATTCTCATCACTTTCTTGTTCTCAGATGATACTTTGATCTAGGGAAAGGCATGGCCCTGAATAGTGAATAAATGTAGCCCCTTTGAAAGGAATATTTCCTTTTGTAGCCTAATAGGTTGACATTTCAATTTATAAATTATCCTCTTGTCAGTTTGGTTAGCATAAATCCATTTTTTTCCCTGATTACCTGGATGAAACGATAAAATTAAGCTTCTGGTCATATAAAACTGAGTCCCAAACTCAGGACCCTGGCAACCTGATTAAAATGAAGAAACCTTGTAAAGTTCAAATTTATTAATCTAAGTGGTCTCACTTTACCACCTTCTTATTATAATTATAGGTTGAAAGGAAACTGATGCTTTCCCATGATGTCTTGTCCTCAAGGAATTCCTTGGAATTTCTTTTCTTTTTCTGTTTTTGTCTTTGTTCATACCTTTCTTTGTTTCCAAGGAATTTGTTTTCTTTCCACCTATTGATTCTGCTTTTCTAAGTGGAAAATAAATTTTATGTCAGAGAAGCCTATTTTTAAAAATCAAAGTCTTAACCAATTCTTCAGCTGAATCTGTATGTCATCACGTCCTGCCAAGTAGAGGGAGAAGAAATAGAAGCAGTATTAAATTTTATATTCTTGGGCTCAACGATTACTGCAGAGGTGACTGCAGCCATGAAGTTAAAAGATGACTATTCCTTGAAAGGAAAACTATGGCAAATCTGGATAGCATACTAAAAAAAGAGACATCACCTTGCTGACAAAGGTGCATCATCAAAGTTATGGGTTTTCCAGTAGTACTGTATGGCTGTGAGAGTTGGACTACAAGGAAAGCTCACCACCACAGAATTGACACTTTTGAACTGTAGTGCTAGAGAAGACTTTTGAGAATCCCTTAGACTGCAAGGACATCAAATCAGACCATACTTAAAGAAGTTAATTCAAACTATTAGAAGAACAAATTGGCTATATCCCAAAGATATCACAAAAATGCAAAAAGAATCCACATACACAAAAATATTTATAGCAGCTCTTTTTGTGGTGGCAAAGAACTGGAAATTGAGGAGATGCCCATCAATTGGGGAATGGCTGAACAAGTTGTGGCATATGAATGTAATGGACTACTATTGTGCTATAAGAAATTATGAGCAGGCAGACTTCAGGTAAACCTGGAAAGACTTGTATGAACTGATGCTGAGTGAGGGGAACAGAACCAGGAGAACATTGTACACAGTTACAGCCACATTGTGCAATGACTAACTTTGATAGACTTGGCTCTTCTTAGCAATGCAAGGTTCTAAGACAACTCCAAAAGGTTCATGATGGAAAATGCTATCCACATCCAGAGAAAGAATTACAAAGTCTGGAAGCAGATCGAAGCATACTATTTGCTCTCTCTTTCCCGTTTTGTTTCTTCTTTCTTGTGGCTCATTCCATTGGTTATAACACTTCTTTGCAACATGACTAATGTGAAAATATGTTTAATGTGAATGTATATGTAAAACCTATATCAGATTCCATGCTGTCTTGGGGAAGGGAGAGGGGAGGAAGGGAGAGGAGAAAATTTGGAACTCAAAAGCTTGTGAAACTGAATATTGTAAACTAAAAATAAATAAATAAATTTAATATTTTTTTAAAAAAAAGGACAAATACTGAATCTGAAGCATAAATATTTTGGCTGCTATGAGAAAACAGGACTCATTGGAAAAGACCAATAGTGGGAAAGATTGAAGGCAAAAAGAATGGGGATGGCAGAGGATGTGGAAGCATGAGCTTTGATAGATTTTGGGAGATAGTGGATGACAGAAGGGCCTGGCATGCTATGGTCCATGGGGTCATGAAGAGCTGGACATGACTGAATGATTGGACAACAACATGGATATATGGCCTGGACTAGCAGTGAGAATCACATCTCTCAAAGGTAAACTCTACATGAAGCAGAGTAGTAGTTCTCAAGCTTTTTTTTTTATTTCAGGACCCCTTTATACTCCTAAAAATTATTGAGGTCCTCCCCAAAGAGTTTTTGTTTATGTGGGTTATGTCTATCGATATTTCTCATAATAGCCCTCAAGGACTTTTCCCCACAGGTCCTAGACCTAAGAACCTCTAGGTCTAGAGCAAAGATTTCCAGTCCCTGTTTTTCCTGTAAAAAATTAATTCAATTTATTTTTAATGTAATTTAATTGAACTTGGAAGAAAAAGGTGACAGATGCCAAAAAATCAAACAAATATTGACAATGTGATAATTCTTAAAAAGTTTAGAATCAGTGATCGAGGGAATATAAATAGTCTTTATTTAGAATTCTTACATAAGAATGTATTCTTATGTTGTTGTTACTATTATTTTAAGAAAACATGTTGCCATAGCAACATTCAAAAGTATTAGACATTGGACTATTCAGTATAAACCAATAAAATAGGTCACAATAGAAGATATCTAATGAAGAAAAGAAATTAAGGCCTTCCTTGTTGAGTTGCCAAATTTCAAAGCTTTTCATTTTCGTGTTGAAAACTTTTTCAACATTTTTCAACAGAAAAATCAAACACTTTTGCAGAGATCATACTGTTTTTTTTCCATTTTCCAAAATGCTATAAATGCTGCTACTCTAATGTATTGCTATAAATGTACTACAAATACTAATATTCTAAAATGGAATAGTAAGCATTACCATCAATGATAATAATTGAACCAATCAGAATCCAGATCAAAATCCTATCAAATGACTGAAGAATGATGAAAAACCACACATTTTGAAATAACAAATGGTATTTCAAAGAGAAATTGCATTTAGCTGGGAATGTATTTTGCAGCAGGTAGGCCTCACAGAAAGTATGCCATTTTGAGTTCATATAGAAGAAATAAGAATTCAGGCAATGTCATATTAACATACTTTTATAGAGTAGCACCATAACAAAGAGAAGTTAGTTAAATAGCCAGAAGTCACACAGTGAAAGTGGAGTTCAATTAAGTAAACTATTACCACTCCTATGTCTTTGCACTTTGGCTAAAAAGCCACCCTCTTTCACTACTGAAACCCACTAGAGAGTCTCAATAATTAATATTCCAAAGCTGTTTTCATTACCCATAAATTATTTTAAAATTTATTATTTTTCTGGTTCCAAGAGTGATCAAAAGCAAAGTATACTATTTTCCAAACTTCCCTCAGCTCCAATTGCACTGGATTCTATAAACATTCTGACCATTTGCAGTTGTGAGGATAATAGGTGTATGAAGCCAATTGATTTCCCAGAAAAGAATGTTCTTGGCTTACCACACACAAGCTGTAATGTTAGAAATGTTTCCAGAATCATTGAAAACATGAAAAATTAAAATAATGGAATTTTTTTTAAAAAAATCAATATACTATCATAAGCCTTTAGGCTGAGCAAAGAAATGCATTTGTAATTAAAGAAAATGCAACCAAAATACTTAATTCTTCTAGTTTCATAGAAGGAACCTTTGTCTTGCCCTCACAGGCCAATCCTGGCACCAGGATATCAAGTTTAGAACTAACTCAGCTTAGGGGAATTTGACCAAGATGAGTTTAAACATTTCTTCTGGACAGTTTAATATTCAGTGATAAAAGGTGATAGATACAGAGTAAATACTCTTTGTTGGTTGAACATGGTTGGAGTATAAAAAAATTAAACAGCATATGGGTGATTCATAGAAAGCAAGTCAGAGTAAAACATCACCATTTTCATTTCCATCCCTTACCTATTTGATAATTGCAGTTGACAGAGCATCCCAGCCTTGCCTGGGCAAAATACAATGAAATGATCTCACTATCCTCCTCTTCCTCCTCTTCCTCCTCCTCCTTCTCCTCCTCCTCTTCCTTTTCCTACTCCTTCTTCTCTTCTTCCTCCTCCTCCTATCTACCTTGCTTTTGTCTACCATAGGCATTCATTCTGGTTATGTTAGTAGTACCACTCTGGGCAAGTGAAGGTCAGATCTCTAAGGCCTAGTTTTCTTATTTGTGACATAATGATCCTTATAGATCTTTAGAGTTTAAGGATAGGTACATGATCTCATTGCTCCTCATAGAGTCCTGCTGAGACACAGTACATGTTACTACCATGACTACTTCATTGGGTTGAGTCATCGGTTCTTTATATACATTGTCTCTCTCCTCTTGGAATATAAACTCCTTGAGTCCAACAACTGTATCACTATTGTCTTTGCATCCCCAAGATGTCTGACACAAAGGAGCGAGTTAATAAAAGCATTTTTCATTCATTCCTTCATAATTCCTATCTCCTACTTTTATTCTTCTTTCTCCTCTTTCTCTGCCTGATTGGAAATAACTTAAGCAACCTTTCTGCTTGGGGAAGGCACCTGAAAATGTTATATCTACAGAAATTATAGTGGGCAATTGTACTTGAAACAAATCAATGAAACCTGTCAACAAATTTATCACTTTAAAAGAACAGTTTCCCCAAAGGATGAAGGCTCCTCTGAAACTTGTCAACAGCAATATGGAATTAAAAGTGATGAAAATATCCATACCCCTTGACTCAGAGATCTCAATGAGGGCCATATATACAAATGAGGTCAAAGAGAGAAAGTCCCATGTACACGAAAATATTCTTAGGAGCCCTTTTTGTGGTAGCAAAAAACTCAAAACAAAGTAGAACCTTTTGATGAATGGCTAGACAAATAAAATACACTTTAACAAATGGTACATATGAAGAATTCAAAGAAAGATGATGAACTGAGGTAGAATGAAGTAAAAAGAATGAGGAAAACAATTTAGACAATGACTATAATAATGTAAATGGTGAAGAAAAAAAGGTGAAATGACAGAACTATATGGAAGGAGTGTGGTACAACAAAAAGATCACTAACTTTGGAATTAGAGGTCCTGGGTTCAAATCTTGCCTCTGAAACTTCCTGTGTTGGTGACCTTGGGGTTATCGACTTGTTGACCTTACCATTTATTCTTTGTGGGTGTCAATTTTCTCATTTGTAAAATGAGGAGGCTGAACTAGATGCCGTCTGAGATCACTTCCAGTTAGAGTTCTATGATCTTATGATAATGAGCAGAAAGTTTGGTCCTAGAAAAGGGCTGAGAAAATCCACCTTCTTCCCTTCTTTGTAGAAGCGGGAAACTATGGGCATAGACTATCACATATACAGGGCAGCTAGGCAGTAGATAGAGCACCAGGCCTGAAGTCAAGAAGACTCCCCTTCCTGAATTTAAAAATCTGACCTCAGACACTTACTAGCTGTGTGACCCTAGGCAGGTCACTTAACAATATTTGCCTCAGTTTCCTCATCTGTAATATGATCTGGAGAAGGAAATAGCAAGCCAGTGCAATATCTTTGCCAAGAAGGCATCAAACAGATATGACTGAAATAACATCACATATACTTTCAGATTTAGGTAGTTTCTTGGTTAATATTGCTGAATTGCTTTTCCCCCCTTTTCCTTTTGATTATTTTTATTTGTTGTTACAAAGGATGGGTCACCAAGTAAGAAAGTATAGATGGTTATATTCAGAAATGAGGGTGATTTAAGAATAAAAGGTAACAATTTTTAAAAGAAAAAACACAAAGAACTATGATAACAAACTATTTTTTTCTTTTTATATAGGTAGAAGAGAGGGCTAAATTGGATTATATTGGCTTTCTTTTTGCCAGATGCTATATAATTCCATCTTTAATGTGGTGATACTTCAATATACTATGCATATCCAGATATTTAGGGCTAATTATCATTATTATTATTTGCTAAGAAGCTGGACATATAATGACTTCATTTTGGAGACAGAAAATTTACTAGAGGAAAGTAGAAATGTGTTCTGTGTCTGATGTGACAACCGATTCACCTCTTCTCTGTCATTTCTTTAAGATTCAGTAGTAGTGTGCTAGAAGGCAGCCACAGTTTTTGCTGCTTCATTGAATTCAGATCTACATAAATTCCAGCTGTAACCATCTGATCTAAGCTTTCAGATAGCCCTGGGTAGGTTTTGCATCATAATTACATGTTGAATGGAACCAGCTAACACATAGTCCTAGGCAGTTTTTATAGTATCATAGTGAGTTTCTTCTGTTGGCTAATGTGTTAAGTCTCTCAGACATTCTGCTCCAGCATGTAAAGATTTTGATTTATTTTGCCTAGTTATTTTAAATAAATTATAATGATTTTCAGTGTTATTGAAGGACACTACTATTATGAAGTCTGCTGAGGTTTCCACTATGCACTTTGTTGTCCTCAGTTCCAACTTCCCAGTACATAGGGCTAAAACTTGGCTTCAGGTTTCTTAGAGCTTAAGTAATCATTGATGGTCTCGCAGTAGATTTCAGACAAGAGAATCTCCCAAAGCATGCTAACTGTTACAAAAGTTCCCCCAACCCCACCCTGTTTTAGTCATTTTCCAGCTGTGTCTGATCTTATGACCTCATTTGGGATACTGGGGGCAAAGCTATTGGAGTGGCTTGCCATTTCCTTCTCCAGCTCTTTTTACAGATGAGGAAACTGAGGCAAACAGAATTAAGTGACTTGTTCAGGGTCATACATCTAGTAAGTGTCTGAGGCCAAGTTTGAACTCATGAAGATGAGTCTTCCTGACTCCAGGCCCAGCAGTCTATCCACTGTACCAGCTAGTAACTGGAGAGCTATTGAAGAAATTCTACCAAATCCCCAAAACTACACAGTGACTTTTTCTACCACCAATAGACACACTGGCCTCTCCCCAGGAGTCACTCCTTCAGTAATCAATATTGGATAAATCAATACATTCTCACTTCTACCCTTGTTAGTCACATTTTTCCACCTCCAACCCCCAAAGTAAAAGTTGCTTAGACTAATAGTCAGTATAAGTATAACATAATTATTCTAAGAGCATGTCTTAGTAAAAATTGGTATTGCCCATAAGTAGTAAGTAGTGGGGTTTAAGTTTTATTAATGACAACTCAGCCTTGTAATGTAAAACATTAGTAAAGTAAGACCAATGCCTGATAGCATATGCTGCTATTTATACCTGTAGTCACTTATATTTACTGAATGGAGGAAGGGCCACAGTTTTTAAGGGGGAAATCTGTACCTTCTCTTTTTTCCATCTTTTCTTCAAAATTGTGTTTCTGCCTTATTGGTGGGGGAAAAAATTAAGAATTATTTTATTGACTATTAAGTCTGTTTCCTACCTGTCCTTATTCAATGACCTCGATGGTGGGATGACGGGTAGATGGTGGAACAGAAAGAGACATTTCAATATAATTGGGAAAAATTTGCTCTGACCATTTCTTAGCCCAAGGGAATTGCCACCCATTATGTGCTAAAATTAAAACCACATACCTGAACTTCATGTTTTAGATCCAAAAATACAAAATTAAGAAGTGGGTGCCTTTTGTGACATGTGTTAAGTACTTTTGGGCTTTGCCTTGGCAGCAAATGACATAAGTCATAAGTTAAAAACTAAAACCTCTGCCTCAGTTTAGTAAATTATTTATTAAAACTGTTTTCTTACTGTTATTACTCTGGAGGTATGCTGACCCTTTTCTGTCCTAATGTGTAGCTATGCCATCAACTGGCTAATGAAAAGATGAAACCCATTAATCAATCAATATTTATTAGCACCTATTATGTGCCAGTTACAGTCCTAGCTGCTGAGGACATAAAGAATGAAAAAGCCCCTGCCCTCTAGAAGTTTACATAGGAAACAAATCAAAATATATGCATATAAGTATATAAAATAAACAAAAGATAACTTGGAGTGGGGAAGCACTAGCACCTGAGGAGATCAGGAAAAACTTCAAGTTAGAGGTAGTATTTCAGTTGAGCCTTGAAGAAAAAGCAGGGAATCTAAGAGTCATGCTTAGTCAGTCAGTTAGTTAACCATCATTTATCAAGTGCCTACTATGTGCCAGGCACTGTGCTAAGTGCTACGGATACTAAGAAAGGCAAATCACAGTCTAAGCATGGAGAAAATGTGCAAACAACTATGTACAAACAAGAGATGGGATAAATTATACAAATGTGCAAATAAGAGATGGGATAAATTATGAAAATGTGCAAATAAGACATGGGATAAATTGTACAAATGTGCAAATAAGAGATGGGATAAATTGTACAAATGTGCAAATAAGAGATGGGATAAATTGCACAAATGTACAAATAAGAGGTGGGATAAATAGGGAGTAGTCTCAGGGGGTAGGTTCTAAGAATAAGAAGGACCGAGTCTCCTTGCAGAAGGTGCATCTTTAAATGAGACTTGATGGTAGTTAGGGAAGCTAGAGAGTAGAGATGAAAAGCACAAAAGATTGAGACATGGGGAGAACAAGTGAAAATGTTTGGGTTTGGATGCTGAGTGACTTGTCCTAGTCACACTGATAGTATGTGGTAACAACAGGACTTATACCAGTCTTCTAGACTACAAGGTCATCTCTGTATCACTAAGCTATGCTCTCTATTTCTTTTACCATGTCTATGATGTGTCCTTCATCAGGAAAATAACCCCCAATCATAACTTTGTTCCTTTGGGAAAATATGATTTATCTTATGATTCTCCCTTCAATATTGTTTCCAGGAAAATGGGGTGAAAAGGGGTATAATCTTAATGGAGATAAAGGACTTAATATTTCTCTAGTCTTGTCCTCTGAACTACTTTACCATTCAGACCTTATTACATTGTACATGTTGCTGTTCTTGCCTGAAGAAATTTATCGAACTCATGCCTACGTGATTTTAATTATCTGTCCATAGACCACTGGTGTTCCATAGGGAGGTCTTTGCTGCTAGTCCCTAAAGAGAGAAGAACAGATGTGAACAGATACAGAACAATGGCTAATGGTCAAATAAACTTCAATCTTTTAAGAAATCAATAATTCATAAAAGCCAAGAACTACTGGTCTAAAAAGCCAAGGCTACTTTCTGTTGGACAAAGCCCAAAGGGAACGCCTGCTTCACACTTTTATAGCTCTTAGCTATTTTGCTGCATTTATTTACTAAGTCTCAGGTTGAGTGGGTGCCATTTGTGACATGTGTTCAGGGATCAAAATTGCCTCCACTTAAGCACTTTGGGGCTAAAGTTTCCCTTAGCAGCAAACAACGTAAGTCACGAAGTTAAAAATCAAACCCTCTGCCTTAGTTGAATAAATTTTTTATTAAAAATGTTTCTTTACTGTTCTGCTCTGGAGAGATGATGACCCTTTTCTGTCCTGACATGTGCCTGTGTCATCAAATAGCTAAAGAAAAGATGAAATTGTCAGAGTAATCCAAAACATAAACCTATCATTACCTCCGATGAGTTTAATTTTATGAAAAAGGAATTAAGGAACATGCACATTGCTGACAAACAACTGTCAAAAATAATGCTTGGCTTAAAACTAGTCCACAAGCTCTGATATCATTTTCTTACATTAAGCAAATACCAATGTGTTCACAGAATATAAACTCTTAGCTTTAGGTCTTTCTGAAAGTAGGAAATGCGTGTATCCAAACTTCTACCTACAAACACCCAGAAGAAAATAGAAAACTAGCATCATTAAGATGCGTGTATACAAACATTTCAAGTGTGACTAAATCTTTCAGTTGTTTTTAAGAATACTTGCTAAAACATAGCATTTCAAATTTGTTTCTGTCTCAATTCTCCATGCTGTTTGTCATTTTGTGAAAAGCTAAATGTAAGGTCCAAATAAATGCCTGATATCACTGTCAAGCTGATAAGACTATAACCTTCTGTTGGACTAAAGAGGCAGAACCAAGTCAATTAGACGGGCCTCAGGAGAATATCAAAAGTTTAATTTCTTTAATAGGAAATTAATATTGTTCAGAAAAAAATCCCGTATGAGAAATGCTAATGTAACAGCTCCATGATTAACGCATACTAAACATATGTAACCTTCTCACAAGCAAATAATGAATTCTCTCAGCTCCCACACAGGTCAAAGACAGAAGTGTTTAAAGCCTTTGGAGGCTTGGATATTTCTGCCATAATTTTGTGTTTTGTTGACATCTTCCCTCAAGAAGTCTCTCCTGAAGTTACTTAGTTGTTGAATTTTGTGTATTAGCAACTGCTAAGAAATGGTAGTTGGTAATTCAACCAAATGAGGTCAGAAAAGGTTGGTAATTCAACCAAATGTTTGCTACTTTCATGCAAAAGGTCTGAACTTAAGAAAAGAGATGCACAACCAAGGACAATGAAACTCTGGGATAGGTGTTTATTTCATTCTTTGTAACTGTTCTAGAACACACAGATTTGGAAAAGACATTTTTTGAAGAACCTGTGAAGATGCACCTCTTTTGACAATATAATGGTACTTTGGTATTCCCAGGTTGCCTGAAATAAATTTGCCCACATGGAAAACAATAGGGACCAACTTTGGAAGATAGGAGAAATGCGGTAGGCATGGGAATTCTGTATTGACCTATCTACCCATTTGGAAGTAGTTTTTTTTTTCCATTAGCTGCACAGCAAAAACTGTCTGTATCTTTAAAACTATCTGACTTAGCATATTCTGCCATTTTTCCTACTATGGAAACCAATGGTGACACATATTGGTTACTAGCAATGGTTACTCACAGCAGGTGACACCATGCAAAAAGGATGAAAGGTCTGAGGGCCATTTCCTCTTCCCCTTAAGTCATTTGGCCCCAAGAAATAGCCTGTTTCATTTGTACTTTTCAGTTCAAGGTCCTGGGAGGGGATTTTCCAACTGAGAAGCTTAAGCAATGGGGATCTCAGAGACCAGGAATCCAGGCCAGATGTCCCCAACTCAACAAGGGAGTCCTAACAAGTAAAGATTCAGATTGCTAGCCCAGTGGGGCTTTGGATTTGAATCTGGTGGGACTAATGATATGTGGGAACAGTTAGATTATATGCCTAATCCTTCTCTCCTTCTCAGAGACTGAGATGGTGTTGGGAGGGTTATGCCCCCGAGGAGTTGGGGGAAAGTATTTATATGATTATTCTTGCTATACCTTTGAAGTAGTCATTTATAAAAGTTAATCTAAAGCTAAGTGATTAAGTGGAACTGAACTTTTAGTTACTTGGGCACCTAAAAATGAAGGGAACATAATTTGTTAAGTCTCAGGTCAAGAGAACAGACTCCCCAAACCCTTTAGGGAACTACACAGCCCTAGTGAGAGAGAGGAGCAAGCGTAAAATATAACAAGTCTCAGAAAGGCCAGAAAAACCCACATTACAATAGCAAGTTTCCACTTTTGATCTGCTAATTTATGAAGACCAAAATGACCGTAACAGATTAATTTGGTTCATTATGCATGGGGAACCAAACTAACAAAAATAAAAACATAAAGACATTCTATGACAAAGTGGCTGTGTCTGTTACTTGATAGATACATTTCATTTTAATTATTTAATACAAAATCTATTGTAGCTTATTTTGGCAACTCATAAAGTCTTAGTTTCATGGGTCCTTCCTTCAAAGCACAGCTCAGCTATGTGTTCACAGGTTATTCTTAATTTCTCTCTCCTTTATTCTGTTTGGTATTTATTTATCACTCTCCCCCTCTTAAAATGACTAACTACTTACTTGTGTATGTTCCTTGAGAACAGAGACTCTAATTTTTGTCTTTGGATTCCCTGCCCTAAAACAGTGCCTTGGGCAGTGACATGCCTTATAACATAACTCCATGTTTGTTGAACTGAATTGGTTAAAAGACATCAATATTATGTCTCAAGAATGAGAAATAGAAGTGTTCCTGCCAGGCTGCTGGGCTTGTACCCAGACATTCTTAAAAGAACCAGAAAGGAAGTTTTCCTGATCCTCTATAAAGTATCGATGGAAGAAAATGGACCTGAATAACATGAAATAAGAGGTCACAATGGGTTGCAAATGACGAAGGTAGAGTTTGTACCCACATTAATGAAATGAAGAATCTATCAAAGTATGGATGTAAGGATAAAGTATTGGTAACATAAAACCTCACCAGAGTGGCCATTAAATCTTGGTTAAGATGACTGTCAATTCTGGGGGAAGGGAGGATAAGGATTAAGCTATGGGTCCAATGAGAGCAAGTGAAATAACTATCACATTATCACCTTTACCCAGAAATTAAAGAATTAATATGGCAAGCAGTGCCTTTTCTTTCCTAAGAACTTGAAAACACAAAAAAGCGTTGTTTGAAAAACACCCTCCTCCTGATGATTTTATCTAATTAAGGGACAAGTAAAGACCTTTTAAAAACCAGAAACATTAGTAAATAAAAAGTCTTCATCCCATTTCAAAAGAAAGGGGGTGTTTGAATACTAATATCTTCCTAACACTGTAATTATGTACTCCATTGAAGGCCTACTATAATGCCCTAGTTTTGTATGGAGGTGGTTTGGGGTTCTCAAAGGCAAGACCCATGCAGGGCAAGCTATGGCAAATCCAACCAGCTAGGAAAAGCTGAAAATACAGGAAGAGTTCAAGGTGAACTGTATAGTCTGTTGTACAAAGATCAACCCAGCTCATTGTATTGAGGCTCACTGGCAGTGTGTCAGTGATCAATTTTTCAATCTTGGCAACTATCAAAGATTTAAATTGAATTAAGTTTGAGAGGGCATATAATCTGTATTGGGCAAGGGTGTGCCCAAACTGACAAAATCACAGATCCGTGAAGTATAAAGTCATGCAGTATTCATTGAATACCAATTTGCTATGCACAACAAATTACTGTCTAGTATTGATGGATGTATTGATAACTAAGCTAAATGTTCTCCTCGTGATACATAAATTACAGAAAAAGCAGTAACCTTGACCCCAAGTCAAGAGGCCTGAGTTCTATTTCCACCTATTCTGTTTCAAAATACTGGTAACTGTTATTGCACTAAAGGAAAAAAATGCTTTAAGGCATATTAATTCACATCAATTCTCTGTTCATTCTCTCCCATAATACACATATACATAAACATACAAATTAACATACACACAAATGTGCATATGCGCGTGCACAGAGAGAGAGAGAGAGAGCGCTTCCCTAAGCTATTTTGTTAGATAGAGGCATGGAATTATGCGATGATATGGCTTCTCATCTCCTCTCCTTGAGAAACCTCTGATCTTTGGATTTCTCATTCCAATTTGCTAAAGGATTTATAATAGAATGTTTCATTTGAAACAACTATACTTTCTCATCTCTGTGAATTTCCTTCCACCTTCCTCTATAACTAGAACATGCTCCATAACAATGTAACCTATTGAAATCTGTCTACCCTTCCAGGATCAATAAAAGGTCACTGTTGCCAGTGGCCTGAAGCTGAAACAGAAGAAATCTGTTTGTCTCTCCTTTGAACTCCAACTGCAATTTTTTTTTACCTGTCTTATGTACTTAACACATTTTTAACAATTTATGCATAAAATTTCTCCATTAGAGAAAGAATAGTTTGTTATCTACCTTTTGTCTTTCCATTGGTTCCCAGAATGGGTCTCTACACATAGTGGACACTTAAAAACTGAGTGAACATAAAAAAGCATGGGAAAACTTGGCATAGTAGAGAGAGCCCTAGTCTAGGAGTCAGGAAGACCTGGGATCAAGTCCTGTCTCTGAAACTTACTGGCCGTTTAATCCTGGACAAGTCTCTTGAGTTCTTGGAGTCACAGTTTCCATATTCATTAAATAAGAGTGTTGGAATAGATGGCCTCTTGGTTCCTTTCTTGCTCTAAATCTATGATCTTATATGAAATCTATATCTAATATGCAGAATGAAAAAAGTAGATAGGATGATAAGTACAATGAAAACACCAATACCAACATGGAGAGGCAATAAAATTCTCTTCAAATACAATACTTACTGTTATTAATAAAAGACCAAAGTTAAAGGCCATTGGACAATGTGGGATTTAGTTTTGTTTGACTGCATGTTTATTACGAGGATTTTTTAATGCTTTTTTTTATTTGGGTAGAAATAGTGAAAGAGAGAGAGAATAATTTTTGTTAATTGAAATAAAATTAAAAATCAAAGTTAAAAGATATACTTCCTTTCCATTAATATTCCATAATCTATTTTGTTGTAGTATGTATTCTTTTTTAAATTAAATTTATTTATTTTTCATTTTCAACATTCACTTTTATAAGATTTCGAGATCTAAATTTTTCCCCCTCCCCAAGACAGTATGCAATCTGATATAGGCTATATATGTGCAATCATATTAAACATATTTCCATATAATGTACTCTTTTGAAATGAAAAAAAAAGTTTCAGTCTGCAATCAGAGTTCATCACCCTTGGGAGACTGGTAGCATTTTCCATAATGAATCCTTTGGAAATATTGAAGATCGTTGTATTGATCGGAGAAGCTAAGTCTTTCACAATTGATTTTCATTACAGTATTGCTGTTACTGTGTACAATGTTCTCCTAGTTCTGTTCACTTCACTTTGTATCAGTTCATGTAAATCTTCCAAGTTTTTTTCTCAAACCATCCCCTGCATCATTACTTATAGCATGATAATATTCCATCACAATCATATACTACAATCTAGTAAGCCATTCCCCAATTGATAGGCACTATAAGTTTCTGATTGTTTGCCAAGACAAAAAGAGTCACTATAAAGAATTTTTTATATATGGGTCCTTTCCCTTTTTCTTTGATCTCTTTGGGCTATAGACCTAGTTGCAATATTTCTGGATTAAAAGGTATACATACACAATGTTATAGTCCATTGGGCATATTTCCAAATTTTTCTCCAGAATCGCTGGACCAGTTCACAGTTCCACCCAAACTACATTAGTTTCCCCTATTTTTCCACATCCCCTCTAGCATATGTCATTTCCTTTTCTATCATATTAGACAATTTGATGGATATGGAGTGATACTTTAGAGTTGTTTTAATTTTTATTTCCATAATTATTAGTGATTTATGAGCATTTTTTCATATAATTAAAGATAGCTTTTGTTTCTTCTTCTGAAAACTTCTCATTTATAACCTCTGAACATTTATCAATAGGGGAATGACTCTTATTTTTACAAATTTGGCTCTGTTCTCTATATCTTCGACAAATGATTCTTTCACCAAAGAAACTTGCTATAAATTTTTCCCCAGTTATAGAATATACTTTGGAAAAGGTTTGTCTCTGTGTCAATTAAGAAATTTCTGTTGTGCTAAATGAAATATACCAATAAGTTTTTTTAAAAAATGAATGGATATCAAGCCCAAATCTTTCATTTTAAAATCAAGAAAATGTTTCCTACCACCTCTAATTTAGTATTTATTATTGCTTCTACCTTCCTTCATCCATTCTTTAAAGCTTAGAGCAAGAGATTTAAGTGAGCTTACTTAGATGAATTTGTAAGAGATGGGAGTGAAAGATAATTTTAAATTCATTGAAAGGTAGGGTCGGTATTCCAGATTTCCTTGCCTCTCAAGTTTTGAGTTTGTGGTTTACAAACATTTGGTCAAAGCAAAGAAGGACCAGCTCAAAGGGTCGGAGGTATATTATTAAATAGACCATGTTCAATAAGAGCAGCTAAATGTAAAAAGGGCAGTGATAAGGAATACACAGAAAGTCAGGGCTGATTCATTCTATTCTAAAGCCCTACCAAGGTAGTATTAACATAATCTGTAATGTGAACTATCATACAAATATAAAGCATATTTGAATTTAATAAATCTCTCCTAAAATTGAGATTGCTGTCTCAAAGTATGTTGACTAGAAATAAGAGTAATAATTTAAGGTAATCATTTTGTTTTCCTGTAAAGAGGCTGGGGGGAGATCATAAGGTGAAGAAATAAGTGAGAATATGGTAACACCATAACTAACACATAATTGAAATGGTTTGTTGTTTTGAAAATTAAAAGGCAGAAGAGAAAAAAAGAAAGTTCAGAAGGGAACGTAGATAAGTAGAACATTAAGAACATTGTAAATTTAATTACAAGTTTTTAAAAAATAAATTGTGCATAAGATTCACAGCTTCATATACAACACTCTTCTGTCTTTTTTAATGGAAATGTTCATGTTTGTTGTTGTTCAGTCATATTTTAGTCCTATCAGAGTCTTCATGACCCCATCTGGGGTTTTCTTGGCAAAGATACTGGAGTGGTTTGCCATTTCTTTCTCCAGCTCACTTTACAGATGAGGAAAATGAGACAAATAGGGTGAAGTGACTTGTCCAGGGTCACACAGCTAGTATGTGCAAATCACTACCAGAGAACATAAAGATTTAAAGCTGGAAGGAACCATCCTGTAGTCCAACAATTTAGTTTTATGAGAAACCTGAGGTCCAGGAATGATAACTGATTTGTCCAAGGTGATTCAAAAAGCAAGTAGCAAGATTCAAACCCAGGCCCAGTGACTACACATCTACTGCCCTTTCTACTAATGGACACTCATTCATGAGCTGTGCCTGTACTAAGTGGAGGCCTCAAGGATTAATCCATCTGCTAAAAGCCTTTAAAACTAAAATGGTACTGATCCATTAGAAGTGGTTGGGAGTACTGGCATAAATTTTCTATGTCTCTTATTTGTTTTGCAAAACAAACACTGAATATCCCACTATAGTTATAATTCAGAGGCTTTTAAGCTAATTGAAGTCCCACCAACCTTACTCGATAAAATATTTTACTCAGGGTTTATTCATACTATTAATATACGTTCTGATTTTTATATGGTACGTTGGACATTTTTAAGCTTTAAAATGTTAATAAGGTAACATCATTGAATATAAACATACAAGGTGACATTGTTCCTGCTATTTCTTTAAAATAAAGTTATACAGCTCTGCTTCCATTCAGATATGGCCAAATTTTGTTACTATCTCCAACTGCTATTCATCCGATGAATATGAAACATCAGATGAACTGCTGCTCATCTCTGGATATAATTTGCTACAGATACCCTTGAAAATTTTATCTAATGGTGCTATGCACATGGTACTTGAAAAATATTGCCTGAATGATGCTATAAGCACAATATATCTGTTGTTATTTGTTGTTATTGTTTCTGTCATGTCCAAGTCTTTGTGACCCTGTTTGGGGTTTTCTTGACAGAGAAACTGGAGTAGTTTGCCATTTTCTCCAGCTCATTTTAAAGATGAAGACACTGAGGTAAACAGAGTTAAGTGACTTGTCCAGGGTCACACAGCTAGTAAGTGTCCGAAGCTAGATTTGAACTCAGGAAAATGAGTCTTCTTGTATCCAGGCCTAGTGGTCTATCTACTGCACCACCTAGCTGCCCCATCAATTACAGTAAAATGTGGCTAAATTTATCATCACTTTTAGCCATGTAAATCAGCATATATCAACTTTAGAAGGAACCTGTGAAGACTAAGGAAATTGTATGCTGATGGCAGTATGGTATTATAGTTAGGAAATGCGGGTTCTGGCTAGAGCTCCAGACCTGGAATCAGGGAAAGCTGCGTTCAAACCCAGCCTCAGAAACTTACTAGCTGTGTGATCCTGGGCAAATCACTTAAGTTTTGTTTGCTTCTGTTTCCTCTGCTGTAAAATGAGGAGGATAACAGACCTACCTCCCAGGGTTGTTGTAAGGATCAAATGAGATAATATTTGGAAAGGGTTTAGCACAGTACCTCACCTACAGCAAGTACTATATAACAGGTTGTTTCTTTTTCTCCCTTTCTTCCTAACTTCTCTGGACCTGGGCAGCTAGGTGGCACAGTGAGTAGAGCACCAGCCCTGGAGTCAGGAGGACCTGCATTCAAATACGGCCTCAGACGCTTGACACACTCACTAGTTGTGTGACCTTGGGCAAGTCACTTAACCCCAATTGCCCTGCCTTCCTCCCTCCCTCCCCCAAAAGTTAACTTTGTTGGACCTAATCTAAGTTTCCTCATCTATAAAATTAAGGAGAAAGACTGCATAATCTTAAAAAGAAAATTCCGGTGCTGTCTTTAGTGATTCTATGGCACGTGCAAAAATAGAAATTTTGCAGGCCACTAAAAATGCTTATAAGCTTATATTCTGAATCTGTGAGGTTGATTTCTCTGTTTACATGTTTTTATTATATGAGTCAAGGAAACTATTATCACTAAAACAACTACTAAGTCCAAGTGATCACCAAAAGGAAGGACTGTTCATTCAGCCCAGACTTTGGCAGATTTTCTACTGAGATGACTAAAATTTGATAATATTGCTGATTTCTTAGGAAATTGTCATATCAAACATATGAAATAGTGGGAAAAGTGGTAATTTTTGGATTTGGAAGACCTTGGTTCAAATCCTGACCCTGTCATTTATTTTCCACATGACCCTGAACAAGCCACATAAACTCTATGAGCCTGTTTATAAGTGTGCTGCAATATAAGTGTGTTGGACTAGATGACCTCTGATCTCTGACTATAGCTGATCACATGAGAAAATGTCTAAACAAGGCTACAGAGACTCTGTCTTATCTAGAACTTGCAGTTCCCCCTAGCACCTTGGACAGTGTTCTGCCCACAGTGGATGCCTAATAAATGTCTATTGGGAGTAAGGGTATAATCCTTTCCATCATCTTGCTATTGTTTTCCCCTACCTAGCTTAATGGAAACAGCACTGAACTGGGAATCAATAGATTTAGTTTCTAGACCTACATAAAGCTTCACAACAAAGCACTATATATGTGTGTTTATATAATCTCATTTTTTCTCACAATGGGTAGATAATGCAATATATTATCATTCTCATTTATAGGTAGGAAAACAGAGGTTATGAGAAGTTAAATGGTTTACCAAAGTCACACAGATACAAATGGAAGAACTGGGGCCTCTGTACTCTGAGTCTGTATTTTTCCCCTACAAGACAAAGCTTCCACCCTATATCCCACCACATCTATGTGATCTTCAGAAAGTCTCAACACCTCTCTAAGCTTTAGTTTCCCCATAAGTAAAATGAAGCAGTTTAACAAAATGATCTCTTTGGTTCTCTCTAATTCTCTAATCTCTAATTCTGTTACTCCAGGTCTGTGCAAACAGAGGCCAATCTGAGTGAAAAATTTCTACAAACTGAATTTTGATTGCTTTTATGTCCATGGAGTACTAAAAATCCTATAGCACCAATATCAGAAACTAGAAAAATAAAATTATAACATTAAAATAAAATTGACAGGCCTAGAGTCATTATAAAAAGCAACAAAATGAATAAAAAAGAATTTAAGCAACAATTTCAGGTTCATTAATATGATAGTGACAACACCTAACATTTAACTCTCCAGCCTATACCTAGCCCTTCCTCTCCTGTTATCTCATCCATTTTTCCCTTATATCTCTTCATGACTCATTCTCCTGCTTTCTTGTTTTCCCTTTCCTCTTTGTAGCTTGACTGGGCTGTTGCTATTTTGCCTAAGGCCCACTGGGTGGCATCATCTCCTTGTTCATACAGAGTATATTAGGGTGTGGATTGGTTTTTAAAGCCATGATTTCAGACTATTAAAGCATGGTTTTGAATGCATATTTGTTGACATAAACTTGTTCTACAGATGCTAATTGGTAACTATTCTGCAATTTGAAATTTTAGTTGCCTAGGCTACTGACTAAATGACTATCCAGGATCATAATCAGGTTGACTTGAACCCATGTGGTCCTGACCTTAAGGCTGCTTTCTGTGCACTACAACATACAATCTCCAGATCCCTTTAAACTTTGTTGCTGTTGTTGCTACTGCTGCTGTTTTTGAGAGGGTGGAGGCTTTTCTCATTTCTTTATGGCATTTTTTTCCCACATCAGCATAGAAATAAAATGCTTTTGTCTATTGTAATGATTAAAATATGACTTGGAGAAAGAAGCCCTAGATTCTGTCCCAGTTCTGAAAGTGAACTTGGGCAAGTCACATATAGAAATAATAATTCTCATACTACTGTACTAACAAGGTGACTGGGAAGAAAGTGCTTTGCAAACCCTAAAGCAGTATAGAAATTTAAGCATATATAATTAAATATTTGACCTTTCCTTAAATTAGCAAAGAGCTCAAAACTGTTCATTTTTCTCTTAAATGATAAAGAATTTACTTACAACCTGCCAACCTTTTCTCTAGTACAGTAGTTTTCAATGAGTAGCCCAGGAACATTTTGGGATTCCTGAGACCCTTTCAGGGGGGTTTATGAAGCAAAAATATTTTCATATTAAAATGTTTTAATTTCTAATATGGCAAATATTGATTGATAGAACTCACAACAAAAGCTCTTTGGGTGGGTGTCGGGGGGAGAGGGGAGTTTTGAATAATTTTTAAGAGTGTAAAAAGGTCTGAAACCAAATGTTTGAGAACCACTATTCTAGCATGTTGGTAAAGATGGAAGAATTAGAAAGAAGATAAGCTAGTTCAGTCAGGACATGACAGAATACTATACCTCTGCTAACTGACTTGACCACCTTCAGCTTTTCACTTTTTGTTTTGTTCTTTCCCCTAATTTTTAAATAAGGTATTTTGAACCCAACTTTGTTGTACTCAAATGAAGGGGAAGAGATTTTACCAGCTAGCTAAAGATGATCAGCTCAAGTGACTCATGGTTTACCTTTAGGCTGGAGGTAACAGACAAGAAAGAAAAGGAAACCCTTCCTTTCTTAGCAGTGGCATTTGGCTATGTTCCAGGGAGTATTGATTCAAACACACAAATTCTCTTCTTCATCCTTTTGGCATATGCCATTTCAAATATAACACCAGATGTTCTCTTGTTTCACTTAAGTAAAGCCAAAAATTGTGAATGTAAAAAAAATTACATTCTTTAGAGTTGACAAATCTCAAGGTCATTAGACTTCACAAATCATAACACACATGACCATTGGAAAGAAACATAGCTAAAGAGCTCATGTCAGCCAGGAATCCTGTATTCTATTCTTGTATGACCTTTCCATGAGCTATTTCAAGCAGGATTTAAGCAAAAAAAAATTTTTTATATATTCAACAGTAACCCCTTGTTAAATGCAAGCCCCATTACTGTCTCAAACTTTGAATCTCCCCTAGCTTAGCACAGTAGCACTCCTTAAGCAGTAGGCACTTGATGAATGTTAGTGGAATTAAAGAATTTTCCAGGTTATTAAAAGTAGTCTCCTCTCCCCCTACCTCTCCTTACCTCCCACATTTCTATAAGTGGTATCAACATATTATAAGCTTTGGCAAGACATCATAGTCACTAGAACATTTGGGGTATACATTTTTGGAAATAATTATTGGTATATTTGCTATGCACTTTTTGGAAAGAATCCTTCAGAAAATGCTCCTCACTAGATTAGGTTCATAATGTAGTGAAGCAGCTAATTAATGAATAAACTAGAATAATCAAGGAATTGTGAATAAATGGTGCCAGAGAGGACAGATATTACCAACCACCTGTGAGTATTCTTTATATGGGTTGCTAAAATAGCACCTTACATTTGTATTTCATTTTAAAAGATTTAATAATAATAGCTTACAATTATGTTACTTTACAAATTGATAGTATCATACTTTGCATTATAATACAGAATAATACTTTGGCAATACAGTATAATGTTTTATAGTTTTCTGGCTTTTGTCGTAGTGTTCCTCGAGTCTTGAAACACTTGCTCATCTTTTATTTAGCTCAACCTTCTCAATCCTCAACCAGGTGTCTTCCTTCATATTTGTTATCTCATTTCAACACTGAAAAGCCCTCTGAGCTAGATAACCTGAGTATTATTATCCCCACTCTACAGGTGAGAACACTGAGCTAATCCAAGTAGGTGGTAGCATTTTCCAGGGAAAAAAATGGAAGTTCATTAAATTGCCCACTTTAATGATGTATAGCTAGTTAGTGGTTCAGCTTCCTCATTCTACTGTTCCACCACATCATGGAATATTAAAAATAAAAATTGTATTGCAGAGGACTATTAGAGATTCTTTGCTGAAGTAGGTTTTTTTCTACCTTTTTCACCTTTTTTTCTTACCTCTTTCACCTTTTTTTTCTTTTTTATAGATTCCTGAATGTGAGAGGATGAAAGAAAAATAAAATATCAAATTTACAAGTTTGATCAACTAAAAGGAAAATAATACACTTAGATATATATTGATGAGTCAATGATCTCATTAACATGAGTACTCTGTTCATGGATACAAATAGTAAATCATCCATACTTTCTTATTCTTTGTTATTTTTGTCCATGTTCTCCTATAAATTCCCCTTAAAAGATGAACCCAACATATTGGAAGGCTTCGTCTTTTTTTCAAATCTATTTCATGGATACCATTTTAGTACTTTGGGCTATCCAACTGCTATGCCTCCCTCTCCTAAATAACCAGCCCGTGGTAATTCTTAATTATAATTTTCAATCAATAAGATTCTTTGCTTTTGCCTTACATTAGGAAAACATCTAAGTATTCTATAATAAAGATAAACATGACACTATTTACAATAACCTGACATCCCTTTTCAAAAATATTTTAATTCCCTAAGACAAAAAAGATAACTATTCAGAAAAGATTTCCAAGAAAGGTAACTTTCTTTCCTATTGACCTTAAAGTATTCTGCTTTATCAGAGCAAAATGTGCCTACGGTCTTCCATAGTGAAAACAAAAATAAAAAGGCACAGTAAGAGCTATTCTCTGAAACAGACAGACAGACCAGTTGCAAATGTCAGTAACCTTATAACATTTGTTGGCAAAGAGCAGTTGCAACAAACCAAGAATGAAAAATGACCCGTTGCAGAACAATTTGACATTTCAACCAAATAGGTCAGCTTCAGCAGCATCATTGGATTCTTGGATGCCCTTTTAGATTTTTCTACCTTCAGAACTCTGAAAGAATATTTTTGCAAACTACAAGCTTGTGAGAGACTAGGATCGTTGTATCCTGCCATATTAATATAGATTTTTCTTATATTTTGGCACCCGTGTTATTAAATTAGGTCACTGATACTCAAGTTTTAAGAGCTACAGCACCCTGTTTTCATTGTTTAATTTCATGACATAATAATAGCTAGTATTTATATAATACTTTAAAGTTTACAAAACGATATATGTCATACATACATATACAACACAGATAGAGATAGAAAAGACAGACAGACAGACAGATAGATAGATAGATGGATGGATGGATGGATGGATGGATAGTCATTTGATCTCCAACCTTGTGAGGTAAGTACTCACAAGGTAAGGGGAGGGTAAGTGACTTAACAGGTAGCTAGTAGTGTCTAAGACAAAATTCTAACTCAAGTCTTACTAATTCCAGGTCCAATGCGCTATGTAAGACACTAGCCTATTTCCTCTGAGGTGCTCTAAAGAAAATATTTACTTTTAAACTATGGTGGATTCAAATGAATTTTGTTTGGGGAAAATTATAACATCTATTAAGAGATTTTAACTCCTAGAGATACTCTTGCTGTTGTTCAATTGTATTTGGATCTTCATGACCCCTTTTGGGCTTTTCTTGGCAAAAATACTAGAGTGGTTTGCCATTTTCTTCAATTCTTGCCATTTTACAAGTGAGGAAACTGAGACAAATGGGGTTAAGTGACTTGCCCAGGGTCACACATCTACTAAACACCTGAAGCCAGATTTGAACTCAGGAAGAATATTCCTGACTCCAGGACTAGTGCTCTATGCTATATGGAGCCACTTAGTGACTGCAGAGATACTCTAGAGTGAAATAAAAAAAAATTCAATTGGGAAAACTAGATTCAAACTGACCTCTTAATCTGTGTAGGTTAGAGGAAACAGAGCACAGTAAAACCAGTTCTGAATCATGACTAAGGAAACCTGGTTTTAGCGTAGACTTTGAAAATGACCTTGAGCAACTGTGGTCTTGAACAATTCACTTCACCAATGTAAGGAGCAGGAGAATAATTTATACAACAACAAGTACATTGTAAAGATTTTAGACTTTGGAAGACTAAAGAACTCAAGATTTTACCAATGACCAGCCCACTGACAAGACACAATAAGGGAAATCAGAGCTCATGATTATCAGAATCACCAGGTTTTTAGTGAATCCAAAGGAACTCCATGTCATAGAATAAGAGAAGAATTTCAGTTTAATCCTTCATCCATTGATAAACCTGGACTGGACTTCATCTCTTCATTTACTTTTGGGATAAGTCATACCAGGTCAAGTAAAGCAAGGTTTTGTGAAGGAAATTTGAACCTGATACTCTTGGCAAGCCAGCTGGTGCTGAATGCGTTGACAGTGTCAAAGACAAAAAGGAAGGAGGATGCAACATTTGACATGCACATAATCGCATAAGAGATTCCAAAAATAAGCTGAGTGCCCATCACTCAGAGAAGCAACTGGAACAAGAGTCTTAGCTTCATGAAACTCTTATACTCTTTATAAGAGTCCTGAAAGTAAGCCATTTTCTATCATTGCCAACAATCAACCTTGGAGTGGATATAAAGTATACAAGGAAGAAATATTATTAAAATAGCTTCAAAGCCAATGTGTGTAAACCACAAGTTGTTACTATAAAAGAGTGGGCACAAAAAACCTCATCAATTCTAGCTTTGACAAGTTTGAGGTTTGCAAAGTGCTTTTACATATATTTGGTCCTTTAGCTGCTGCAAAAAGCACTTATAATTATACTGTCTACACAAAACAATTATAATTATACTTTTTAGATGCAAGTTCAAGAGTGTGTTTGTATTTTTGTTGATCAAAGTCCAATATTTTCCATTGATCCTACATTTGAATTATATTTTATAAATGTAATCCTAATCCATTATTTGGAATGCATTTTAAATATATAATTGCCAATGTCTCTAACTGTCCTAAACAAATATTTCTTCTTGCTAGTAAGCTCTAAAATCTTATTAGCAGATTATTTTTTAAGAAAATAAGCTTCATTAGCCTAAAACATTGTTTGTTTTCAAATATATGCCAATGGGCAGAAACATTCTCACTTTCATGTGTACAAAACTGCAATACCTAATTTCATGGGCCAAAAATATCTGGAGTATAGTAAGGCTGTTTGACTTGGCCAAGTAAAAGTGTCTTTGAGACAAAATCATTCTACCTTTGCACATTAGAAAGGATAAGTGCCACATTTGGGTTTGGCAAGAATTTAATGAGGCAGCCAAGGAGAAATGGATGAAGATCTGGTCTCTGAATCTGGAATACCTGGGTTCAAATATCATCTGTGACACATATTGGCTGTGTAGCCTAGGGAAAGTCACTTTCTCAATGACATTCTCAATGTCCTAGGCAACTCCCTAGGATTTCTAAGTTGAAGAAGTCACCAATCTATATTGACAGAAGTAGTTTCCTACATCAACGAAATCACAGGTCCAGAGCAAAAAACAAACAAAAAAGCGTATCTGACAGAGACCAAGGGTCTTTTTCTCCCAATGAAGTGAAAATTTTAAACCAAAATGTTATTCAGGTAGCCTCTTCTGAAGCCAACTAGTCATTTGACCATGCCCTTAACCCCTTTGAGCCTTGTCTTACTTCTTCATCTATAAAATGGGAGTAATAATGCCTACAGAATCCACCTCAAAGAGTTATTGTGAGGTTCAAATGAATTAACACACATAAGGTGCTTTGCAAACTTTAAGAAGTGCTATAAAAATGTCAGCTATCATTGCCTCTTGTAAATAAAATTGTCTTTTGTACTGATAAAATCTATGCTGATGATTTTCTGAACCATGTTTGGTTCTTCATATAATTTTTCTCTTTTTTGTTCTCTGAAAAAGGTAATGGTTCATAAGCTGTAATTACCTTCATGGTGGTCATTTAGCATATGTTTCTCATAAGCACTAAAAAATGAGAGCACCAAGCATCCCATAAAATTATAGCTTCTATTTCTCTGGGGCACCCTATAAAAATTACTTACTTGTTCGCCTCTTTAAGGAGAAACTATGAACCATTCTACCTTCCCTGTGACTGACACTTGTTTATATCTCCTGGCTTCTTTTTCAACAAGAATGTCATTAAGAATATGGTTCATCTCCTTGAGTAGTATCATCAACTCACTGCTCTCTTATAAATGCCCATTGCTAAATTAGTGTTTGCTAATGGTATAAGAATTGTATGGTCATTTCTATCTCTCCTTTCCTGATACTTTGCAACCATCAACTGTGGGAAGGTGTTGCCATACTATTTCATGGGTCACTATAACAAAACTTCACCTAATGACTAACCTACTTCCAATGAGTGTTTTTTACTCCTATCCTCAAGAAAGCTTTCACTTAATCTAACAAATACTTTATAAGAGTGGAGCTAATAGGAGATAGAACCTAGGCTAAGAGAAGGTACAACCATGTTCAGACAACATAAGCCAGCTGTAGCATTTCAAGAAGTCTCACCTGTGACACATATTGAGTGTGTGACTTGGAGAAAGTCATTCAGGATCTCAGTGTTAACTAATTTCTTAAGACAATATATATTAAATTTTACACCTTAGTCATCCCTATATTTAATATAATTAAATTTTATTGCTGTCCTATATTTAACCATATATGATGGGTAGGGATCTTAGCTTTACAATGGCTATACACATTCAATGAATTTTTAAAATATGCAAATCACACTTTAATTTTTATTTTTTCCACTGACTGTTTCAGTTACATTTAAGATGACCACATCAGTAATATCTTTGTTCCTAGCTACCTTCAAAACTACTGAAGTAGTGATGCCATGTAAATCTTTCACAAGAGACAATGTTTTTAAATCTGCTCTGAATTTCAAATGTCATTTCCTTGTGGTTTTAATACATAGTCCAAAAATTTAGGTATTTCATTGTCCTCCTCTCCAAATTCCTCATTCCACCCTACCACTATCCTCTAAAGCTTAACAACATAATAACGTTTCTTTCACAATATCACAATCAAAAGTTTCAAGGGTTTTCCAAACGTTCTTCTCTGGGCACTGATTATGGTCATTTTCTACTTCAAATCTTCCCATTTGGCCCTTTGCGATATCTAAAATGAAAGCGCTAGTTTTAGAGTAGTCATGAACTTTCTTGAATAAACTCTTTTTAAAAAAAAAAAAAGCTTATTTCTCTTTTCTGGTTTCTTTATTCTTTGGCTCATGGTGTTTTTCCTAGCTTTCAGTGTGAGGTCAAAGTTCATTATTTGTGCAGTGTTAATTAGCTAAATAACCTCTTAAGACAATGTTTTGACTTTTATAATTCAATCATCCTCGTATGTAATGTAATTGTATTTTATTATTGTCTTATATTACATTTAACATTATTTAAGTATCCATTATGGGAAATTGAAAATAAATGAATAAAAAAATCAGATTTACAAAGACTAATATCTCTGCTGAAAAGTAGCTTACAGTGTTATAGAAAAGACAGTACTGAATAGGAAAAAAAAGCATTAGGGCTTATTATGTAAACATTTAGGCACATCCAAGCTTATAGCAGATAAAACCATATGCTAAAATGTTGAGTAAAATATATTTTACAAGCTTTTATTAAGGTTGGCACTAGAGCAGCTAGGATCAGGAATCAGGAAGACCTGAGTTCAAATCTGGCCTAGGCAAATCATTTAATGTTATTTGCCTCAATATCATCATCTGTAAAATGAGCTGGAGAAGGAAATGGCAAACCATGCCAGTATGTCTGCTAAGAAAGCCCCAATTGGGGTCATGAAGAGTGGGACACAACTGAAAAGACTAAAGAACAATGTGCCAATCAATAAACATTTATTAAGTGCTTACTACATGCTGGGAATTATTATGCTAAACACTTGGGTTACAAAGAAAGAAAAAAAAAATAATGGTCCCTCTTCTGGAAGAGCTCATAGTCTTATGGGGAAGACAACATTCAAACAAGTTATAACTTATAACTGCAAAAAAGAAATTAAGACACTCGTATACAGTCCCAAAGTTAGGTAGTTATCACCCAAATCTCTTAATTCTCAGTTTCTTATTCCTTCACTATACCATGATTCCACTAAAAGAAACTCAAAAATATCTCTGTTCATGGATCAATCAATATTTATTAAGTGCCTACACACTATGTATCAGGCATTGTGCTAAACACTGGTGGTGGCAAACAGGTGGCCACCTGTCAAACAAATACTAGCATATAAGTAAAGATTAATGTTGAATCATTCCAACTTTTAAGTGAATCTTCTAACCTAGAAGACAAGGCAAGAGATAAAGTTCTCTGCGGTACCATGGTAGCAAGTATCTTTTTTTTTCTTTTTGGTCCAGTCTTCTGATTAATCAATGTGGTAAAATTCTGAAATGGAAACTCCCTCCACTAACACCAACTAATAACTTATCCACAATTTTGGATTTTAAAGACCTGCCTGGGGCACTGAGAGATTAAATGGTCACAAAGTCAGTTTGAGTCAGAGACAAGACTTGAACTCAGGTCCTTTTGATCCAAAGATCAGTCAGTAAGCCAAACTACCTCTGAAATGTGCAAAAATAAGGGAAGGGTGAGAAAAGTAGAAATGTATGTTAAATGCTATGTTGATGGATTGATGAAGAACAAGATGACAGAGAAATCTCATGAAAAAATATTCTTCAAATCTCAAAACTTCTGTTAATTGATAATGTGTAATATTCCATTAAAATGATTCCAAAGAACTAAAGGATATTTATACAGTGCTATGCCTAACAAGAAAGAAACATAGTTGTTGTATTTGGATTAGTCAATGTTTAAAAACAAGATATGACAACGGCATTATTATAATTAAGTTATTATATTAAAATTATACAGAACAAACTTCCTGAATATTTTTAACCAGAAGTCCCTAGTATAATAAACCCACATCTCACATCAAGGTTGCCTTGGAAATGTACATCTTTAGCCACTATATAATGATGTTTAAGAAATGTTACACAACAGTGATCTTTCTCCTTGGACCTCAGGTGTATCTGTGTAATAAGTTACAGCCAACATGGCACCAAAGTGAACCATTTTAATCAGTGAAGGAGACCATCACACAAGTAAGAAATAAGGAAGGAAACAAATTCCTCAATGGCTTTATCTGAAACTATTCAAGGAACAGCAACCTTTGAAAAGATGTGGAGTCCTATTTTTTTGCAAATGATTTGTTATAAGCACTACAACATGAGATCAGTAAACATGTCACGAAATGACATTTCTCGTTATCTCCGGGCATACAATAAAAGCATCTCTGTCAAGTCATTTAGTGCCTCTCCAAGAAGTACATGTTTCGATTTGGTTGCAACTTCTTTCTTCTAGTTTTATTTACAGCAACAATGTTAAGAGTGACCAGATTCAGTTCTTCCTAAAATTGATCATGGGACAAAGTGCTCACAGTTAAGAGTACTAATAGCCACATTGAAGTATACAGAAGGTCTAAAACTGCTATTCTCTCCTGCTTTCTGCCATTTTGTCACTGTCCCAGCATGAGAGAGCCACAGAGCACAAGAGGACCATTTTGTATTTGTCTTTGTTTCTTGGGTTGCCATGGCCAGCCTATTGCTGATTAGACTCTCTTCACTAAGCTGGGCTGCTCCTCAGAAAGCCAACTCATTCTGTTACCAGAATTGTACCAGAAGCTCTACCATTATGGTAGAATTTGCCAGAGCTTCAGCTCCACCTTTTGAGAATCCGGGGTCACGTCCTCTTCCATCATGAAGTATTAGAAAAAAACCTTTGTGCAGTCTACTGCTTGTATTTGGATTTCCAAGTGCTTATCATAGTGCCTAGTATGCAGTAAGTGCTAACTAAATGCTTTGACTATCTATTGTATGATCCAATCAAACAAATTATTGATCATGAAAATTGCATAATGAATGGAAAAAAGCAATTACAGCCATTTCAAATAGAAAATTAAACAATGAACATTAACTGCCATAACAAAGAAACAAAAAGAGCCTAGTGACCATTAGTAAATGAAAATATGCTTACATTTTTCAAGTATTTTCCAAAGTCACAAGTCTTTCATTTTACATACATAAGCTCAGCCAGCATTCAAATTATTCATCTATTATTCAGACATAAAGCCTTTTAGTAATTTAACATTTAGCTTTTAGGGTTTACATATAAACTGGAGAATAATTTGT
>CM053623.1:277313850-277338590 GCA_028646595.1 Phalanger gymnotis
AGAGAGAGAGAGAGAGAGAGAGAGAGAGAGAGAGAGAGAGAGAGAGAGAGAGAGGTCCATTATAAATATATATTACTTCTAATTTATATTGTCTAATTTTAAATTTGTAATGGCATAGAAGAATGAGTGCTAAATTAGATGCTCTAGATTTGAATCTATTATCCATGACTTAAGGGGCTTTCAGCAAATCTCTATGCTTCTCTGGCCTTGAGTTTCCTCATCTGTAAAATGAGAGTTGGACTAACTGACCTCTAAAGCCCCTTCCATCTCTAAATCCTATTATATCCTTTGATATTTATGATGTCCAATCCTGAGGTAAGGTCAGAGATGAGTTAAAATATATACCTATCACAATGTACTTAAATTCTCTAACAACCTAGGAAGATTCCATTTTAGTCTGGCCAGGATTTGGCAAAAGGCAAATGAAGAAGAAAAGAAAAACTTTGTAGGTCAGTCTTCATAAAATCTTTCAGGAGTCCTCAAAGCCAAAACTATTTTCATAATAATACTTGAATGTTTTCATTTCTAATACAGTAAAATTGAGAGATATACCCACATAAACAAAAGCTCTTTGATGTTGTCAATCATTTGTAACAGTATAAAGAATAATCAGATGGAAAAGCTTGAGAGCCACTGCTGCAGAGGATATAAATAACTAAGAGTAAGTTAAGGCAACTCGATAAAAACAATCAACAACACAATATGCTGTCATATCGGATTAGCATTATATATCTAAATAAGTAATGTTGTTTACTTGTTTGCCATTATAGAAGTGATGGTTGTCACTTATGTCAAGGTCGAAAACTTAAGCTAAATACAGCAAACGAGACTAACAAAACTCATATACAAATCTCATTTAATACTTAGAACAAATGTATAAATGAGGTACTATAGGTCACTACATACATTTAACAAATGAGGAAATGGAGTCAGACTGACTAAGTGACTTACCCAAGGTCATAAATTACTCTCAAATATTTTTGCTTATCAGTGAATACAAGCTCACTGATTTGAGGTTGGGAAGCCTATATTAAGTATACCTACATTAAGCATACATTAAGTATACAAAAGTATATTTTCTATTCCCAGTTTTACTGCAGTGATAAATGTTGCCCAGGTCGAATGACTTTTATTTTCAAAGATAAAGAGAAACAATAACGTTGGATTTGCTAGGCAAACTTGATGGATTTACCTAGCTTAATGGTGTTGACTTTTCCCGTCATAAAATGGGAAAGTACCCACTTTTGCTATAGCATACAACAATCATGGATTGAAAGATAAAAACACTGGGGTTATTAGGGATGAAACATGTCAGGCGCCATTGTTATCCTAAGTGTACTTAGCAACATTCAGTTTTTGTTCTGCTAATTGCTTTCAATGCTTCACAACCACACTTCCATTTTCATATAAAAAGATTTGTGAATCTGTACCTCAGCTCTTTTTATTTAATTGGTAAGCAAAGAGGACTATTTATTTGACAGAATAATTTGCATTAAACACATCAAGATGGAAATGGGTAATTCTGAGCCTTTAGCTTGAAATGAGGTGCCTTTATACACAGCCAACGGCTGTCATCAAAGAATGTAAATAATTTTCAAAAGAAACAAATCAAACCATAAATGACCATCTGGAAACGTGATCCAGATCACTAAATCATTGTGGGATCTCATGTTTTCATCCACATATCTTCCATACATGCAGGAATCATGCTTTAAAAGATGTAGAGAAAATATGTAATGATTGAAGTTAATGACCTTGATCACTTTCTGGGCGATATCATCTATTATTTTCCAAACATTTAACTGCATGATGGCCTGACCTCCTTTTCTAATTAAACATTTCCTGTATTATATTTGTTATGATGCTTATTGGGTGAAATCCATTGTTGATACTATGCTACAGCCCACTCAAACTCACTGTACATCTCTCCAGTATCTTTTGAATCATTTGACATTCTGATTCTTCAGGAATTTGGGTGGCCCCATGACTTGCAGTCAGGTAGCATCATTCTGAATAGACTATCAGCATTCAAAAAGATAGTGAAAGCACTGAACAATTTTGCTAGTGTAATCCAGACCAATCTTCCTCCTATTCAAGGCCAAGTCTTGTTTACTACCTATAAATCATAATCTGTAAAATAAACGCTTTTCACTTTTTTGGTTTCTATTATGTGGATTGTTAAACTGAGATCCTGAGTGGTCACAGATCTATTAAGGGGAGATAACAAAATGGAAGCAAAGAGTATATTCAGTTTTCCTGGGGATTTTACCAAGAAGAGAAGAATAGCTATAGAAAGATAGCTTGGAGGGATGGCAACGCTAAATGAAGCCTTTCTAAGAAAGAGCCAGTAGATAAGAAAAGACTGAATATTAGGGAGAGAGACAGGACTGAGACAATAGAGTGCAAATGCAAATTTGCTGGTTCTATAGGCACTAATGATAAAAAGTTTCTTCTAAAAATCCTAGAAATCTGTCTCTTTTTGGTCTATTTGTTGCTCTATTTTATCTATAAAATGCTCTTGGCATTATCTAACTTCACTGAGTTTCACATCAACCTTTCTTTAGACTTCTTTTCCCTTCTTTGGCTATTGATTGTTCTATGAGCTAATACTGTTTATAATATTCTGCCATCTTGCTACCTATATTTTTCAAAGAGAATTAATATTCAAAACCAGTGTTTCCTTCTCTATTTGACAAAATGATCAAGAGTTTACTTTGTTAAAGCAAACTGTGTCTTCTTTTTCCTTGTCTTTGTTGCAATTGCTTTACATTGATAAAAATTTTATATGAAAAGGCAATAATTCAATTTAATTTCTTTTATCCATTTCCCTTTTTTAATCTGACATAGCTAACGTGGATAAAACAGGTACTATCACAATTTCTTATAATGCCTTCTTTCTACTAATTTGATGAAACTTCCTTTGCTCTAATTCGGTGATGATCTGACTACACATAGATAGATAATTCAAAAACTATCCCAATGCTGATAACCATCTATTTCCTATGTCTTAAGATATAATAATTTGTTTTTTCATGATATTTGGCACTTACCATGCCCAGTCTCTTCTTAAATAAGTGATTCATGGCACATGGGCATGCAACTATAGATGGGTTTACATTAGCCTCGTTCAATACATAACCTGCATCAGACACTTACTATGTGACCCTAGGCAAGTCACTTAGCCTCTGTCTCAATTTCTTCATCTATAAAAATAGGGATACTAATGACATCTACCTCCCATGGCTATTTTGAGGATCAAATGAGGTAATATCTGCCAGGTGCTTTGCAGACCTTAAATCTCTACATATACACTATTTATCTATTATCATTAACAATAATATTTTCCAACTTATCATTCCCTGCCCTTCCCTATGCTCACTCCTGAATTGACATCACTGAGTACTTACGAATATTCAGACTAGGTTAGAAGAACGTTGATTTATTAATAAAATTTCTCTACCTTCTCATCGTCTGTAACAGATGTTAGCACATGAACTTCAGTTATCTTCATGGTGTTCTTTTTGTTTATGCTCATCATGAGCTCTGGAGGATGACATTACTAATTGTACCATAAAGATTATCTTTTGCCTTTGAGTGCCTGATGAAACAAACTCTTAAAATTAACTTATTTACCTCTTCAAAGATCTTTCTGGTTTTGCTTATAATGAGACTTATTATCGTCTGTTTCTGTTCCCCAGCAATAGATTAACATATTGGTCATCACACATGAAACTCCCATTTAGGCTGTCAACAGTTAAATTAATGTTTACAGATGGTCTAAAAACTGTGATTCTTGGCATCTTCTTCCCTTCTTTCCACAACTCTGTGACCACTGCTTAAGAGGTAAGAGAAAAAGCCCAGAACTGAGGACCATTTTGTGTTTTTCTTTGTTTCCTGAGTTGCCATAGCCAAAGAATTATGCAAATAATGGCAAAATTCTGCAGAACAGAGCAATGATTCAGATTTTGTAACTGATTTAATAACAACCGGACTGAACAATTAAAAATCATAAACAAAAAATCCTTCCCTTTTTTGTAAAATGAAAGTACTCACCATGAGCCAGTTTATCAAATGATTTTTTTTTTCCCTGATAAACTTGCCAACTGATTTTTCCCAGCCAACAAACGCCCACATCAGGCCTTCTAAATAGAGCCTTTTTGAAAAGTGAAACACTTATAAATGTAAACATGGCAGAATCCACAGGAAAAGAAAAAACTTAACAAAAGTTAACTTGTGGTGCCTCATGTCTAAAAATGTCTAGACACATTTAAATATAGAGCCAATTGTAATTATAAGGAGTGAAATAATTTGGCCAAAAAACACCATTGCAAAACCAAAATATGAGGGCAAACACAATGCAAAAAATCTCAACGTCAAGCTGAAAAAACATCGAAAATCAAGTCAAACTATTCTATGGTAAACCTATAAAAGGGAATGGGAAAATGATCGTATACCTTTCATCCATTTATATCAGCAAGATATACTTAACTCTTAGGACATTTCATCATTATTTTCACCACACTATCTCTTTAAAAACAATTACTCTGTGCCTTATGTTACTGACTGGTTCACAAATTCTCCGCATTCAACTAGTACTAAAACTTACTCAGTCACTCTTTTTATCTGTTTCAGAAAACCGCAAGAAGGGTATCTATAGCATTTACAGAGGCAGTGGAGACAATGGAAAGTACATTAAATCTAGGCTCTGAGGGCCTGCCTTCAAATTGCAGGTCTTCTACTTACTACCTGTGTTGTCTTGGGTAAATTATTTCACCTCTCTGGGACTCAGCTTCCTAGTTTATAAAATGGAAGGGTTGGGGGCAGCTAGGTGGTGCAGTAAATAGAGCACTGACCCTGGAGTCAGGAGGACCTGAGTTCAAATCCAGCCTCAGACACTTATCACCTACTAGCTGTGTGACCTTGGGCAAGTCACTTAACCCCAATTGCCTTGCCTTCCTCCTCAAAAAAAGCTAAAAATACCAAAAAAAAAAAAAAATGGAAGGGTTAGACTAAAATTGAATGAGAAGGTTTCTGGTTCTAAATCTTTGGTCTATGATCACCAAGGTTCCTTCCAGTTCTAAATTTATCATACTCTCATCAAAATTAACAAAACACAAAATTGCTATAGAAACTCACAACAAAACTCAAACTTAGTGGAACCTAAGAACCTTTATCTTGGAAAACACTAAGATAACAAATCAGGTGTTCTTAACCTTTTTGTATTCCAGGGATTCCTATGAGAGTCAGTCTGGTGAAATCTGAGGACTCCTTTCAAAGATTTTTATTAATATTTGAAGGAAATACTAAATTTCTGTTAGATGTTAATGAAAACAGAGATGCATTTTTGTTTTACAATACAAATTCAAGGACCACCTCCCCTCCCCTGCCGACATTTCTCCACAGACCCACAGACTCTGTTTCATGTTAAGAATTCTAATGTTAGATACCATAGCTTAGGCATCATGATGTATTTTGCTAATAATCTTTATGAAATAATTACAGACATCAAAAGAGATTCAGGCTCAGAAGCAAAAGTTATTTCATCTTCCATATTTTACCTCAACGAATCATGGCTTATTATTCTTAACTATCTAAAACTGAAGTTTTAACACCCTGAATGCTTTAAAATATACAACTATGGAATAAACTTTATATGCCCTCCAGTCCCATGCATGTCTGAGTTCTTCCAAAGAAAAGGAAACACTGTTCTTTGAGTTTCATTGCCATATCAGTGTTTTCTAAATCTGTTGATACTACGGGGGATGTCATAGATGATCTGTAAAGTCTCTTCTAAGACTAACATCCTGAGTTTCTGTGAATAAAGAGCTACTTTGGATATTTCTCCCTCATGATCTAAATGACAATACATTTCCTGACTCTTTTCTAAAAATCAGTTTTCAGTAAAGAAAAGTGAACTAGATGGGATAGAGATGGAAACTAATAGTAGATTCATATTGGAATCATGTGTAATTTCATTTCTTAAATAATATTTTATTTTTTCCCCAATTACAGGTAAAAACAATTTTAACATTTGTGCTTTTTTAAAAATTTGGAGTTCCAAATTCTGCCTCTCCTTTTTTCCCATCCTCCCTCCCTGAGACAGTAAGCAATTTGATACAGGTTATACAGGTACAATGATGTAAAACATTTCTGTATGAGTCATTTTGTGAAAGAAAATTTGAGAAGGAAGGAAGCAAGAGAGGGAAGGAGAGAGAGAGGGAGGAAGGAAGGAAGGAAGGAAGGAAGGAAGGAAGGAAGGAAGGAAGGAAGGAAGGAAGGAAGGAAGGAAGGAAGGAAGGAAGGAAGGAAAGAAGGAAGGAAGCATTTTAGTCTGTACACAGATGCCACCAGTTTATTTTTCCTCTGGAGGTAGTTAACATTTTTCATCATGAGTCATTTGGGATTCTCTTGAATCATTGTACTGCTGAGAATAAGCTGTTCTTCATGCAATGTTGCTGTTATTGTGTACAATGTTCTCCTAGTTCTGCTCACTTCACTCTGTATCAATTCATGTAAGTCTTTCCAGGTTTTTCTCAAATCTGCCTGCTAATCATTTCTTATAGTATAATCTATTATAATCATATACCATAACTTGTTCAACCATTCCCTAATTGATGGGCATCGCCTCAATCTCCAATTTTTAGCCACCACAAAAAGAGCTACTATAAATATCTTTTCTATAAATGGGTTTGTTTCCCTTTTACGAATCTCTTTGGGATATAGATATAGTAGTAGTGTTGCTGGATCAAAGGCTATGCATAGTTTTATCATCCTTTGGGTATGTTCCAAATTGCTCTCCAGAATGGTTGGATCAGTTCACAGCTCCACCAATAGTGCATTAGTATCCCAGTTTTCCCACATTGCCTCCGGCATTTATCATTTCCTTTCCAATCTGATGGGTGTGAGGTAGTACCTCAGAGCTTTTTTGATTTGCATTTCTCTAATCAATAGTTATTTAGAGATTTTTATACGACTATAGATAGCTTAGATTTCTTTGTCTGAAAACTACATGTTCATATTCTTTGACCATTTATCAGTTGGAGAATGACTTGTATTCTTATACATTTGACTCAGTTCTCCATATATTTGAAAAATGAGCCTTTATCAGAAATACTTGCTATAAAAATTTTTTTCCCAGTTTTCTATTTTCCTTCTAATTTTGGTTTTGTTTGTGCAAAAAATTTAAATTTTATGTAATCAAAATTATCCACTTTACATTTTGTAATGCTCACTATACCTTATTTGATCCTAAATTCTTCCCTTAACTATACATCTGACAGTTAAACTATTCCTTGCTCTCCTAATTTGCTTATGGTATCACCCTTCATGTCTAAATCATGTACCTATTTTGGCCTTATCTTGGTATACAGTGTGAGATGTTGGTCTACAATTTCACTTTAATTTCAGTAATGTTATTAAGCCGATGATAGTAAAGTATTCCATTATCTGTCTACAATCGATTTAAAGAATTATCTTTTATTTAACTTTTGCTATAACATCCCTACAGGCCAATATATAACTTAGAAAACCCCGTAAATGAAAGGATAGGTGTGTCATAAGGTCACTAACAGAAGAAAATAGAACAGATCTAACAAAATAATCTTATAGTAAAATAATTATATGACTGTATCTAATTTTCACAGCTGCCTGATAGACTCCTATCAGATTTTGATTTCTTTTCTGACCACAGTCTCTCTTCTTTGAAAAGGAAGACTTAATTACAACTAAACTCTGACATTATTAGAGTTGATAAAGCTACATGGGGAATACCTAAGGATGAAAGGGACATTTGCCCATCTAGATGGTAAATAATGATCAAATTTAGAGAAAAAAAAATTAATTAGTGGGAAGTTCAGTGGAAGAAAAGGAGAAATTATCAAAATCTCTAGAGAATATAACAAAGAATATGAATATAACATAAATAGAATCATAAAGAATCCAGAAGTTTAAAGGAATCAAAAGACCATCTAGTCCAACCTTTATTCAAACCAGAATGCCATCTGCAACATATATAAAAAATGTTAATCTAATCTTCATCTGAAGACCTCCAGGGAGGAGAAACCACTTCCATACTCTAACAGTGGATTGCTGCCATCCTTTCCCCCCTCCTCAAGTCCGGGTGAACTACCAAAGTAACCCATACACCCAAGCTGACAGGATAACTACAAATTGTTGTCTTCCAACATCAACTAGGCTTTCACCTTTCATTCTCTGATTGACTGTTGGGCTTCCCACAGTATCTGTTCCACATTTCCTCTTTTCTCTAGAAGTCACTCACCCTTCTCCATCTCCTGCCATTTTCATCAAAGAACCTAGTCTTACACTTTACCTACAAAATTT
The DNA here is from genome assembly GCA_028646595.1 of Phalanger gymnotis. NCBI lineage: Eukaryota > Metazoa > Chordata > Mammalia > Diprotodontia > Phalangeridae > Phalanger > Phalanger gymnotis. The sequence goes on from CM053623.1 coordinate 277,322,191, forward strand.
AATCTATTCATCACAAGCTTCCTCTTCTTCCCAATTTCATGCTTCAAATCATTTATATATCATTCCTCATGCTCTCCTTAATTGGTCCCATCTTAAAGGATGAAATGGCTTTTCTCCTTGCCAACACTCATCCCTTTACTTGTACCCTGTTTATCTTATTAAAGACAACCCCACTCCCTCTCTTTTTAAGTCAATCTCTGCTTTTCCATTGGCTACTGCATGTCAAGATAGCACCCATTTTTAAAAAGGTTTTACATGACTTTACCATCCCCTCAAGGTATCATCTTACATGACTCCTTCCTTGAAGACAAAGACAGGGAAAAAAGGAAGATGGAAAGCAGGGAAAGGAAGAGGGGGAGGGGGAGGGGAGAGGGAAAAGGAGAGGATGAAAGAAGGAGAGAGAGAGAGAGAGAGAGAGAGAGAGAGAGAGAGAGAGAGAGAGAGAGACCCAAATTCAGAAAGATTAAGCTGTAGTGAGAAACAAATGAGATAATATAATACTGGTAAAAAAGGTAAATACAGAACCTTTTAACAGAATACATTTCTACTCATAGAAGAGATCTAAATAATCATAGAATTTCACAGTCAGAAGGAACCTTAAAGATTCTCTGATTTAATGCCCTTCCATTACAGATGAATAGGGCAGTGGGGTTGTATAATGGATAGAATAACAAACCTAGAATCAGAAAGACTGCTCAAATCTAGTCTCAGACATTTAGAAGTTGTGTGACCCTGGGCAGGTCACTTAACTCTGTTTACCTCAGCTGAGCTGGAGAAGGAAATGGCAAACCACTCCAGTATCTTTGCCAAGAAAACATCAAATAGGATGACAAAGAGTTGGACATGACTGAAAAACAACTGAATAATAACAACAGGAAACACAGCTAGTTAGAGGCAGAGCAGATATTAAGGCCCTGGTATCCTAATTCCCATTCTGGGGTTGCTTTCCACAATACCATGCTATTACCCTGGAAATGATCACTTGAAAACAAATTATGGCTAAATGTTGTCTATAAACTTAAAACTAAAATAAAAACCCTAAGATGTTAGGCAAGGAATGGTGAGGTTAAAGAAAATGATGAGGTTAAGAAGCCATAGGTTTTTAGGGGTGCTAGAGATCCCAAAATACCAACAAGCCAGGTCCTGCCTAATGAATTCAACTCAAGCCTTCTCAGCCAAAGAAAAACAAAGTTTATTAAAGACTTGCCATAATGGGTAGCCTTATTTGTGATGCTCATTTTCACAAGTGGGCCAGATTCAATCCATCTACTGAGCTAGATTGAATCTGAGCGCCTTCATGGAGGCAAGATGAGACTTATATACAGGAAGATTGTGGGAGGGATTGGGGGTGGTCAAGCAGTCTGGGGTGACTAGAGGAGGGGTTTAGGGAGAGTCTTGGGAGGAGTCTAAGAGGGATCTTGAAGGGACTGGGGTGACTAGAGATCAAGACTCCAGGAAACAAGAGAATGTGATTTTGATGGGATCAAGGGTGGGAAGCTGCTGAACTATAGAGGGCTAGGCTTGATAGAGATTTGGGCCTAGATAATGAAAGGCTTATGGCCTTAGACAAAGGCCAGATCAAGTGGGAAGATTCAAGGAGAGTTCAAGGGGGTTCTCAGAGACTGTGCCTTCATCAGGAACACTAGAGACATACTTATTTGTGTAAGTATGTATAAGATACTTATTTGTATCTCTAGCACTTAGCACAGAGCCTGTCATATAGTGGGTGTTTAATAAAGGTTTATTGACTATTGAAAGAGCCCAATATTTGAAGTTCTGCTGAGTCCTAACAGCAATTTTGTTCCTTGTTACCACAAGACCTTGATCTAATACAATACATTTTAACCTTTAACCTTAACATTTTAACCTAACATTAATAACTTTAACCTTAATCAGTGTTTTCATCTGTGAAATAAGAGATGATCAACCACCAAGTCCAAATCACATGAGTCAATTACTCAACAGCTTGCTCTCATCACTGCATGATTTCACCTGATGTTTTTCTAAATATACACGTTTTATTTTGTGCTTCAGTCCTAAAATGAAAGTAATTTTACCTTAGCAGAATTTAGCAGCTCAAATGGTTTTCCTTGCAATCAATATTGCATGCATGAAAGTTTACTTTAAAACTGGAAAGCAGAGCTGGGATTTTTTTTAGAACAATATAGTCTTCTGTGCAAAGGAAGATGCAAAGGAAGTATTTAAGGAAATGCTTAGCTGCCCCCCCCCATCTCCCCCTTCCCCCCTACCCAGGATTAGCCTCTCCTTTCTCAAGACTTTTATTACTGAAAGAAGCATTCATTGAGAAACAAAAAGAAATCTTTCATTCTATTGACAAAGTATTCTTGCCAGTTCTCAAATCACCACACCCAACTTTCTTAGCAACTAAACAGAAAGTTATTTAGCATCTTTACCAGTTGAATAGATATGTTTTTACTTATTTGATTCTTTTTTAAAAAACTAAGAGCATACAGGTTCACGACCGAGAAATCTAGAATATCATCCAGATGTTTCTGTAGAAATTTCACGATATCTACATAATTAACTATAGTTTTTATTTTTGTCTGGATCCCAGTTTTCATATTTCCAGGATCTCTGTCTCCATAAGAATAAAAAAGAAAATCTAATTTTTAAAGAAGTAAAACTATTTGACCATAGTTCAGATCATTTCACATCTCTTGTAGTATTGGTATTACATCAGCAAAATGAATGGTTTGTATCAGAAAATCACTAAGCTTCATTCCAAGTCTACTAGTAACAAGAGGCAATGTGGTCTAGTGGAAGGCACCTAGGATTTGAGTCAATGGATCTAGGTTCAAATCCTCACTCTACTGCTTTCACTAAATCAAAACATAAAATTCTTTTTCCCAAAATGAGTTCAATGGCACTGCATTAGATGATTTGACTGACAAATACAAACTATTCATACTCAGCAAAGAATGGAATGTCTTGAAAATTGAATTAACAAAAGTAAATTTATATGACTAGCGAGAATGTCAATAACTATTTTTGTTTAGTTCTGAAGAAACATTAAGCATTTAGACCTACAATGAATATTACAGTGACACAGAACCAAACATCCACATATGGGCATTGATACTAATAAAGCATCTAAAAGATCAAAAGGATAGTTTACTTTTCATTCAAATGTTTTGGCCTCATGAAGATACCAGAGCAGCAAAGGCATCTGGAAGCCAGACTCTTTTCCCAATGCCCATCAATAAGTGGCACCTAGTCTATGACGCAAAAAGGTACCATCAGGTCTTAAATTCTATGAATGGCTATCTAAGAATCTATTCTGATTTTGCATGTGGCCAAAGACACAATATCCAGTGGAAGCAGTAAGAAGGAAGAATTCTATTCTCTACTTTCTGAACAGTATACTCTCCAGTACCATTATAATGATCCATTTAGGAAAAAAAGAGAAAATTTAATATTTATTGTTTGCATAATCTTCCATGTGTCAAGCTGCTTTACCCTAATTTATCCCTTTTTCATTTTTAACCTTTTTTATCTAGTCAGTCACTCTTCAACTTGTTTGTCACGAATAAATAACTTTAATAGATTTTGTTGACCTTTAGATGTCTCATTTAACAAATGTAGAAAAATAACAAGAGTTCTACCATGAGAGCCATCAAAAAGCCACCAATAATGCAATTTAAATCGATATTTTCTGGAGCCAGAAGACAGAGACAGAGTCATACTATAGAAAAGAAGATTGGAAAGACAGGACTGGAAAGATAGCATATGTACATACCCTGCTAGAGAATTATTTTAAGCTATATTACTACAGGATACAGATAGTATTAAACTGAAAAGTAGATTTACAAGTCAATGAAACCAGTGAACTAAAACCAGGACACTACAACTATTACAGGAAATTAAAGAGAATGTAATTACCAAAAACCAAAACCTAAGTACGGGCAAACTGAGCTCACTCTATTCTCTCAATGCCATTAATACTAGTAGCTACTGATTTGGCTATAGACTGTTTGATTTAATTCTTCTGTATCAATAAATCACACTTACAGGATACTACAAAGTTCATAAAGCCTTTCCTCACAAAAGTTATGCTGTGAAAGAAGGGATGTGATAAAGATAATGCAATGCAAGGACTGTAGCCCTTTTTTTTGAAGTGAGAACAGTAAAACTCTGAGAAGTTATATAATTTGCTCATGGACACACAGCCAATAAGTATTGGAGCTAAAGTTCAAATTCTCACCTTCAAACTCAAATTCCAGTATTTTTCCCCTTCATCATGTTTATTTCCCTTGGACTGATGTCCCAGTTTTACTCTCCAAATGTTATAAGGCAATTAATTGGCCATCTGTAGTAAAAAATTAAATTTCTTCACAGGAGTGACTGCATAGAAATGGTTTGCTTTACAGTATCCTCAAATACCAATAAGAGCAAATAGGACACACTCTGTGTAAAAAACTGACAATTTTGAAAGACTTAAGAACTCTGACCAATGAAATGACCAACAAGGGCTTCAGAGGCCCAGTGATAAAGAATGCCACCCACTTCTTGCCAGAGAGGAGATGGATATAAGATGCATTTTTTGACATGGCCAATGTGAGAATTTGTTTTGATTATTATGTATATTTGTTGTAAGAATTTGGTTTTTCTTTTTTTTTCCTCCCAGTGAGAAGTGCTGAAAGTGATAGAGAAAAATAAATAAATGCTTGTTAATTGAAAAAATAATTTATAAAAAGATCAAATACTTTTCTGCTAGTTTTCATTTCATTGCATCTATGGAAGGGGTAAGTTTTCTAGTTGTCACTACCACTTAACAAGAGTAGAATTTTCCTCGATCCTCCTTTGCTGACTGACATGCCTTCTCATTTTACCTCATGTTTCTTAAAAGTTGTATTTTCTTTTTAAATCCTTCAATTATATAACCAAATTTATGATGTTTTTAAAAACTTTTTCATGATTACTGAAAAGTTTCACAAAAAGTGAAAATAAATCATTTGCTTTTCAGAGCTCTTCTCAGTTTAATTTGTTGTTAATTTTTTGGTGTTTTCTATGCATTTATATAGTTTACTATTAGGTCTTTAAAATCTTTTCCTCGAGGGAGAAAACTGTTATTTTAAAGTATCTCTGCATTTTTTAAAAAAATCTTTGAACTAAAAGTACTTTGATTATACTAACCAGACCTACCATAATAATTTTCTGAAGAGATCATGATACACTGATGACCTATTTACCTGTCTATTTATCTACATGACACTCTGTAAGCTAAGCCAGTATTTCCCGTAGAGTAACATTTGCTTTGTTTTGTTTTTAATTTTCTTTAATGCAATTTTGTTTAAGCCAGTGAACAAAATTCCTCTCATAAAGAAGCATATTTAAAACTAATTGAATTGCCTCTGAGTTCCAAAATGACGAAACCATGGCAACAGAATCATAGAAATTTAAAACTGCAAGACCTCTGCCCTGATGGTACTTACTGTGTTTCTCTCTCTCTCTCACTCCCCCCTCTCCCCCCCCCCATCCCTCTCAGTACAGGATTTAGAGTCAGATGGTTCCTTAGGGACCATTTAGTCTTACCCTACTTGCTTTACAGATTTAAAAAAAAGAAAAAAGAAAAAAGACTGACATCATGAGATTACTTGACTTGTCCAAGGTCATAGATCTGAGTGGTAGCAAAAATGAAACTAAAACCAGGCCTCTATACTCTAAATCCAATATTCTTTCCAATACACCAAGGTATATTTTAAATGTAACAGATATTATAAGAAAGTATGCTTTTTTACCTTAAAGGCAACTGACAGCAACTTTTTCCATATCATCATAAAATGAAGTCAGTGTTTCAAACCATAACACATGCTACTCAAGTCTTGGATGGTTATATGAAATATATTTCACAACCACAAATAGGACACATGTTTTTTGGGGGGGGGGGGATTTAATGTTTTAAATTAAATTGGTGAAATTTTTAACAGAGAAAAAGTTCTGTAAAAGTTGTATTTTTGAGTGTGTGTGAGAGAGATGAAAAGAGAGACGAGAGAGGGAGAGAGAGGGAAAAGGGCAGGGGGGAAAGAGAGAGAAATAAAGAGAGAGAGAGAGAGGGAGGGAGAGAGGGGGGTAGGGAGGGAGAGAAAGGAGGAGGAGGAGGAGGAAAGAGGAGGAGGGGAAAGGGAGAGAGGGGGAAGAGTGGGAGAGGGGGAGAGAGAGAGAGGGAGAGGGAGACAGGGAGAGAGGGAGAGAGAGAGAGAGAGAGAGAGAGAGAGAGAGAGAGAGAGAGAGAGAGAGAGAGAGAGAGAGAGAGAGAGAGAGAATGACTCCCTTTAAAGCTTTTGTCTCCAATTGGATTCTATGGTATGAAAATATACATATTTGCAAATCTGCCCACTTCAACCTGTTTTGCTAGTGTTCCTGACAGATCACTCCTTTGCCTAAAAGCAAATCAAAGAGTTGAATAAATCCCTTTTATTTCTGCAACATTTCACTTTTTACTTCCATTGGCAAGCAAAATAAAGACCCTTTATAAATACAGGGTTTAGACTTGCAATAAAACGTAGTTTTGGTTCCTTTTAAGTAAGAAGACAAAGGATACTACAGTATACTTTCTTTAAAGCAAGCTACTTTAAAGTTGGGCTCAGCAACTGGAGTTCAGAGTTCCCTGTGGAGCCCAATAAGGCTTCTCTGTGAATACTTCTAATAATATTTACAACTCTCTCCATTATTTGATGCTACTAGGAGCACTTCTAAAAGCTGCAAGAATTTCATACTCTTTTCTTTGCTGTGCTGAACAGTAACAGTTAAAGCAAAATGAGAAGAACCAGATGTATACATAGACAATTATTTCCCTGTTAGAGCAAACAAAACCAGTTTAGTTTACTAATTAGGTTTAAAATATTGTCATTTTCATACATTCTGCCCATATATATAAACAAGGTGAAGAGAAGATGAAGGGAATAAACATTTATTAAGTACCTACTATGTGCCAAGCACTGTTCTAAGCACTTTGCAAATATTATCTCATAAAAAAGAAATTAAAAGAGATTTCAAATTGAGGTGTGGAGAGGCAGCATGGCATAGCAAAGGACTGCTGGAACTGGAGTCAGGAAAACTTGAGTTCCTCTTTTACTTCTGGTACCTACTATGATTGTGAGCAAGTCACCTCATCTCTCTGAGACTCTTTCCTCATAGGTAAAATGAGGATAATAATGCCAATAGCATCTACCTCACAGGTTTGTTATGAGGCTCCCATGAGATATGTAGAGTATGTTGGCAAGCTTTAAAACTAGACAAGTATTATTTATGTGTTTTATGTGTATTTGGAATTTGAAAATTTTAAAAATTTGAAATTGAAAATTTGGGAAAAAATTACCTAAAGAGATCATGCTTGTATTGTTAGGCACCGATTGTTAACACTTAAGGACACTGAAGCATCTGAGTTGACAACATAAAGTAGTGCAAAATCTTCCCTTATTGTGACTTAGTCCTGCCTTTAGTTCTACTGATAAGCTATTAAGAATGCTAATTACTAACATTTCTAGTAGAAAACATTTTTAAAGAATGCAATACAAAGTCAATGAGAAAATCAGGGGCAAACATTTTTCATTTTAGTAGACATTTAATAAATGGATAAGAAATTCATTAAATCATTGGATACCAACTCCTTTTGCCCATAGTCTATGTACATTATAGGAACCATTATAATGAGATAGATGTCAAAAGTTTTAGAGGGAAGACAGTATCACTACTTTACAGCTACACCTTTCATGATCCAGCATGCTAGAATTCTATAGTTCCAAGAACAATGAACCTCTGTCTAGAATAGCACGGGTCATTTTCAAACGCTAGCAATATTTTTTTGTTTCCTGGTTCCCAAGTCCTCAGTTCAGAGTGGAAGAAGGCTCAGATTACATTTGGTATAACTATGTTAAAACAAAAACATTCTGACCTTACTGTCAACTAAAAGACTGAAACTAAATGACTGAAGATTTTAAAAATGAGAAATTTGATTTTTTACCTAACAATAGACACTTTTCATGGCAGCAAAGTTATAGGCATCCAAGGATAGTGCAGCAGTGCCAATACTGGCAGAAATATCCAATAGTAAGACTCTAATTTGTGGATGGATTCTAATGCTTATGTAGTCCAAAGCAAATGTAATTACAACATTTTTTCCTGGGTAGGCATGTTTCTCCAAGAACTTATGATACTAATCCAGGGGGTTTAAATTGCGATGTATCCAGGTGGTGCCTTAGTAATGTTATACTTATCGACTAGAAGAAAAGGCCAATATTCAATCAGTGTAGAAAATGCCTGAATGACTACATTTTACTCATACGAATAAAAGATCAAAAAATTGCATTGCTAATATGTGCAGAGGTTTGTTTTTTTTTTTACTATCTGACACAATGACTTAAAAGAACATAGGAATCATCAATAATAATGCTATTTTCCAAAACTAAGCAAATGAAAATTGTAATTCCTAAGCATGACCCACAAATAGGAGTTAAGAAAATGTACACCCCACTCTTTGAAGAGGTGAAAACAATGTATGAGTTTGGAATATTATGTATATTCCCAGATATTACTGATATATTGATTAGTTTTGCTGAATTGCTTTTTAAAAAATTCTTCTTTTGTAAAATCTGAATTGCAAGAGATGACTTACTGGGCAGGGAGTAGAAGGAAGTACATTTGGAAACTGAGGTGATATGAAAACAAAATAAAATAAAAATAAGATTTTAAAAATTCTGTTTTCTAATATTCTCTTGTTTGACACTTTAAAAGCTTAGCCTGTGTTTCTTTTAAATACTTCAATCTACATAATTTAATTATGATTTTATTGGTGTCAGAGCTTCCTGATGAGGAACTTCTTCTCCCAATTCAGACTGACACCTGTTCTACAAGTTATCCATCAATTAATAAACATTTTAAGTGCCTAGTTATATGTGTCAGTCACTACAGTAAGCTCTTGGCTAATCTTACAGAGCTGTCTATGCCTATATCTATGCCTATGTCTATGCCTATAAGTTAAATGACTTGTCAAGAATCATACAAGCCACTATGCATAAGAGGGAGGACTTGAGACAAAATCTTCCTGACCTTGAGGCCAGCTAACTATCCTCTACACTATGCGATACACTTTAATTAAATTAGCAAGTGCTTTTCAAAAAAAAAAATCACTGAACCTCCAAAAAAACTTAGACCCACAAAATGTCTATCAGCACCATCCATCTTTACCCTTCCTAAAATTTTTCATGACATTTTATGGCTTCACAAGAGAACAAAAGGCACTCAGAATTCTTCAACCTAGATACAACACAAGTCAAAAGAAGCAAAAATTAATGATGGAATGAATAATGTTTATAAGTACATTAACTGATTTTATTTAGTTTGTGTGAACTCCCTTCAGAGACTCAATATGGAAAGCAGAGGGCACCCAGACAACAAGCTGTGTGATGAAGAGGTCAACAAGGAACCATGTTGTCAAATCTCATGCAGATTCAGGAGCTCTGAGAAATCCCAAGTCCAGCCAGAAATTATAATCCTCCTTTCCAACACAGAGACTAAAATCTCTGGGAAATGAAAATTATTCTGAAGCCCTATAATAGAGACTTACCCTTCTCCCCAAGAGAGAGGAACAAATCCAGAAGGTCTGAGATTCTACCAACAGAAGGCATCAGTTTGTCTCCAGATTTTCTATCAATAGGTCAAATTCTCTCTAGGGGAGCTGTCCACAGTACTGGACATGTTTAGCAATAGTTTTATCTGATCAAGTAGAAAAAGCACTTTCAATGTGTCTAAAACATTTAAGGACAAAATGCTGTATAATTATATAAGCAAATTTTATTAAATGTTTATAAAGCGTTATCATAGCAACAGTCTCACAAGAAAAGTGAGCAACTTCTGCCTCTCCCTATCTCAAACCTCACCCTCCTTGCCTACATAACATTGGATTCAACTGACTTCAACTACTTCTTAAGTGATACTAACCTAAATTTAACTAGATTAAGCACTGGCTGTTACCTGCCATGGCCATGCCCCCAAGACCTCCAGAATGTTGCCCAGCAAGAAGTCCTCAATCTGCTTATTACTATCAATTCTAGTTCTGCAGTCCTGGCTAAACCTATGCAAAGTTGTTAAATAGACAAAGTATGCAATTTTCCTAACAACCTCTCACTTCTTCTTCTAGATCCCTTCTCTCCTTACAATCTCTCTGTCTTCTAAACACAAACCCACAAACACAGATATTTCCCCAGGGACTGATGCTGCCTTATGGTTGCCCAAGAATATCTACTGTAGCATGCACCTGTCTGTGAAGAATTCCATCCTCCAAGCCTGTTCCTTCTCTTTCCTTCCCATCAAAATTTACTTATCCTATACCCTGCTCCCTCGGAATGCTGATCTCTGCTACAAGAACCTAATTTGATAAATATATCAGTTACTTAATACATTAATAGACGCTGGTGATTTAGGGTCTTTCTACTCCTAAGAAATACATTTGCATTTTACCAGAGGTCTTAAGGATTTGCTCAGCCAATCAGGTTGTTTTTTTCAGCATCCATCTAATTCATACTGTGTTAGAAATTATTTAGTCTACCTATTCACAAGCTAGCTCTTATCCTGAGACAAGGTGCCCTTTTTGGGGTTATATTACTTGGTTTCATGGCTACTCCAGACCTTTTTTTTTTTTAATGCATGGTAGTACTCAGTAGTGCCTTTTTTATAGAATCACATACCTATCATTCAAGGGTACTGTAGAGCAGACATACTTCCTAAAGTAAGATAATGCTAATATAAAGGAGGCAGCTAGGTGGCTCAGTGGTCAGAGTTCAAATCTGGCTTCAGACACTTACCAGCTGTGTGACCCTGGGCAAATCACTTACTCTCTACTTGTCTTAATCCACCAAAGAAGGAAATAGCAAACCATTCTAGTATCTTTGCCAAGAAAACTCCAGAGACAGTATGATCTACAAGGGTCATGAAAAATTGGACACAACTGAACAATAACAACAAATATGAAATATAATTCCATCCATATAATTCATAAACCCAGTCATTTTAAATATATGAAGTGTCATATAAGTTTTCCTTTGTTAAAGTATAACTTAACATAATGAAGTTCCTGTGCTAAAGCATAACTTACATATATATAGCTTGTTATTGGGCATCATTGGTCAGATTTACTTTTGACTCTAAGTGAAACTACAGATATTCATTTTTTAAACCCTTGAACCAAGCCAGGTTCTCACATATCTGCTTTCTTATAAAATAAAAGAGTACAATTTTAAGTCTTACTTAATTTCTCCCTCATATAGCTGTGGCCACATAGAAGAGTTTCTTGGACCTATAAAGAGCCTAAAGTCTGCCAATAAACATAGCTTTGGAGATGTAGCCTAGATTTTAAAATGTAATGTTTCTAGTTAAATGGACAGACCCTCCCCAAAATCTCAAGATTCATCATAAATCCATCCAACTGAAGTTGTTCAGGGCACATTTAACTTTTTAATGAATTCAAAATTATAAATGAATACACTGAAAATAGTACACTTGCCAAGATTTGAAGAAACTGTCAAGCTTTGGGCATCAAAATATTATGTATAAGGAAATGGTTTTTTCCTGTATTTTTAATTTTTCTTTTCTTTTTTACTCTTTTCTTCTTTTATGACCCTAGCCTCAAAAGAAAGAACATGGGAGCCAGGATGTCTTCTGTGACTTATTCACATGTAAATATACTCTTGAAAAGTTTTTAAAAATCTTTCAAATTCCTGAGGAAATGTCTTCATTATTCCGCACCAGTGTATCGGAGATGATATATACACTCATTAGTGTTATCTCTGTACCTTTTGGCAAGGAAAGTAGAAAACAAAGATGCTAAAGATATAGGAATTTTTGGTACAGTCGTCAAATTAATTTAGAATAGAACTAAAAAAAGTCTCAACAGCTTTGTAACTCATGACTATCCCAAACATGTGTAGGTGCTCAACTCGCACAATTTTAATATTCTACATGTCTCAATATGTGGCACTTTTTCTACATGAAGATTAAGCCTTTAAATAGTAAAACCTATCTATAGAAGAGAACTCAACTATTCATTCCTGTTGTATCCTTGAGAAAGTAACTTAACCTCTCTAGGCCCCAGTTTCCATGTCTATGAAGTGATATGGTTTGCCTTCAGCTCTAAATTCCATGATCTTAGGAAATAAGAAATTTTCCAAAGTTACTTCTTTTGTGTTTTTTTCTAAAGGTAATCTATTAGAATCATTAAGCAAACTGTTACCTCAACTAAAAGAGAAGAAAAAGTAGGTAAACCAGCTCTATATCAGCACAGCTATTGACCTTTATTTTCATTTTATTTTATCCTCTTCTACCTCAGATCTATACTTGGGTGTGTGCACATGTGCATGCACACACCCACATACCCACACACACACACACACACACACAAATATAACCACAAACACACACAAAGGCAAATAATCAGGTTGCTGATGGGCTGGAAGATATTTACCTTTCGGTTGGTACAGTGGTTACTGACATTTAATAAACTTAGGGATAAGGAAAGATGGTTACATGTTAAATTCCAGTCAAGAATTTTGTACAATAGCACTTAATCCTATTATTAGAATATTTTAAAATTTTAAAAGCTTTTCATCTATGATTATTTTATTTAAATTTTTTAAACCACTGACTCTGGGAAAACTTTAACCTCCAAACACCTTCATAGGATTTCATTTTTAACAAAGTAATGCTAAAATACCAAAAGTACCTTTTGCAACATGGTGGTCATTTGAAATGTCAGTGCTTCATGTCCCCGTTTAGTTACTTACCTAGAAAAGAAAAAGACATATTAAAATATTGTAATAATCCCAATGATTTATCAAACATGAGTATATTTGATTATGTGAAATTAATATTCTAAATTTCCTGCTGAAAGTGAGGTATTTTTAGAACAAGTATTAATTCATTACAGTATACCTTCATAAATAGCTTCTAAAAGTAATGGGCTTAACATACATCCCTTCTCTTGCAAAAGAGATAGGGAAGTATGGATATGAAATAGATCACATATTGTTGTCTAATGTCACTGTGTCAGTTGGTTTCAATTAAATGGGTTTTTTTTGTTACAAAGGAGGGTTCAATGTGTGTGTTTGGAGGGGTAGGGGAGGAAAATGAATGATTATGGTGTAAAAATGAAAGATATAATAAAATTATACATTTGGGTATTTGAAAAAAATACTTAAAATACATTTTTAAAATATTTTTAAATTGTATAAAAATAAAGGGAATAGGGGCAGCTAGGTGGCACAGTGAGTGGAGCACTGGGCCTAGAGTCAAGAGGACATGAATTCCAATCCGGCCTCAGACACTTGACACACATACTAGCCATGTGACCTTGGGCAAGTCACTTAACTCCAATTGCCCTGCACTTCCCCTCAAAAAAAAAATAAAGGCCCTATATTATACATGGAAAAGAAAGAGGAACATTTTTAATGTATATACTCCATTAGTTAAATACAGATAGGTGAAAAAGAGGGGAGGGGAAGTATACATTTAAAGGAGGAACTGGGAGAGGAATTTTGGACCTGCAATGTCATCAATGAAGGGGACTCCTCATATATAATTTATACCTTAGAGAATGCCTGAGAGTGACAAGAGAAAGGGAAAACTATACGCCAAGCACTGTGCTAAACACTTTACGATTATTATCTCAGTTGATCCTCAAAGACAACCCTAGAAGTAGGTGTTATTTCCATTTTACAGTTGAAGGAAACTGAGGCAAAAAGAGGTTAAGTGACTTGCCTAGGGTCACATAGCTTGTTAGTGTCTGAGGCTAGATTTGAACTCAAGTCTTCCTGACTCTAGGCTTAGTGCTTTATCCACTGTGTCACCTAATTGCCTCTAAAGTAACTGCCTAAGGCAGTTAAGTGACTTGCTCATTGTCACACTTAGCTTATGTTGGAGACAGGACTTGATTGATCTCCCTGCATCTAGCCCCATTCCAATCCATCTTCTACCCAGATGCAAAATTGATATTTCCAAAGCAAAGATCTGACCATGTTATTCCCCTGCTCAAGAAGCTTCGATGGCTCCCTACTGCCTCTTGGATCAAATACAGTCTTCTGTGTGACATTTAAAGTCTTTCATACTCTGGCTACAGACTCTAGTATCATTTTATGTACTCCCTCCTCACATAGCCTACATGCTGGCCAAACATTTTTATTTGCTATTCATGTGCAGGACCTTTTCTCTCTTGCCCATGGGCACCTCAAGTTACCTATCATTTATGAGGGCTAGATAACTTGGAATCTCCTCACCACTACCTCTTGGAATCTCAAGTTCCATTCAACTCTCACCTTGCTTGCTACCTCCTACAGGAATCTTTTTGGATTCCTCCCCTACCAACAACCTGAAAACTACTATGTATTGAATAATATATACATATACATACATATATATATATGTATATACATATGCATGTATGTACATATGTATAAGTATACATACAAATGTTAATATATACATATAACTTACTTATCTGTGAATATACTTTCCCCTAGTAAAACATATCACCTCCTTGAGGGTGAGGTTGTTTGGATTTGTTTTCTCCTTTCTAGCGTTGCTGACGTATATGTTAGGTGCTTAATACATGCTGATTGAATTTACTTAAAATTTAACTCTTAGTAAGATTCCAGTATAAGTGTTAATCCATTGTGGAGTAGGATGGGGCAGGAGATAATTAAAACTTTCTAATGATTGAATTTAAAAATATCAGCAAAAAACCTAAAAATTGTATCCAACAAAATTATACAGAAAACAAACGGGCAAAAGTAATATTCCTCATTACCTGAAGATTGACAAGCATCTTCTCTTACATGTGCTAAACCTTATACTAATATCAATGGATACAAAATTAATTATTTCACACTACAATGAGGGACAGTTAAAATAATCAACATTTTGTAAGCTGCACTCTGAGTAAAGATTTCTGGTCACTGTTGAAAATTGCTCAAACTCAACTAATTTAATTTTAGACCGGATTTCAAGCCATTGCCAAAGTCCCAGAGCTACTGTATGAATCTCCTTGCTTCTAGCTCCTAGTGGGTAGCTCTGAACTGCCCCTGAATACACTGAGCTCTGCTAACAGAACTCACATTATTCTCTTTTGAAAAGAAAAACTAGTTTCTGGGCCCTTGCGTACATGTTTATTCTTCTCCAAGTGAATTGAGCCTGTCAAGTGCCATTTAAGTACTCTTCTCTTCACTGTGGTTCTGTTACCATTTTACATAGCTCTTCTATCTTAATGATCTACTGTCTTGTATTTAGCTGGCTTTACAATGCACTCCTTGGACTCCTTCAAGACCCAAAATTCAATTGGATTCTCCTGGCATCTGACTGTGAATAGCTTTCCAATGATGAAATACATCATGCCTCTTTATTTTTTCTCCTTCAGGCAGAGTGTTTTCCTTTGGGGTTGGCAGGAGAGGCAGCAATGGAAACGATTTGTCCCACTTCAAATATTAACTAGAGAGTTCTTCCATATCTCTTCTCCTAACTTTGATTACATAACTTCTTTGAAGATGAAGACAGAAAATCACAAATCTGTTTTTATCTCCTACCTTTAATATAGAATTTACACTTAGGAAATGAAATTGGTTCTTCCTCAAATTTGGTCCTTCTCTGAGATTTTTGTTTCACTTCATAGACTTTGAGACCTGCACCCTTACATCTTAGTAATAAAGGGGGGCGGAGCCAAGATGGCAGCTGGAAAGCAGGGACTAGCGTGAGTTTCCCGCCAAGTCCCTCCAAAAACCTATAAAAAATGGCTCTGAACCAATTCTAGAACTGCAGAACCCACAAAATAGCATAGGGAAGCAGGGCTCTAGCCCAGGACAGCCTGGATGGTCTCTGAGTAAGATCTATCCCCCACAGAGCTGGGAGCAGAGGGGAGCAGAGCTGAGTGGAGCAGAGCCCAACACGGGCGGCATGGACCAACGAGACCAGGAGCCAGGCGGAGAGTGCCCTAGCACCCTAAATCAGTGAGCTGCAGCAGTTACCAGACTTCTCAACCCACAAACACCAAGGACAACAGAGTAGGTTAGTGGGAGAAGCTGCTGGGGACTGGGATAGAGTTTGCGGTTAGGCCACCCTCCAGAGGACAGCAGAGGTGGGGCAGCTACAGAACTACAGCTGCAGTTGCTTCTGGCCCCAGGCCCACCTGGTGGGAGGAATTAAGTGGCAGATCAGAGCAGGAGTGAAGAGCCTGCTGAAGATCTAAGTCAAGTCCTGGTTGGGGGTTCTTGGGGAAAGAGGAATGCTGGTGTGGCAGAGCTGGCGCATCCCCCAAGGCTTGGAACATAGAACTCTTTAGTCTACAAGCAGTCATACCCCGCTGAAAAACTCAAGGGTCAAGTGAGTTGGCTGGGAACATG
>CM053623.1:277339090-277363259 GCA_028646595.1 Phalanger gymnotis
CCATACATACTCAATTGGGTATCTTACCCCACAGGAAAGAAGGAGGAAGAAGATTAAAAAAGGGGGGATGATGGAAGGGAGGGCAGATGGGGATGAAGGTAATCAAAAACAAACACTTTCAAAAAGGGACAGGGTCAAGGGAGAAAATTCAATAAAGGGGGATAGGTTAGGAAGAAGCAAAATATAGTTAGTCTTTCACAACATGAGTATTGTGGAAGGGTTATACATAATGATACTCATGTGGCCCATGTTGAATTGCTTGACTTCTTAGGGAGGGTTGATGGAAAGGGAAGAGGGAAGAGAATTTGGAGCTCAAAGTTTTAAAAAATAGATGTTCAAAAGTAAAAACGTTTTTTTTTTCATGCAACTAGAAAATAAGTTGCATAGGCAATGGGGCGTAGAGATTTATCTTGCCCTACAAGAAAGGAAGGGAAAGGGGGATGGGAGGGGAGTGGGGTGACGGAGGGGAGGGCTGACTGGGGAACAGGGCAACCAGAGTGTATGCCATCTTGGAGTGGGGGGGTGGAAATGGGGAGAAAATTTGTAATTCAAACTCCTGTGAAAATCAATGCCGAAAACTAAACATATTTGAAAAAGAAAAAGAAAAAAGAAAAAAAAAGAATTGATAAGAACTTTGCACTCCTTTGTAGATGTGGGAGTCAACAGTGTGGAATAGTGCATATAACACCAGGTTTTTTTCAATGTTTTGTTTTTTTATTTTTAATATAGCAATAAAGACTTTTTTAAAAACCCTGTACCAGGTACCCTTTAAGGGAAGTTCTGAGGAAAATTCTGAACCCTTTTGGAGGGTAACTTCATAAGACCTCTGTCAGGCACAACTTAGTTGGAGAAACTCACTGTCTCATCTCTCCTATTCAGACCTGTAAACCACAAATCTGTCCATTCTTCCTAATGCATAGAAATATTTACTAGCTTTGACCTGCCTTCTGCCATACTTAGCTTCCCAACCATAACCCCAATAGGAGAATTCTAGCTATCAATCTCGAATTCTCCTGACTTTATTTCCACCTAGCTCACTTTTAATTAGTCAACTACCTATCAACAAGTATTTATTAAATTCCAATTATTTGACACGCATTGTTGTGGGTGCTATAGATACAAAGATATAAATAAAACAATCCTTGCCTTCAAAAAGCTTTCTAATTTCAAAAGACTCATGATGGAAAATGCTATCCATGATCAGAGAAAGAACTATGGAATCTAAATGCAATTGAAGCATACTGTTTTCACTTTGGGGGTTTTTTCATGGTTTTCCCCTTTTGTTCTGTTTCTTCTTTCACAACATGACTAATTTGCAAATGTGTTTAACATGATTGTACATGCATAACCTACATCAGATTGCTTGCCATCCTGGGAGGGGAGAGATGAAGGAGGGAAAGAGAAAAATTTGGAACTCAAAATCTTATAAAAAATGAATGTTGAAAACTATCTTTACATGTATTAGGAAAAATAAAATGCTATTTATAAAAAAAACTTGTCTTCTAAGACAGAGCTGGCATGTTTCTACGTAAATATTAACAGACAAAGTATAAACAGAGACAAATAATTGGTACAATGGATATAGTGCTTACTGGACTAAGAGTCAAGAAAACTCAAGTTCAAATCCTGCCCTCAGAAACTTACTAGTTACATAATCCTGGGCAAGTCACTTAACTTCTCTCTGCCTCAGTTTCTTCATCTGTAAAATAGGGATAATAATCACACCTACCTCTGAGAGTTGTTGTGAGGTTGAAATGAGATATTTGTAATACATTTTGCAAATCTTAAAACACTATGTAAATGTTAGCTATTGTTATTATTATTAGTATGCACAATAAATGCAAGGCAACTTTTCTTTTTTTTATCAGCTAGGGGTATCAGGAAAGTCTCATAGGGTCACAGATTTAGAGCTGAGAAAGACCTTAGAGACAATCTATTTTAATTCCCTCACTTTACAGATGTGGGAGGTGAGGCCCAGGGAAGTTAAATGATTTAACCAAGGTCACAGTGGCATTAAAATGTAGAAACTGGATTCAAACACAGATCCTCTGTCTCCGAATTCCGTTGCCTTTCCAATGAACCATGCCACCCCTCATGTGAAGACCTCATGGAGGAGTCAGCTTTTGGGTTCAACTCAGATAAAGGAGGTGGTGCCCTATGAGAGATAGAAGATTGAATGGCTTATGTATAAGAACAGCAAGAAAGCCAGTTTGGTTGGACAAAAGAAGACTAGATATAGATACATAGATATATATGCATGAAAAGGACTAGATGTAGATGTATAGATATATCATGAATATTCATAATATACATTCACATGTCTAATATACATGCATATATCTATATCCAGTGCCTTTCATGAATATATAGATACAGATAAATAGATGTATGGAATATACATGTATATGTATGTGTGTATCTGTGTGTGTGTGTGTGTATATATATATATATACATATATATATATATACATATATATAAATATGTAAAGGTAAATTGTATCCCAGATGAAGTCTCACATACCTATTACCCAGAATCTGTAACCTGAGCTCACCTCGCTTTACCGAATTTGAAAAACCCTGAGTTTTTATAATAACCAAGCCCCCCCTCCCACGTGACTCGCCCTGGGAAACACTTCACAAAAGGAGTGCTTCTGTCTCCCTTACACATTCTTTAGTAAGAAGTCTAGCCCTAAAAAAAGAACCATCATCCTTTAGATGGTGATCTGTGTGACTACAAGCCTAGCTTTTCAGATTTAGGTCTGGGAATGAGGGGGAAAAATTAGTTGAGCGCTTATTTTCTCATACAAATAAAAAATGCCCAATTGTAGAATTCTGGAACTTTCATTGTAGAAAAACACTCAATATGGAATCAGATCAAATCACACTCCCACCTTCTTGCTGGTTCTGTCTTTCAGATACAAATTATTTATTTCTCTACTATCTCCAAAACATCTTTTCCTTCCTCAATAACAGAAAAATAGAGGAAAGGATTCTCTGTACATTCACTGGAAACAAGGTGAATCAAAGCTGTGCTAGTGAGAAAGGACTCTGTGCATTTGGAGGAGACATTCTGTTGCCAGTAGCTAGAAAGCGTGAGTAATGGGAATTTTTGAGTACTGGTATAACAGATGCCAAGCAGGTGTTTAACTTACTGACCAAAAAGATAAACAGCTTGAGAAGTTGAGAGTCCATCTGGCACCTCCCCCACATTAAAAAAGAATATCATGGGATTCATACTCTAGTTTTCTTTGAGCTGGAACAGAACTTATGGATCATCTAATCCAATCCTCTTATTTTTACAACAAGAAAACATTCCTTCTTATTTGTAATAAATAACAACCTCCTCCTCCCCATATTCAGAAGTCTATAAATCAATAAGGGTATTTTCCACATGCCTCCTATTGTCTTAAGAATAAGAGCTCATATATGTGTATCCCTTCCACTGGTAAAATAACAGAAGATTCCTGCTTACAGATACTAGACTTATAAATGATCAACATGGACCCTCCTTCCTCACACACTCCAGCCCTGCTCTCACTTCCCCTAATGTTAGAGCCTAGTTTAGAGAATGAGTTACACAAGTTACCTTTTCTGCACAGGTTCTGAGAATTAACAATTTCCCTAGCCACCCCCCTTTCCCAAGACCTCAGACTCTGCCTTCCCACCCTGAGCAGCTTAGGTAATCTGAAACATCAAGAGAGAGATGTGTCCCTGGCCTTGAGGTGGAACTTGGAATTCAGTACATCACACTATCCGATACACTAAATACACAAAAATTATGCTAAATGGCATCTACATTGAAATAGTACCACTAGGACTAAACTTTGTCTACATGATGAATTAAATAGATTTTTGTGGCCTGACTTGGGAACTAAACCTTCATTTATGACATAGTTTCTATGGGAAAATATGTGCTGAAATCCAGACAATCAACTCACAAACTAACTTTTTAGAACAGGACCCCTTCATAATCAGACCACTTGATGTAAGTGGTTATGTTTGTTTAACTGTTAGTAGTTGGGGTTGGGGGAGGGCAAGGAAATGAGGGAGTCTGTGGCTTGGCTGTGGTTTGCACAGCTAGTTAGCATCAGAGACTGGCTGTGAACACACAGGTGTCTTCTTATTCCAGGTCCAACATTCGAATGTTAATGTGGCTGGGCCGGCTGGGCTAGTCTCATCCAGAGAAGAAAATCCCTGGTACAAAAAACCTCAAAACCTTTGTCATAAACAGAAAATGAGAAGGGTAGCACCAACACCATCCCTGGTACCTCTGATATCTATCTGATAGTTTGGAAGGAGAAAGTAGACATAGTGATCTAAGAAGCCTCATGTATGTGGTGTCTCAGGAGGTGGGAACATCTCCTTTCTCTTTTTGATGATGATGATGACAATGATGGTGAAGACAGCTAACATTAATATAGAGCTTACTATGTGGCAGCCACTGTGTCAATCACTTTATAACCAACTCCTTTGATCTTCACAACAACCTTGAGAGGTGAGTGCTATTATCATCTCCATTTTACAGATGAAGAAACTGAGTCAGGAAGTAACTTGCTCACAGTCACACAGGAGTAACTGAGGCTGGATTTGAACTCAGGTCTCCCTGACTCGAGCAAGGCATGTAGGTGGCTCACTAGATAGAGTGCCAGGCCTGAAGTCAGGAAGACTCATCCTCCTGAGTTCAAAGTTGGTCTCAGATACTTCCTATCTGTGTGACCCTGGACAAGTCACTTAACACTCTTTGCCTCAGTTTCCTCATCAGTAAAATGAGTTGGAGAGGGAAATGGAAACCACTCCAGTATCTTCACCAAGAAAATCCCAAGTGGGATCATGAAGAGTCAGACAGTTTACTCCCTGACTCCAGGTCCAGAGCTCTACCCACTGCTGCCCTTCAGTTTATCTAGCAATGCCATTGACAGAAGCATTTTTCTATTTCACAACCTTTCCCATTCAAAGAAAACCTGATTTTTAACTTTCAGGTCTAACACATCTTTATACAGTGTAAGAAGAACATGGGTGTTTGCCACAGGCTGAACCATGAGACATTCACATTTATCCTTGATTGGCTTTAGAGTCTACCCTAGAAGGGAATAGAGGAGTAGGGTGGGCGGGGGAGGTGGGGTGCAGGAGAAGTAAAAGGAAACTTCTTTCTCCATCTCAAACTTAAAGCAAAACTTACAGCCTGGGAGCCTTCTCATCACACAGCAAAAGAAATATGTACAGAAAGTCTATCTGAGCTCTTGCCCAGTAACCAGAACACAATAACACATTAACAGTTAAGCAGCTCTCTAAAGAACCAGAGGCCGTAAATTAAGGGAGAGCTTTCACATATCTCTGTCTCTGCTCCAAGTCCAGAGATTCTGCTGACCCTTGAAAACCCTCTAAAGTGAGTTCCCTTTTCTGTGTGTCAGAGAGTTTCAGCACAGTGGCCTGCGACCAAAGCACTGGGGTCAGAGAAGAAAAAGAACAAATGCTCCCTTTGTGCAAGCCTGCTGGAACGAAATGAAGGTTTGACTCACAAATACAATACAATTAGAGGCAGTGTAAATTACACAATGCCTCCAATATTCCAGCAGTGACAGTGTGAACTCTTTCACTTTGACGCATGTTCTTGGAGTCTAAAAGTCTTCTCCCTTGCTTTGTTAAAACACAACCCAACAAAAATTCATTTTAAAGTGGGCTTTGTTCATGTGTTGAATTTAAAATTAATAAATATTTGGGGAAAACAAACACGAAATCTCGCCTTTGAAGTGAAGAGGACTGTGGGGTTTGTGTGGTTGAAAGACATACATTCCTTTCTAATTTGGGTATGGACTGAGTCAACAATTCTGATTTGCTGAGTGTTAGGCAGAATTTCCAAGTGACAGAACACTGTAATGCAGTTGCTTATGAATTAGAAGGCAGTATATCTTTTGGTTTCCTATACTGATTACGTCATATATATGAAAAATACAGAAGTGTCCAAGTCTGCAAAACCAGTTTTGAAATGCACGTAACAGAAAATCTGGGGTCTTAATGTAACAATGATCTATTTAATCCCGCGAAGAAAAGATGATCATTTCCTGCAGTTCTGATAGGAACACAAATCCACAGTGTCCCTCTCTTCTAACCCATGAAGTTGGCAGCTCAGAAAATCCTCTAAATCCTCACTTTCGAAAATGAACATTCCTTCTGAGAGGCCTATATCTTCTTGGAATTATCATTATTTAAAGATTGACTTTGGGCAAAGTCTATAGAAGAAATGTTTTAAAGGCCTAATGGTGAAGGATATCAGATTCTCTGTAAGGACATGAAGAGTTAGACACAACTGAACGACTAAACAATAAAAACTAGGTTGATGTCATTCACTGTGATTGGGCATTGAAGAATAAGCCTGTTTTCAGGGTAATCTCTATTTTTACACAGATAAATGGGATAGAAGAGCAATGATGCTAAGTGGTTCATGCTTATTGTAATAAAAATTTCCATTAGGAAAAGAGGTTCGAGAGGATTTATGATAAGTAAATTACTCTGAGGCCACTTATCAGCACTTTTAGGCTTCATCTCTATATATCCCCTTCGGGAATGGTCCAGTAAGACTTTTCACAAAAGCACCAGAACCTTGATGTCACCCATAATCAAACTGGTTCATTAATTTTGCAGGTCATTTAGTAACTTAGTCACTCTTTAGCGACAGTCCAGAAGAGGAAAAAAAATAAAAGACTTTCATGCCTTCAAATGTGCTTTCAGAACTTATAGCCCAGTAATCCCAATAGGATCATACATTTCTAGGATACTTCGAAAGATGTTGAGAATTTCTGGTGATCGGAATTTGACTATGATGGTCTTTTGGGAGATCATTTTTGGCAGGTAGGCATGTGTCTTTCAAATCATAGCAACAGATTGTAGATGGCTACCTAACCTACCCATGCATTAGAATCATCGAAAAACAAATAGTTGTTTCTTAACAGCTAAAAAAGGATTGTTATATGGGCAGAGACCAAATTAAACACTAAGTAAATTAGTAAGGAAATGTGTAATTAAATCTTGAAAAGTAAAGTAAATCTTGAAAAATCTTGAAAAATTATTTCAAGACTGGTGCAGGGATCAAATGAGATAATGTAGGTGAAAGCACCTAGATTCAGAGACGTGTTGTATAAACACAGATTGTTATTAACTAGTACTGTTACTGTCAGTGTGACCCTGGGCAAATCACTTAACTGTTCAGTGCTTTAAACCAGGAGTGAGGAACCTGTGGCCTTGAGGCTACATGTGGCCCTCTAGGTCCTCAAGTGTGGCCATTTGACTGAATCCAAACTTCACAGAACACACCCCCTTCATAAAAGGATTTGTTCTGTGAAGTTTGGATTCAGCCAAAGGGCCATATTTGAGGACCTAGAGGGCCTCATAAAAGGATTTATTCAGCAAAATTTGGATTCAGTCAAAGGGCCACCCTTGAGGACCTAGAGGGTCACACGTGGCCTCCAGGCCATAATTTCCCCATCTCTGCTCTAGATAACTTTCTAAGGCTGTAAATTATAAGGAAAGTGTCCATCTGCATAGATTAGATTTTCTCATCAAGTGTTCCCTATGCAAATTAAATCATAGGTTTGTCCTTATCATTATTTCATACATTTAATGTATCACGAAAGAACACTGGCTCAGGAGTCAAAGGCTTTGGGTCCAAATTTCACCTCTGATGCTTCCTAAGACCCTGGGCAACTCTACTCATTGAATCTCCATTTCCTTGTTACTAAAATTAGAGATTTGGACTAAAAGGCCTCAGAGATTCCTTCCAGCTCTAGATGTGAGAGCTATTTCTATGACCCACTAACTAGAAACAACAAGAAGGTATGTTGTAGTCAAAAGAGAACAGGGGTTCAGTCTCTGCCATTGACTAGCAATGTGGTCATTGTTTGGGCTCTGATGGCTCAGAGTGAGTTCAGATCACAACTGTTTCTGTTTTGGCCAGAAACCCTGAGGGTCTTCCCCTCCCAGATTTTTTTTTTTTTTGACTAGGTAAAAGAGGCCATTCTTTGCCTCATTTCTTCCTACCAAGTCTTAATCACTGAATGGGTGTTGCCTCAGATAATTGAGAGCTGGGAAAGACCTCAGCTTAAAAAGGCCAAGGTCTCCCACTGCATAGGTTGTCCTGATCTATATCTTGCTACTGGACCCAGCTGGCAACTGAGGAGAAAGTGAGTCTGGTGCCTTTGCACAGCCCTCCCTCACTCAAATCCAATTCACTGACAAGTCATGACATTACCTTCCTAACGTCATGGTCCTCTTCAAGAACAAAGGACAAACAACCTGGAACAAGTCATTTAACCTCACTGAAAGTCAGTTTCCTTCCCTGTGAAATAAGGGGGTTGGGCTACATGATCCAGCTAGAATCCATAGGATTCTATGATAAAATAGGGAAGGTGGAGAGGGAAATGTTGTGATACAGACTTCCTTTTTAATGCTAATTACAATAGGATTTTATTTATATTATGAAGATATTATAATCATGTTTAATTAGAATGTAAACTCTTGAAGGAATTATACATTCTATGTTTGGCCCAGACTCTAGTATTAAAGTATACATAAAGTTAATTTAGTTAATTATGTCTAATGATTTTTTTGTCAGTGATATGCATTTGGAGGAAATTTTAGAAATTATAGATGCAAATGCCACTACTTTAAAATGAATCATTGGAAAGAAGTTCAATAGCCTTTGTCATTAATATCTAATTTAGGATCATGGACTTAAAGCTGGATATGATCACAGAATTCATTGAGTTCACTCACCTCATTTTACAGATAGGGAAACTGGGGCTTAGAGAGGTTAGTGCCTTGCCAGGCACTTTTTGACTCAAAGTCCAGTACTCTATCTACAATGCTGGGCCCAGAGTCAAGAAGGTCTGAATTCAAATCTGACCTCAAACATTTACTAGCTTTGTGACCCAGGGTGAGACACTTAACTTCAGTTTGCCTCAGTTTGCTCAACTGTAAAAAAAGGATAATAACAGCACCTACTACACAGGTGTGGTACCACACAGTTGTCATGAGGACCAAATGAAATAATATTTGTAGGGCACTTAGCACAATGCCCGGCAAATAATAGGAACCAATGGAGAAGGAAATGGCAAACCACTCCAGTATTTTTGCCAAGAAAATCCCCAATGGTGTCACAAAGAGTCTGACATGACTGAAATGACCGAACAACAACAACAGAGGAGTCATAAATCCTTATTCCCTTACAAGCTCCATGTCCTTCCCCCTAAACTAAACTTTCAGGTTGACATCCCAAAGTTACATCCTCCACTGTGGATTACAAAATCAAAACCTCCAAAAGTAGAATTAGATTTCATGTTTTGTTTTTGGTGCTTTGGAAAATATGAAGAAAGTGGGAGAAGGAAACTAAAAGCAGTCTGGGAAGGAATGCTACATTGCACTATCTGTGCCAAAACTAAGAGAAAGAGGAGGAAAGGTGCTCAATGAGTCAGAACCAAGGTATTATATGCCACTCAACTTGTAATTTAGTATTACTAGTACCTCTAATTGTTTTTGTTTCTTTTGAGTTTAAATTATTTCTCTTCAGGAAACAAAGGTCCAGTGGAGGGGGTACTGGCTTGAGATCCAAAAGATCTGGGCCCCATCTGGACTGTAACACTTATGACCTGAATGACCTTAGACAAATCACTATAGGCCCTTGAGCCTTGGTTTCTTCATCTATAAAATGAAGGAGATTTGATTAAATGTCCTTTAAGATCTCTTCCAGCTCTTAGACAAAAAAAAAATTCCTATGATCCTTATTACTTCAGCATTTATTATTTAGCATACTAAAATATGACATTTTCCTGCTTAGAATACTATGAAAATAAGACTTGAAAAATGTGAATTTTACCATAGAGATATCACAATTGCCCTCTGGCTTCCAATACCCCCAATACCCTTGAAAGAAAATCCAACTTCATCAAATGCGGGAATGATGGTATGTTTTTAAGCTAAAAAATATCCATGCTAATTACATAACTCACAAACATCCTTTGGGATTTAACAATTCCCTGACAGTTATACTTCTAAACTAACTAAAAAGCCATAAACCTAGTTATTTTTGAGAATAAATTAAAATACAAACTACTAAGGCACAGTGTACTTTCCAACTTTTACTTTTTTTACCACTAACTTTTCAACCAAAGTGTGGAGAAATGAATCCTCTTCAAAGCAGAGAAAAGAGAGGAAAGCAAAAATCTAGGCCAGAATTTAAAACATTTATGTGATTGCAAGAGAGATCTCAGGAACACTAGACAGGCAAAAACTGTTAAGTGATCCAGCTGATCTGGGGTATTCTAATACACTACATTCTAAAAAGTTTTCTGAATCTGGGACAAAATGGGTTAGGATACCTCAGAGAATTCAGATATATTCCCTAGCTTTTTGTGACTAGAATAAAAAGGACTAGATTGGGAATTTTTAACCTTTTGCTGTGTCATGGACCCTTTCAGCTGTCAGGTGAAACTTATGGACCCCTTCTCAAGAAAATGTTTCTAAATATACAAAATGAAATATGTAGGGTTAGAAAGGAAATAAAATTACCAAAACTTTTTTTTTAAGTTCATGTACCTCAAGTTAAGAACACCTGGACCAAATTATTTCCAAGTTCTTTTCCAGCTGTAAAATTCTAAATATTTTACTATAGAGAATTGACTGAATATATAAGATTAAGAGTCTTTCCCAACAGGCAACTATTGGAAGAATATGAACAAATGATTTTCAAAAGAAAAATATAAATTATCAAAATCACACATTCAGAGAAATGGAAATCAAAACAAATTTTAGATATCAATCATACCCATCAATTTCCTGGGAACAACTCTAAAATATGGAAAAACTCAAAGGGAAGGGAAGGAAAAGGAAGGGAAGGGAAGGAAAAGGAAGGGGAGGGGAGAGTTGATGAGGGAAGAGATGATGAGATCAGGATACAAATGCATTTGGGGACTTTCTTATCAAGTGGGTCCCTCTTCCTTAGCAATAGATCCCAGAATCCTGAGATTGAATAAAGGAGCTTCTTTCTCTTGAGTTGATTTTTAAAGATGAAAAGTGTCTCCAGGATCAAAGATTTAGAAATGGAAGTGACCTTAGAGATCATCTTGACCAACTCTCCCATTTTAAAAGTGAAGATTTAAGAGAGTAAGTGACTTTTTTTAAGGTTATCCAGACAGCAAGTAGCCAAGTCAAAATTCAAATCTAAGTCCTTTGATTCTAAATATTCTTTGCACTACAGTATTCAACAACATGTTTTTTAAAAGGCAAATAACTCTTATTTTAATAAAAACTTTCATATTTCATTGAAAAGTGAAATACAGCATTAACAGGGTAGGAATCATTATGGCATGGAGCTGGTGATGGACTCTCAAGGGCTATGCCACTAGGAAGTACATTCGAGCAAGTTCTCTCAAAATGGAGATGTTTTGGGGATGGTTCCGGTAACAGACTGAGTTTGCTGTCTTTGAGCCAATATCACTAAGAAAGAGATTTGTCACCAGCAGGCTGGCGACCAAAAATGGATTCTTTAGTCCATTTCATGGCAACAGATGAGACAGATATTAATACAAAATGACTTTTAGTCCTATACCGTGGCCCCCATTCCATTTTCTCAGTGACAGTGGAAAAGAGAGTGAAAAGAGTAAAATCATACAATAGTTAGGTCAACTATAAACATCAATTTAATGTTAGCCATTTTTATACCATCTATAACCATTAGCTTAAACAAGATCCTGAGCTAGGATATTAAGATTTTTGCTCAAAGACCAATAAGTTTTTACATTACCATAGGCATTGAACTAAATCCATATTGACCTTCTCACCACCAACAAAAATGGAAAATAAAGAAATTGCAACTAGAAAATATAGTTTTTGGATTAAGAACTGAACAGCCATAATAATAATAACAAGCATTTGTATGCTGCTTTAAGGTTTGCAAATATTATCTCATTTGATAGTCATAACAACTCTGGAATATAAGTGCAATTATTATCCCCATTTAACAGATGAGGAAGCTGTGGGCTGAGAGAGGGAGCGCCCAACATAACTCAGCTAATAAATATGTGAGAAAGTATTGGAACTCAGATCTTCCTCCCTCCAAGTCTAGCACTCTATCTGCAGGACCACCTAATCAAATGCTTATAGGTTGCTTCAAAAAGTGAGTTGGATAAAAAGCTTTTTGTATAAATAAAACCAATGTAACCAAGATTAGGAGGAAAACAAAAAATTGGTGGGGGTAGGGTGAGGGGGGAGTTGGAATTTGAGTTAAAGGTCTCATATCTCAAATATATTGAGAACTTTATCAAATTTATAAGAATATGAGTCATTCCCCAATTGATAAACAGTCAAAAGAGATGAACAGGCAATGTTTTTGATAAAGAAATCAAAGCTATATGTAGACATGCAAAAAATGCTCTAAAACATTATTGATTTGAGAAATGCAAATTAAAACAACTTTGAGATATCTCATACTTATTAGATTGGCTAAAATGATAAGAGAAAATGACAAGTGTTGGAGCAAGTATGAAAAAGTTAGGACACTAACATACTGTTGTTGGAACTGTGAAATAAATCTGAAATTATGCCCAAAGAATTATAAGATAGTGCATACCCTTTGACCCAGCAATACTACTGTAAGAAACGGGGGGAGCAGTTTTGTTTCCACAGAGTTGAAAGTATTCCTCTTTCCCTGCCTCCCCCCTCAGCTTTAGCAGAAGTCAGGTGACTGGCTAGAAGTAGTTCTAATCAAAACTCTGGGGGTGAAAGGTCAGAGGCTTGTATGCATGCTTAAATAAGCCATTTGAGGTGGGCATGACATAGGCAGTCAGGGGTTTACATCTGGCCAATGAAGAGCCTGGCAGGAGATTTGAAGGGAGGGTCAATAAAAGGACTGGTGTCCATCTGAGTCCTTTGTACTCTCCTATATTCTGTTCAGGGGATGTACCCATTTATTCAGACCAAATAAATGTAAAATATAATTAAAGTGCCCCCAACCTCTACCACATGGGTGGAGTCCTTTCTCATGAGAATGAATAATAAATGCCTTTTCCGATGTCGGGCTCAGACTCCAAACTCTTTATTGTGTTGTTGCATACACTACTATTAATTCTGTTTCCCAAGCAGATCAGGGAAAAGGAAATAGAACCTATGTGTTCTAAAATATTTATAGCAGCTTTCTTTGTGGTGGCAAAGAACTGGAAATCGAGGGAATACCTATCAATTGGGGAATGGCTAAACAACTGTGGTATACGATTGTGATGGAACACTACTGTACTGTAAGAAACCATGAGCAGGCTGATTTTTAGAAAAATATGGAAAGACATAAAATAATAAAGAAATGAGCAGAACCAAGAGAACACTGATATCAATACTGTTTGAAGAATAACCATGAAGGACTAAGCTTTTCTGAGTCTCATAAATATTTAAATCAACTACAAAGGATCTTTCAAGGAAGATGGTATCTACCTCTAAAGAAATAACTAAAAAATAGAATGCATATTATGGTTTTATATGTATGTACATATGTACATGTGTGTATATACACACACTTGTACATATATACACAGATAAGCATACATACACATATGTCCTTGTGCATGTGTGTGAAATAGTGGTCTTCTCTAGTACAGAGTGGGGAGATAGGAAATTTAAGAGTTCAGAACTTAAAATGCAACAAAAAAAAATAATTTTTTTTAAAGTGAGTTGGAAGACAATATATAATTGACATCTTGGAATGTGTAATTCCTTTCAAAGCCCAGCTCCAATACCACCTTTTCCAACAGGGCTTTCTGATTCCCAATCCCACCCAGGTGTTAGTACCATGCCCCTCTGTAACAACCATGTGGCTAGCAGCTACTGTAGCTGTGTAAGACCCGTAGCACCAGCATGCAGAAGGGCTGCCAACACAGGTTCTTTGACCTGCTTTTCTAACGAAAGCAACTTTAAAGGGTTAACAATCTCAGTTTAATTAAACATACATATATCATTCACTTGGTTCAGAGGAAAAGACTAGCCCCCTGAACTTCAGGGCAAATACAAATAAAAAGTACAAATCACACATATTACAAACAGGGCAAATAACACAAACCAGTCTATCTACAGCAATACATAGTTACCAGAGAAGCACCAACATCTGGGTTATCTATCAAGAGGAGAGAGGGGGAGGCTGTTTCATCATTCTTTCAATGAGTGTACCCTCAAAAGTCAAATGCTAACCTTCCAGTACATATACCCCGTTCAGGACCCTGAGGGCTCCAGGCTCACTAGGGTGTGAGAAATCACTAACACCAGGGTGTGGGAAAGTTAGTTAATCACTAGTACCATGGTATACATCATCCCTATTGTCTTAGTGTTCAGAAACGCTTCAAGGCAAAAAAGATCTCACTTTATCTGCCCCATTCAAACAAAGGCCAGACTCATCAAAGGCACTTCACAGCAAAAAAGTCCTTCCCTGATTACCATTACACTCTCTAGTACTCTGCATTTATCTTGTACTTACTTAATTGTGTATATGTTGTATTCTCCCAGTAAAATGTAAGCTCTGTAAGGACAGAAATGTAGTCTTTGTCTCTGCATCCCCAGCACCCAGCACAGAACCTGACACACAGTAGGCACTTAATAAATGCTAGCTACATTAAATTAAACACTGCTAAAAATAATGGTGGGGCAACTAGGTGACACAGTATATAGAGTACCAGGCCTGGAGTCAGGAAGATTCGTCTTCCTAAGTTCAAATCTGGCTTCAGAAACTTACTGGATATGTGACCCAGGGCAAGTCACTTAACCCTGTTTTCCTTAGTTCTTCATCTATAAAATGAACTGGAGAAGGAAATGGCAAACAACTCCAGTATTTTTGCCAAGAAACCCACTAATGAGGTCACAAAGAGTCAGACACAACTGAAAAAAAATTGAAAAAAAATGATAGCAACTATAATTTTAATGAGTAGTAAATGCCTGCTTAAGGAAGTGATAATCATTTCAGAATACCACCTTTGTGTTGTCAGAGTATCCAGCAGTTGGGACAAGATTAAAACAGAATTTGAAGTATGATAAAGATGAGATGTTGGAAAAAAAAAAAGACACTATCTTGCAGTTAAAAAAACTTCAACTCAACTGATTTAAACAAGCAATATGTCAATGCTGAAAAACAAGAAAGTAAGTAAAGACATGATGCTCAGCTTAAATCCAAAAAATAACTGCCACAGAAGCAACTTCATAAAGCAAACAAAGAGACATGGCAGCCCAGGATGCCAAGATAGGTTAAGATACAAACTCACTTCCAAAACATCATTAAAGAGGATGACAAAAGATGACAAAATTGCCTCACAAAACAAGAAAAGGGGGGGGGGGGAGGTGGTGACAGTGAACCTACACAGAGCTTTTTTACGAGACCTGACTAGACCATATCATCTCAAGAGCATTAATAGATGAAACCAGAAAGAGTACAACAAATATCAGTGAAATTTAACAAGAAAGATGAACTGGTCACGAAGGAAGAGTGAAGTATAACAGACAGCCCAAGCACTGCATTGATGTCCAAGAAATATGCAAAGTAAATGAGTGACAGATTACATAAGTCCCTTGGAATATGAGTTCTGTTTTGGGGACTATGTTTGCCTCTCTTTGTATTCCCAGCTCTTAGACCAATTCCTGGACTTAATAAATGCTTGTCGATTGACTATTTCTCTTGACTTGGGTATTTACATTTCAAAGTTTCTACTCAGCTCTGGTTTCTTCAACAGGAATATTTAAAAGTCCTTGATTTCATTAATGACCTATTTTTTCTCCCTGAAGGATTATATTCTGCTTCACCAAGTAAGTTATTCTAGTTTACAAGCCTTTATCTTTTGCTTTCTGGAATATCATAATTCCCAGCTCTTCTTTCCTAGCACACAGTAAGTGCTTAATGTTTGCTGATTAGTTGAACATAAGGACAGGAATCACCCAGGGTGAAAAGGTAGGAATGGATTTCAGGTCTTACTGGCAAAGGGAGTAACCAATAGATGAGATTCTTTATC
Source organism: Phalanger gymnotis (assembly GCA_028646595.1). Lineage (NCBI taxonomy): Eukaryota > Metazoa > Chordata > Mammalia > Diprotodontia > Phalangeridae > Phalanger > Phalanger gymnotis. Next base: position 277,355,116 of record CM053623.1, read on the forward strand.
CACTGAAAGTATCAAAGAAATCTTACATTTCTACAAACCTTTATGGTTTCCCTAAACCTCATCATATTAAGGTAATTAGGTGATGTGTCAAAGAAATTAGAGATAAGGGAAGACTTGTCTTAGGCAGGCAAGTCTGCATGAGTACCCACCACAGAGTTTGTAGAACTCGGTGGCCTCAGGGTTCATTAACACTATTTCACTTGCTTTATGAAGCATCATCTGCTTTGTTTGGTTGTCCTGACGTGATGCATGTTGATACCACAACACCAACAGCTGACAACTGCTCTTCCTGTTTGTCAAGGCTTTGCCATTCAACTTGTACCAAGAACATTCTTCATGTTGTATGGTGGTGGATTAGCTATAATCAGACCAAGCTACTGTTGTCGTTGGAGCCAGACTGAAAGAATCTGGTAGAACAAAAGCTGGATTTATTTTTCTGAAAGCGAGGGGGTGAGAGGAGAGCAGGAGGTTAGAGGGGGGAGAAGTGTCCCCTCCAAAGAGTCAAGGGGAAATTTCAAAACGAAAATAAGGGGAGGCAGAGCCCTGTGGAACTCATTTAGACTTGCCATTCATTAATAAATTAACGAAAAATAAATATTCCATATAATTATTAACACTCAGCTGCAAATCTCTTTTGAGATACAAAGGTGGAGCAAGAATTTAGTGAATTGAATAAACACACCTGGGAGGTCCAGTAAGAAGGCTTCACCTGTCTCTACTGGCCCAAAGGATAGCCAAAGGTCCTTTACATGAGTAATTGCTACAAGCAATTAATTTCTAAAAAGGAAAAAGAAGGAAGTGCAAGAAATAATGATAAAATTGTTTCAGCAAAGAATTGCAATCATCCTTTTCAGTATTCAATGGCTCTACCCTCTTATTCTGTAAAGCCAAAACAGATTCAATCGGAATACTTGAGAGCTGCAGACCAATGCCAGTTATTATCTGGCATTAAAGATGAACAGTTAAGCAATTCCTTTTTCCACTTACATAATGGAGAGAAGGCTTGTTGCCAATCTCCTAAAACTGTTAAAGTCTGAAAACCCTTATGAAACCCATGAACTAAAGACTAACTCATGAAGACTTTTTAGTCAAGGTCATACTCATATGGCAAGGGTGTATCCTAGATAGAAAAATTACAAGCATTCATATTTTTTAAACTGGCAAATTAAAATGTCCCTAAGAATTTTTAAAATGTAGATTTTATAATCATTCATACAGTAAATATTTATTGAGTATGAGTGTCACACTATATCTGAAACAATGTGTGGGGTGCTGGGGATGAGGGTAAGAATTCAGGCTAGAGATTCAGAAAGCATCTGCTTAGAAGTTATATATAAAACCTCAAGAGTGCTTAAGGTTGCTAATGGAGAGGAAAGGGGGAAAGGGAAAGGGTGAAGAGAGACAGAGAAGGAAAGAAAAAAGGAAGGAGGGAGGGAGGAAGGAAGGAAGGAAGGAAGGAAGGAAGGAAGGAAGGAAGGAAGGAAGGAAGGAAGGAAGGAAGGAAGGAAGGAAGGAAGGAAGGAAGGAAGGAAAGCTAAGAATTCTAGGAGATACATAAATTTAGAAAATAGGAAGAGAATGAGTAGCCTTTAAAATAGTCATAGAGAGAATGATGAGGGAAATTGATGACCAAGAAATGAAAGAAACAAGCATTTATTAAATACCTATTACGTGCCATTCGCAGTGCTAAGTTCTTTACACATTTTACCTCAATTGGTCTTTATAATACCTTTTTCACATAGTTGCTATTATTATTCCCATATTATGGTTAGGGAAACTGTCAGACAGAGGTTAAGTGACTTGCCCAGGGTCACAGAGCTGGCAAATATCTGAGGTCACGTTTGAACTCATGTCATCCTAATTCCAGGCCCAGGGCTCTATCTACTGAGCTACTATTATGGTTACAAATGGAGAAGTTTCAAAACGAGGTCATAAACAATGTCTCAGCTTTAGACTGTTTTTGTTTTTAAACATAGGGAAAGAAAAAAGTCTATCTGGTTTGACAGTCAGGACTTGGGGGACTACAGCACTCCATAGCCAAAAAAAGGAATTGGTAACCTTCAAAAACTGTAGGAACAGAAGTCAGATTACAAAGGGAGGAAAGTGTATAGTGATGAGATCAAGACAAAGAGTATATCCCTACTATTGAGAATCATCTATCCAGCGTAGAAGTGGAGCTCAGAGATCATGTAATCAAACCCTTCCCTCATTTGACAAAAAAAGAAACTGAGGTCCAGAGAGGCTGAGTGATTGCCCCTGACACTAAGGTGACAGGTATGATTTTAGCCAGTGCTATTTGAACTGTCTGATAATACAGACCAAGGAAAGGCACAAGACAGCAAGTCAGGACCAGTAAGCTAGACATAGAGGGGCAGGAGGCTTGTTTAGTTGGGGTTTTCTTAGGATCTGGGAGTCATTTGAACACTTACAAGCAGAGAGGCAAAGAAGTCAGTGGAAAGGGAGGGGCTCTCTTTGCCAGAGAGGGAGGATAATTGCTGATGCTTAATCACTTTTAAAGAACACCAAATGTCACTGGGTTTGCTTGTTTGGTTGGGTTGTTTTTTTTGGGGGGGGAGGTTGCATTCATTTTGGAAAACTAGAAAAAGAAAAGAAAGAAAAGTGTGTATGGTCATTTTGTGCCTTATAGCTTCAGAAAAACATTCATCTATCAGAACTTCAAGTTTCTGTCCCCTCATTCATCAAAATTATTGATTGGTTTAAGTCATATCCTCACAGTTAGTCTAATCTGTACCATGGGAAAAGACTTCCTTGGTTGCAGTCTTACTGACTCATTTAAATAAAAACAAAGCCTCTACTCAAAAACAATTAATTAGTAGGAAGTAAATAAAGAAATAGACAGCTTGGCTGCCTCCAGTTTCCAAAACAAAAGGTGGTTTATTCATTCTCCTTTTATCCACATACATATGCCAGATTACATTGTGAATCTTTAAAAGTTTTGGTTTTTTGCTAAGATACTCTGATTTTTATGGAGCCTTTGCAGAAGGTTTACTTTATTCTTGGTCTTCTTTTTAAGAACTTGTTAAATATTATCTACAAAATATAAGTGGTTGAAACATCTATGACTTTTTACTTATTTTTTTTTACTTATTTTGAGTTTTTACTTATTTTGAGCCTGCCGAAGTCTGCAAAAAGTAGTCAAGAATGTTGAGATAGAGGAAAGGGTTCTAGTCTGATTCCCATTTGGATAAATGCATTTTTGCCTTCTTAGATTAGCCTTCAGGTTTCATTTTGGTAAGGAGTCCTTACCTTTTGATCCCAGTCTATCAAGTATATTGTTCTAAGATACTAGGTAGATGCTATATTCCATTTCACAGAGTTTCCATCCCTCTCAAATTAGTAAAGACTATCCAAGATCTGAGATGGTAAAATGTTTTGTCAGCTACTCATGAAATGTTCCAGCTATTTCATAGAAAGTTGTCCCACTTCCATTCTTTGAAATTTGGCATTCCTGCCTCCTAAGTGTGGTGGATGTTTTTTTCTGGGTTGGTTTGTTTTGTTTTGTTTTTTTTGGGGGGGGGCCTGTGATTTGATTGGCATAAAGATCCTGTGGCAATGTGGTACAAAATGAGCTTGGAGTCAAAGGACTTGGGTTCAAATCTCGATTAGTATCTGTGTGACCCTGGGCCTTTACTTGCCTGGGCCTCACTTTCCCCATCTTTAAATGAAGAGGTTAGACTAAATGGCTTCACAGGTCTCTTCCCATTCTAGCCCAGTGAACTTCCTCTACCAACGCAGACTAGCAACTTTTTAATCTTGTCTGAGGCACTGAAAATTTACGTAACTTGCCCAGAGTTAAAAAGCTAATATGTGTCATAGGCAGAACTTGAACCCAGATCTTTCTGACCCTGAGAAGGGCAGTATTCACTCTACACTGCCACTCGTTGGTTTACAGGGCTGCTTTAAAAATCAATTTATTTCATTATGATTAGTTTCCTTTGTAATCCAGTGTATTTTATTTTATGCACTGAAAAACATTATTATGAGGAGTGGTCCATAAATTTCAACAGAAAGCCACATCACACAGAAGGTTAAGAACCTGGATGTTAGATGGTCTCTAGGGTCTATCCATTTCTAAATTCTGGAATAACTGGAGAAAGGAAGCTGGCCACTGATCCAAGAGGGATAGACAGACATTGTTTTGGACATAGAAAAAAATATGTCCTGGGGGGAAAAAGCAAGATTTCAGTAAATCAAAAATTATGATGCTGGTATTGTCTTTCATTATGCTACTAATGCCTGCTGCAGCAGCATCATTATGGCAATATTAGTAAAGGCTGGAAGGAACAATAATATTTTATACATTTCTAAGCACTGTGGCAGCCAAGATATTTGTCAAACCTATTTATAAGGCTGATGTAATTACTTCCATTTTACAGCTAAGGAAAAGACATATTCAAATGAGTGAAGTTATCCTCAAACCCAATATAGCAAATGCACCTACAAATTCACCATCCCTGAGTTTCCAGCTCTAACTTTTTTAAGTAGCTCTAATTATTTTAAGCTACAGAGATTTTCTGTCTATTCTTTCATATAGACATATATACATACATACACACATACATGTGTATGTATATGATATATATATATATATATACACACACACACACATACATATATAAATACAAGACACTTCTCCTAACTGCCTTTAAGTTAACTTATTTTATGGAATTTCAAACGTCCTCTTTATATTCAATTAATATTGGGTTTATTGTCTACCCAATTCCTGTCCTTGTAGTTATGGAAAGAGGTTTGCCTATACATCCAATCTAGTGCTTGACCTTTTGGAGAGTACCATGTAATTAAAATGAAAAACGCCATAACAGTAAAAGCTTAAATAGACATCATAGGATCATAAACTTGGAGCTGAGAGGAACCTAAGAAGTTATATGTGTGGTACAACTTCCTCATTTTTGCAGTTGAGTAAACAAAAGCCAGAACAGACTTAACTCGCTGAAGGTCAAAAAGCTGTCAGAGACAGCCTTGAAATTTAAATCTACCTACTAAGACAGCACTTGCTCCACTCCGCCACCTAGTGTCCGCTCTGGCATGGACTACAGGTAGTAAAATGATGTTTATGTTATGAGCCTCAGGAGAACCCAGCCAAGGAAGCCTACCTATATGGAGACTGATAGAAGAAATTAGATAAAATGTAAATGTGAGGGTTTAAGTAGGAGAATTTTTCCAGGCCTCAATCATGCCTCATCATGGCATGGAGGTGACCTTGGATTCCCAAAGGCCAACCCAAGAGAACACAAGCCCTCTTGGGTCTTTCCCAGCTAGAAAGACTTCCAGAAACAAGCACAGTGATGATCTGTGTGTCTGCTTTCAGATGTTCAGCCTAGCCATGCTCAGAGAAGCCATTTTCAGGTTGGCGCAGGGCAATTTGTTTTACACCTACTGCACCTCTAGGAATTCCTTTATTAATAATAACTAATATTTATGTAGTCCTTACTGCATGCCAAGTACTGTGCTAAGAGCTTTATAAATAGTATCTCATTTAATAATAGCTAATATTTTATATAGTGTTTACTATGTGCCAGACACTGTGCTAAGGACTTTATAAATGTTATCTCATTTAATAATAATAATATTTAATAAGTTAATAATAATAATAGCTAACATTTATATAGTGCTTGCTGTGCCAGGCACTATGCTAAGGTCTTTACAATTAACTCAGTTGATCCTCAGTACAATCCAGGGAGATAGGCACTATTATTATCCCTATTTGACAGATGAAGAAACAGTGGCAAAGAGGTTAAGTGACTCCTCCAGGGACACACAGCTAGTAAGTGTCTGCGGCCATATTTAAAACAAGTCTTCTTGTTTCCAAGCCTTGCATTCTATCCACTGAGCCACCTAGCTGCCCTTTATTGTTGTTGCTATTGTTGCTGCTGTTGTGGTGGTGGTGGTGGTTGTGTTTGTCCTTTGCTCTCAAAGAAGACCATGACATCAGGGAAATGATGACATGACTTACAGTTGACTTCGATTTGAGTGAGGCAGGGCTGTGCAAGATCACCAGCCTCACTTTCTCCTCCAGCACCATCTGGGTCCAGTGACCTGATATTCACCAGGACAACTAGAGATGGCCCAGGATGCATTGCGAGACCTTGGCCCTTTGAGACTAAGGTCTTTTCAGGTTTTCACTTTGAGTGAAGTAACACCCATTCAGTGAATAGGCTTCTTTATGAAGTTAACCAAGCTATGGCCCCTTTAATCAAAACAAAAAAAAAATCAAACTGGGAGGGGAAGACCCTCAGAGTTCCTGGCCAAAAAAGAAACAGTTACTATTTGGTATTTATTACTAAGTTATTGGAGGATTATAAAGAGAATTGCCCAGAGAAAATTACAGATCCTTTAATTATTTAAGTAATTTTGCTAGGGGGAAAAAAAGAAAGGGGTAAACACAGATGAGTAAAGTGAATGAAAATTTGAATATGCTAATTTATCTGGCTGAGATGAGTTCTGTAGAAATAGTGGAGACAAAGTAGTACAGAAAGTGGGAGTTTTGAGATAACTGGTGGATTCAGAGAGGAGGAGAGAAAGCAGGAAAGAATCCAGAATCTGTAATTAGCTTATGAAAAATATTTCCTGGCACTGTAGTATTTAAAATAATTTGTTCGCTTGAACTATGTTTTCTGTTGTGCTACAGTGAAAATAGTAAGGGAGAGATATTTCAGAAGAAAATATTGGTTTTCATAGAAGAAAATCCATGAAAAAGGTGATTATAATGGCAGAAAACATGTATTTTGCTATTTTCCAAAGAACTAGCGCTGTGCTTTGCATGTAGTGCATGTGCGGTGAAAGAATAAAGAATGGACTCTTTTTACAATTTTCTATCTGACTAGAGGAAGAAAATGCTACAGAGCTCTGGCTGTGATAAACAGGAAACATACCGTTGGTTATTAAGATACATTATCTGCAATTGGACTCTCTCAGTCCACAAAAAGGAAAGTATACCATTAAGTCAATTAAGTAATGGAATGAGTCAAAGAAAAACAAGAGACTCTCCCTATACTTAAGAGGGACTCTGGCAAAATCCTCAGGGGTATATTTAAAGGGATTTGGAAACCATCTTGAAATAAGAAAAAATTGCGATGACTTTTAGTCTGGAGGAGAGAATAAAAGACATGATATGAGAGATGTGATAAGCACTTTTCAACTGTCTGAGAGGCCGCCACATAAAAAATGGGAATTTAACCTATCCACACAGGAAAAGCCCATGGATAAAGTCAATGTTATAAATTAACATTTCTCAGTGTTGGTGTTAATTAATTAAATAACAAATTAACATTATTAAGCACTATTAAGTGTCAGGCACTGTGCTAAGTGCTAAGGATACAAAGGAAGGTAAAAGGTGGTCCTTGCTCTTATAGATCTCACAGCCAAATGGGGGAGACAATATGCAAACAACTATGTACAAACAAGTTATACAAGATCAACCGGACATATGGCATTAAGATGAATTGGCAAAGGCTTCCTGTAGAAGGCAGGATTTTAGCTGGGACTGGACAGAAGCCAGGAGACAGAGATAAAAAGAGAGGGAATGCCATTTGTGGCAGACAGCCAATGAAATTGCTGAATCACAGAATATAATATGTGGCTTATAAGATCATAGGATCATAAATTTAAAGCCAGAAGGGACCATAGAGGGCATCTAGTTCAATTTCCTCATTTTACGGATGAAGAACTGAAGCCTATAGAGGTTAAATGACTTACCCAAGGTCATACCCATAATTAGTGGAGAAAATGGGATTTAGAATCAGAAGAACTAGGCTTCCTACTGTTCCCACTGCACCATGCAGCCTCTCAAACATAATCTAAATTTATAAAGCTTGTCTGTCTGTCTTTCTCTATGTATATGTGTGCGTGTATGTGTGCACTGTGTATGTGTGTGCATGTGTATGTATGGGACAAACACTACAAATATACAGTGAACTGAGACCAGAATTGAATAGAAGAATGCGGTAGATTGCCTTCAGAAATTTGTAAAGTATTTTTTAATGACCTCAAGCTATTCGCTGAAACAAAAGCTCCTTGATTTAGTAACAATTCTATCAGCATTGTTGTCCAGTGCCAAGTCATGGAACCCTATATTCTCTGAAGAACTAAAAACGAAGATCACT
>CM053623.1:277363359-277388310 GCA_028646595.1 Phalanger gymnotis
AGGAAGGAAGGAAGGAAGGAAGGAAGGAAGGAAGGAAGGAAGGAAGGAAGGAAGGAAGGAGGAAGAGAGAGGGAAGGAAGGAGGGAGGATTTACTTATTAAGCGCCTACTATATGCCACTATGCTAAGTGCTTTACAATCATCTCATATGAGCTTCACAAGAATTTTGGGAGGTGAGTGCTTATTATTAATCCCAACTTTAAAGCTGAAGAACCTGAGGCAGACAGAGATCAAGTGACTTGGCTAGGGTCAGACAACTAATAAGTATGCAAGGCAGGTTTAGGTCTTCCTGACTCCAGGACTAACATTCTATCCACATCACCACTTTACTTCTGGCAGAAGAAATGTATGAGCATGTATGCATACATGCATGCATAGATAGATGAATAGATAGATAGATAGATAGATAGATAGATAGATAGATAGATAGATAGATAGATAGGTGATGGATGGATGGATGGATGGATGGATGGATGGATGGATGGATGGATGGATGAACTGGTCCCTTGCAAGTCAGAAATGATCAATGGGTAGCCCACTAGCATTCTCTCAATGTCAAGGAAGCCTTTCCCTCTCTCTCATCCTTGGGTGGAAAATTTATTGGAAGACAGGGACAAGGGTTGCAACAGGATGTGCAATAATAGAATGGGTTACAATCTGTATCACTGGAAGGAATGTCCCATCAATGTGTCCCAATGGAGTATCCCATCAATGGAAGTATTTAAGCAGAAACTGAATAACCATCGGGGATGAAGTAGTGGGATTCATAGGATCAGAGGATTCAGAACTAGAAAGAATCAGAGAAATCATCTAGTCCAACCTCCTGATTTGGTAGATAAGGAAATTATGTTTCAGAGATGATAAGTGACACAATCTAAGGTCATTTTTGTTGTTGCTGTTGCTCAATCAATTCAATTGTGTCCAACTCTTAATGACCCCATGGAACACTACTGTCCATGGAGTTTTCTTGGCAAAGACACTGAGATGGTTTGCCAGTCCCTTCTCCAGTGAATTACAGCAATGGGAATGGACAAAGTAAAGGACAAAGCTAGTATCTCAACCCAAGTTCTCTGAATCCAAAATCAGTGCTCTGGGCAAATCCAGTGAGAGGACATCACACTGTCCTCCCATGCCAAAAGTCAATCAACAAACATTTATCAAGCACTTACTATGGGCAAAGCACTGTGCCAAGCACTGGAACAAAAGGACAGTTAGACTAGAAGAGTCACTTCTAATTCTAAGGATACTACGATCCTATGAATGCTTTACTAAATATAGCCTCAATCTAGTATTTCACTTTGTGATTTTTTTTTTGATGATGACACAGCTATTGGGCAGCATATTGGTGAATAAATTGGGCCTTGCTTTGCTATTCAGATTTAATCCAGCAAAGCATTCCCTTCTAAAGATCATTCATAAATGTGTTCAATAAAAACCAATAATAAGCAAAAATAAGATACTAGTTTTCTGACCTCTTTACAGTTTGAGAACTATTCATCTTAATCCTGTTCCAAAAAAAAAAACCTTGTAAATGAATTTTTATTAAGTCAGCAGTTGTTTTTTTTTCCTCTCATTTTAGAGTATCATATGATTTGAATAACCCTAGGCTTCTTCATGAAAGAAATAATGGAATACCAGTCTCCAAATAATTGATGTTAAATGTGACCCAAAAGGGGAAAAGAGTGGATTAAAGTATATCACCATAAAACCTTGCATAAGAAGAGCAACATAAGAGATATTGTCAGAGAAATATACAACCCGGAAAAGTGAGTGGGCTGATCATGTGACAGGAAGAAAGACAACTAAAGGAGAATTAATATGGACATTGGACTCCAGGCAAGTCAAGAGATAGTGAGATAGTGCACCATGGAGCACTTATGGGAGGATGTGACAAAAGTGATGTCGGACAAGAAGGCGTGTATCGGTCAGTCTGTGTACCAGTGGAAGTACTCACATTTATTAAAACAGATCTGATCAAGTATCAAAGTCTCCATGAGATAACAGAAAAAAAACTATTTGGGGGGAGTGACAATGGGAATAAATAGAGAGAAGAATCAAGAGACATAAGCTTTGACCACTGAATAACCAGCAGATTGCTACGAAAGACATGAAAGACAGGATTTCTTTTGGCAGCTAGGTGACATAATGGATAGAACCTGAGACCTGAAGTCTGGAAGACCTGAGTTCAAATACTGTCTCAGGCACTTATTAGCTGTCACTTAATCTGTCTGCCTCAGTTTTTTCATCTGTAAAATGAGCGTAATAATAACACCTACCTCCCAGGGTGAGTGGGCAGTTAGGTGACACAGTGGATAGAGTACCAGACTTGGAGTCAGGAAGACTCATCTTTTTCAGTTCAGCCACACACACTTAGCTGCGTGACCTTGGGCAAGTCACTTTACCTTGTTTGCCTCAGTTTCCTCATCTGTAAAATGAGCTGGAGAAGGAGATGGCAAACCACTCCATTATCTTTGCCAAGAAAACCTCAAATAGGGTCACAAAGAATCAGACACAACTGAAATAACTCAACAACAATAACAAACCCCCCACGACTGTTGTGAGGGCCAAATGATGTAATGTGCTTTGCAAATCTTAAAAAGATATATAAATGATATATAAGTGACATACGTGTATATGTGAGATATTTAAATGTTAGATATATAAATGCTACAAAGGCTTATTTTTCACAGTTCCTAGCAATCTGGCTTCTGACCCCATCATTCTACCAATGATCTCAATTGCTCAATTTGATGGCTTTTCCTCAGTCCTCACCTTCCTAGTCCTCTTTAAAGCTTTTGAAAGTGCTGATCATTATCTCCTCTAGACACCTTCTCCTCCTCTGGCTTCAGTTGGCCCTGCTATCTCCTGGCTCTCAGACTGCTTGTCCAATCTCTCCTTGGTTTCCTTTCCTCAATTCTCATCTACATCCTGTCCCCTTCGAATGGTTGTTCCTCATCCACTCTCTGACTTCAGCCTTATCCTCTTCTCTGTCTACACACTCTTTTGGAGATCTCATCGGCTCCCATGGATTCATGTGTCTTCCCTATGCAGAGAACCTGGCTTGTGTGTATTTCCTCCTGGATATCACATAGGCATCTCAAATTCAACACATGTAAAATGGAATTCATTATCTGACCCCCAAAACTGCTTTTCTTCCAAATTTCTCTTTTTTGCTAGGGACACCAACATCCTCTCCATTTTCCAGGTTTACAAACTCAGAGATATCCTTGACTCTTCACTCTCTTCATTCCTCACCCTCCCCCAATGTTTGGACAAGCCTCTTAACCTTCATGGGCTTTGGTTTTCTTGTCTACAAACTGAGAGGGATGGACAAGAGCACCTGTAGAGTATCTCCTAGTCCTAAATCTATGATCCTCCTCTTACTTCTGAGCCAATTACATGTTAAATTATATTTTTTTCTGAAATAAGATGGAAAAAAGCCGAGGTAACTTTCTAACCTTTTGTTCTAGGATAAGCAGAAGTGTAGATCAGGATAAGAAAGGCAATAAAAATGATGAGATAGCATGAACAGTAAATCAGTTCCAAATATTTTATTTCAATGTGAAGTGTGTACAACTTGACATTTTTGTAATTTATAGGAAAACTCAAGAAAATCCTCTAAAGTAAGTAGGTTCCTTTCATTTTTAATCCATCCCTCTTCTGAATCAAGGGGACAAAATAATTCCAAAGGCATACCTGTCTAGCTGAAAACAACTGGACACAGGACCTACAAGGCTGAGTATATGGTTCATGAATTGAGATGCTATCCTTTACATAGAAAGAGAATGTCCGTAAAGGATTTTTAAAATAGATTCTAAATCTTTTCTCCCACTAGTTTTGCTTCTTTGTTCATTAACTTGTTTAATTTCATAAAAAAAAACAGGGATTCTGAACCACAGCTGCACTTGTTAGCATTCCAAAAATTAAAGCTTTAATTGGCCCTAGCCAGGGAAACTCTAGAAGTAATGAAACCCAGCTTTCACATGAACCAAGGCCAACTGAGCATGCACCTAAGATCTCATGATGTTTTAAAATTTGAATCTCAATGAAGATTTTTAGAAGAGAAAGTCTGACACTTGCTTCCATTTAACCATCAGGCTAGAGATTCAGAAACAATCTGAGAGAAGTAATGGCCAGGGCATTGTAGCCACATTGAAGCATCGGCCTAGTTTTTTCATACAGAGCTGCAGAGTAACTCTCCCATAATAACTTGATTGCATCAACTTTAAAGCAGCATTTAAGAACTTTTTGGCTTACAACCATATAGACTGCAAGTCTTTCTCCCCATTTTGTCTTTAGAGGCATCTAAGTGGTAGAATGGATACAGTAATGAGCATGGAGTCAGGAAGATCTGAGCTCAAATCTTGCCTCAGACGCTTACCAGCCAGTCATTTAAGTTCTCTGTGGAAAGCCTGGTGATAATTCTCTAACCCTGTAGTTGAGGACCTCTGGAGTAACAATCATAACTATAAAAAACATTGGTCATAGAAGAATTAAAGTTATAAGTCACCATAAATTTTGTTGTTGTTGAGTTATTTCAGTCTTGTCAAACTCTTTCTGACTTCATTTGGGGTTTTCTTGGCAAAGATACTGGAGCGATTTGCCATTTCTTTCTCCAGTTCATTTTACAAATGAGGAAGTGATGCAAACAGGGTTAAGAGACTCGCCCAGGGTCCCAAGCTAGTAAGTGTCTGAGGCCAGATTCAAACTCAATAGGAGAGTCTTCCTGACTCCAGGGTCAGCACTATATGCACTCTGGCACCATCTAGCTATCCCTATACTATAAATACATAATTATTGGAGGCTAGAAAATGTAAGCAATACATAAAATCTGTGTTCTTCTCCTTGGACTCAGAAGAGATGCACCCCTCAATTCTGGAAGTAAGATAGACTGACCCCAATCCATACTCCTATTCTTGGTTTTCTCCCTTTAGCATAAGAACTTACATATTCATATTATTTATAGAAGGAGGGAAAGGATGTGGTATTTTTTCTTCTAACTTAGAATTGCTCTAGGAGATATTTCAATGACAAAATGGAGGGAAGAAGGAATATATAATGTGGGTGAGTGAGCCCATTGCTATAACTGATAGAGGCAGGTCTTGAATGAATAAAGCTACAGCCTGGCACATCATTATCCTCGATAAAGCCAGAAGGCACAGTAAGAGCTGCTGAAGAAGTATGAATATGGTGTTCTTTTTGAGAGATCAGTAAATTATTACTTTAAAAAAAACTTTCAGTAAATAGGATCATTCAGGCCTTTCCAGTTGCTCCTATCAAGCCTTTTACTGGCACCGATTAAACCAACCAAACTACAAAGAGAGAAAAATATTGCCTACCTCAGAGTTGGAATCAGGTAATGCTAAAAGAATAAAGATATAAGGAGGGGAAACAGCAAGAGAGAGTGCGGAATGTGCATTAAATTGATCTCTAAATTACTAGAACTACTTTCTTGAAAAATGCCACTTGACACACAAATCCTGAAAAGGAGAATTATCTCACCTATGCTTCAGAAATTCAATTCAATTCAACAAGTATTTAAATGCCTCCTTTATACCAGGCACTGTGCCTGGAACTAAAGATAGGAAGATAAAAATAAAACAGTCCCTGCCCTCAAGAAGCTTACATTCTATTGGAGTTTCTTTCTCCATTGCTTCTAGTGAGCATATATGATATGTCTACCATGTGTCCACCTCTAGAGTAGGTACTTTGGGAGCCCTATTCAAAGGACCACATGCTCTCTCCACAGTCATTGCCACTGCCCTTGCCCTCTTCCTCCGCCTCCTTCTTCTCTTTTTCTTTCTTCTTCATTATTTTTTTTTCAAAAAGCAGGGACAATTGGGGCAGCTAGGTGGCGAAGTGAGTAGAGCACCAGCCCTGGAGTCAGGAGGACCTGAGTTCAAATATGGCCCCAGACACTTGACACACTTACTAGCTGTGTGACCTTGGGCAAGTCACTTAACCCCGATTGTCCTGCCTTCTCCCCTCAAAAAAAAAAGCAGTGATAATTTACTTTTGTCCCACACAGTTTTCATTTTTGATTTCTTGAAATATAGCTCTGAAAAACAGGCTTTTAAAAAGCCCATTGTGATTTAAATGGAGCAACTTGACTATGCCTCTCTAAAGCCAAACCATTCTGGTTTTCATTGAATGGCCAGTAACAGCCTCAGCTCAAGCCTCTATGGCTCATTGTTTAGGCTTTGATGGCTTAGAATGAGTGTAAATAGCAATTGTTTTCTGTTTGGGCCAAAAACTCTGAGGGTATTTCCTTCCCAGACTGATATCTTTGGGGTTGTAAATTAGGCCATATTTTGTCTCAATTCTTACCTAGCCTTTAGTTATTGAATTGGCATGGTTTCAGAGAAACTGAGACCTGAGGAAAATCTTAATTTAGAAAGGCCAATGTCACCCACTGCATTCTGGACTATCTCCAGTCATCTTGACCTTTGTCTTGCCACTGGACTCTGATGACTCTGAAGAAGAGAGTCTGATGACTGTCTCATTCAAATCCAATTCACTCACAAGTCAAGGCATCACCCATGAAGTCACTGGCGCTCTCAAAGAACAAAGGATGAATAACAACAATGACATTAAATGACACTCATGGAGAAAAGATATTTCCTCCTATATTGGGACACATAAATTCCCTTCATTCAAATGACAGCTGGGTCTTTGGCAGCAAAGAGAAAAGGTTTGAAAAAGCAATACTCCCAGTCAGGAAATTCCCTCTACCAATGCAGGTCATCCTTACTTTGCAATTTTCTGTCTTTGAGTGAGCACTAAGAGGTTGTGATTTATCCAGCGTTCTATAGTCAGTGCATGTCAGCAGCAACACTGGAACCCAGATCTTCTTGATTCTAAGGCTGGCTTTCTAGCTGCTCTTCCCTGTTGCCTATATAGATCTGATCTATAACATTTAAATTTCCTTAACACAAATGAAAAAATCTTATTTCAAAGAAATAAATAAATTAGAACTACTCATAATCCATCCAAGTTCTCCCATGCAATATGAGAGTATATATCTTTTAAATTATTTTCTTCAATTAACCAAAATCTAATTTCTCCCATTCTCACCTCCTCCCCTTCCCACACCAAATGAAAGAGAAAGAAAAACAAAGCCCTTATAACAGATACTTAAATTTCAGCAAAACAAATTCTTGCATTGCCTCCCTTCCTCTTTCTCTCCCTCTTTTCTCTCTCTCTCTCTCTCTCTCTCTCTCTCTCTCTCTCTCTCTCCCTCCCTCCCTCTCTCTCTCTCTCTCTCTCTCTCTCTCTCTCTCTCTCTCTCTCTCTCCATATATATATGTACATATATATATACACATATATGTATACAGAAACACATATATCTTTCTAACTATGCCTCAGATTATATATGTGTATAGATATAGATATATATAGACATATATCTTTATAACTATGCCTCAGATGAGAGAGAGAGAGAGACAGACAGAGAGAGAGAGAGAGAGAGAGAGAGAGAGAGAGAGAGAGAGAGAGAGAGAGAGTACATGCTAAAACTAATACTGCTAGATTAATTTTTGGAAGGTCAAGGCTCTATTGAACAATGAATTACATCTCCTGTTGGGTTATTTACAGTCAGCCAAGTATGCTCTTGGCCAATTTCTTCTATCAGTGCATCTGACAACACTTTAAGCTTCGCCAATTGATGGAACAGCATTCTGTCTCCAAGCAAACAGTGGTAAGTATATCACAGTCACATAGCAACCATGTTATTCCATTTTTTCATAGCTGAGCTCTAGAGATATCACCTAGGAAAATGTGCAAAAGCAGTAGAATGGGCAATCCACTAATTACTGGGCATGTAAAACTCCCTTGAAGCAGCTGGGTGGATTGGTAGGGATGAAATGAAAGAAGCCACATAAATAGGACCATCCTGAATACTTGCTAAAAATGCCTTAGCCTGTTCTTCATGCAGATCAGTCCTGTGAGCTGTGATCATATATTATGGTAAAAATTTAAACAACATAATTAGCTCATCTGACATTTCCTGACCCATTGAAAACAAGGGGACTAGCTATGAGTCTGAGACATGGCTAGAAGGATATTAAGACTAAATCCATTCAATATCTCCATCATTCCAGACAAAGAATGAGACATGTATTTATGAATGTGGCCAAAATAGGAATTTGTTTTGCTTGACTACTCACATCTGTTGTTATAAGGGTTTGGATGTGTTAGTTTGTTTGGGTTTTTTTTGGGGGGGCGGTGTTAATGGAGGGAAGAATTAGAGGAGGAGAAAAAAATAAATGTCTATTAATTGAAAAAACAAAACTGAATTCAAACAAATTGATCATGTTAATGTCAAAATAAATTAATTAATATCTCCATCAATGTATCTCACTTGAAGATATTCTTGCTTAAGGTGATAGTATGGGCAGTCAGATTGTTCAAATATCTCTTGATGAAGGTAGACAAAGGGGGTTTGCTTAACAAGCAATATTGTACATTTCTAGTTATTTGTATTTATTTTTATCCCCCTATCTTACTATAAGCCCAATAAGGGCAAAGATTCTTTCTTATCAAAATATTTCACCTTCCCTAGTACTGAGCAGACTGCTCTAAGCACTTATAAATGTTTGTTAACTGAATGAATTCCTGACACAAAATGGCCACTCTTACATTGGAACTCTCTTTTCCCCCTTACTCACTGGTGCTGGGGACTCTTGGATTCTAGCCATTTTCCTAATGATGTTGGAAATTGGTAACCAACCTGTTGCTGGTGACACCTGGGAAGCTTGATGCCTCTAGGGATGTGCAAGAATCTCTACCTCACTCTGAGTAAGAGATGGAGTGCCAAGAATGAGGAACAGTAAATAAGCCAGTTTTACTAGGGGACTAATGTGAAATATATCCAAAAAGGTAGGCTAAAGTCATCTTGTGAAGGGCTCAAAAGCCAAAGTAAGGAGTTTTCATTTTATGCTAGAGACAACAGGAATTTGTCCTCAGCCCACATAAGAAGCTGGAGAGCTGACTAGTCATTCTATGGTTCTGGGAATTCCATAAAGAAAGGCCAAGTCATAGAGCAAGAACTAAAAGGCAACACCATTCTCCCTTTGACTGGAAGATCATTGAAGAACAAGGCAGGAATCAGAAAATGGGAGGAGGAACCCATCAGAGGAACTCTCCTATTCTGGATTTGACATGATCAGGAAGTTACTTAATCCTCTCCTACCCTTCCAGTCTTATCTCCAAAATAAATGTCTCCTTATCTCCACCTACTAGATTCCTTAGCTTGCTTTAAGTCTCAATTAAAATCACATCTTCTGTCAGGGTTTCTTAAACTTTTTCCACTCGCATCCCTTTTCATGTTTTCACAGCATTCATTGGCACTGAGGGCATGTGCAGTGCTAAGTACACATGCCTTTGTGTTCAGAACGAAGACTACAGTGAAGTTGTGGGATACAACATGGGCAAGTGCTGCCAGAAACACCTCTGATTGATTATGAGTTTGATTTTTAATTAATTTTTGGTTGTTGTGTGTTCAGAAACCTTTTACTGTTGTCAATTTTTTCCCAACCCATATGGGGTGGAGACCCACAGTTTAAGAAGTGCTATAGACTAGATGAACCTTTTCACAACCTCTCTTAATGGTGGTATCTTCCCTCCTCTAATTATTTCCTATTTATCCTGTATATAGTTTATATATAATCATTTGCCTGTTGTCTCTTCCATTAGAATATGAGCTCTTTGAGGGCAGGGACTGCCTTTTGCCTCTTTTATACCCTCAGCATTTAGCACAATACCTGGCACATAGTAGACACTTAATAAACGTTTACTGACTGACTTACTAATAGTCATGCATTTAACAATGCCTGCTCTATCTTCCCCTTTCTTTGAATAGAACTTTCTTCTGAACTTTGCTCTTACAGTAGCTGTTAGTGCTTGGTATCAATATTTTTTCCCCAGGTTTCCCTGGCTGTGACCCAAGAGGATGACAAAAGACGTTCAATGTATACTCAGGCCTTTCATGTAATAAGATCATTTTTGACATAGAGGTTATGTTTTGGGGGCTTCTCTGCAGCAATCCATTGAAGCTTATGTCTACTGCATTGGAAATAGCGACATCTAGATAAGTACTTTGGTAGGCTTTAGGATTCCTGAGCAGTGAGCTGAGCTAAGGAAATGGATTCTCAGCTGTCAAAGGACCAAAAAAGTGGGATGAAGGCAAAAACCTGTGAAGTCATTTAGTCAATAAGTGTTTATTGAGTGCCTACTTTGGGCCATGCACTATGCTAAGCACTAGATATAAAAAATACCCAAAAAAGTCTCTGTTCTCAAGGAACTTACAATCTAATTTGGGGAACAGCACTGAAGTGGGTTAAGAGCACCACTGAAGAAACACTTAAGGAGGTGGAGAACTATGGGTGTGGAATACGGCATAAACTCTCAGACATAGTTGATGTTTTGGTAGATTTTGCTAAATGGCTTCTTTTCCCTATTTCTTTTTTATTCTTTCATGTAAGGGATGCCTTCCTGGGAAAGGGAAAAATGTATTCAAAAATGAAAGTGATAGAAAAAACAAAAGATATAAATAAAAATTGTATAAAGACATTGCAGACTGATTTGGATTCCAGGTAGGTAGAATTCTGATAAATTGTTGGAAGGGAGCAGGGGACAGTAATAATAGTTGTAAATGGTATTTATACAATAGTTTGCAAAGTGATTTGCTTACATTATCTCATTTGATCCTAACAACAACCCTTTGGGGAAAGTACTACAGATATAATGATCTCTATTTTATTTATGAAAAATTGAGGTTCACATAGATTGGACATATTCCAGGTTACATAACTGGTAAGTGTTTAAGGCAGAATAAAAACACAGATCTTCCTAACTTCAAGTCCATCCTTTTATCTGCTATACCACACTGCTACCCTGAGTGAATCTGCTGAGGTAACAGAACCTTCCAAATTTCTTAGAAAGATGTCTAAGAAAATAAACTCTTGTTAATATAAAAATTAATTTAAAAAAATACACAAGCAAAGGGGGCATGGAAAGTGGCCACAGTTCTGACTAACCATGATTCTTGCGGAGTGATGATAAAGAAAGCTATCCACCCCCTGACAGGGGTGATGGACTCAACATGCAGAATGGGGATGTGGCCAATGGGAAATGTGTTTTTCTTGACTATGTATGTTTGTTATGAGAACTTTGTTTTTCTTTTTTCCTCCTTTTTCTTCAGGATGTAGGGAGAGAAGAAAAAAATAAATGTCTATTAATTGAAAAAACAAAACTGAATTTAAACAAATTGATCATATAACAGCCCACCCCAAACACTGGGTTTTTAGATAAACAGTCCTCCTGAGGGAAATATTTTACTATGGCAAAACCTTTAATGTGGGAAAGGACACCTCTAGCCTTGAAAATGGCCAGTTCACCAGAAATGTGGGCAGGGATCCTTGGGAAGATCTTTGGGAAGACTCAAAGGATTACAACTCTACTCTGAAAGGCTCCATTCAAAGCAGTTGACCTTAGTTAAAGGCAATGTAGCCCCCTAAAGGAAGAAAAACATGAACCACAGTTGGTGTATGCCACTGTTATCTATAAAACTGGCAGGTGTCAAATTTAGAGAAGTGAAGACTGCTTGGGCGCCTAAGAGGGCGTGAATTTGATGTGCCGGGGATGATAAAAATGGAAAATCCATCTGTCACAGAGACTGAATGCTTAAAAGTACTAGATTATTCTGGAGATATGGAGAGTGCTATTGATTTTCATATCAAGACCCTAATTACAACATTAAAGAAGAGTGAAGAAGCTTCTGTCTGCATAGAGAGGTTAGAAAAGAAAATGCCCAAAGATGAGATCAAAGTGGCACTGACTTAGGGGGTACGAACCACGTTATTATATTCTAAGAGGTTCAAGCTCCTTAGAGCAGGAGTTCTTATCCTGGACTCCATGGACCCCCAATTATGCCTAGATTTCAGGGGTCCATGAACCCAGAGGGGAAAATAATTACATCTTTATTTTCAATAACCTCTAACTAAAATTTGGCTTTTCCTTCAATTATTTAAAGGCATTCTGAAAAGGGTTCACCAGACTGCCAAAAGGGTCTATTACACACACATTAAAAAAAAAGATTAATTAAGAAGCTCTGCCCTAGATACCGATCTGTTATCATGGCAACTACAGATGTCTGGAAAGCAGGACCAGTCTCTCAGTTACTCACAATTAATATTGAGGAAGAAAAAAAGAAAGCCAGTAAAGAAAGTGGCTGGAAAAAAATGAAAGCCGGTCAGTCTCCCATATTATAAATCTCTGGGTACTGAGGAAGGAGAATGTGGACAAACAGGTCCAGGCCCTGAAGGAGGAGTGGGACTGTACCATTTGTGGGAATTAGGGAGTCTCAAGATCAAATGTCAGAGAGGTCAAATACTTGAACTATAGCAAAAGAGTTTCCCCAGGTCAGAGTGAACCCCATCCCCACACCAGCATTCTAAGAGCAAGAAAATAGAACTAACCCTTGGCATGCCAAAAATTACAGTACAAATGATTGGAGTCAAGAACTGGGGAAGAGCAATGAGACTGGGAGTGAAGATTCCCATTACGCGTTACTCTCTAAGGAGCCCTACCTACAGAATGTCTGGACACGGGTTAAAATGGCCATAAAGGTAAAAGGACTAGAAAATTCAACTGTGCTTGACATCAGGGCTCCGACAGAACATGTTAGAAGCAAAGCTCAAAGCATATGCCTTTACACCTTCTGAAAGGACTACCCTGTCCTTAGTTTAAAAAAGAAAAAGGCTGATCACTATTAAGTACATGTGAGGAGGGGGAGGGTCCTAAGCACAACTGAAGATAAAAATAGCTTGCCGCACCCAAGCAATATTCCTAGATTTTCTGTTTTCATTGGGACACGCTCAAGCCTTTTCAGTAGCAGCTGGCAGGAACCCATAACTGAACCCTTCACCACTCCTGCCTCCTCAAATACCAAAGCTTATGGGCACAGAAAACAATACTGAGAGGGCCTACTGAGGTTTTCTGCAACCCAGCAATTGAAGGTAAGTATTTGTGTCATCGAAATCACTGTTGGAGCTCTCCAGGCTGCTTTTGGACACTCTCCACAGTATGAGGAATGTTAAGGTAAATGAAGAAGAAATTCAGCTCTAGGTTTGCAAAGTTTTCACTGAATAAACTGACTGTAGTGTGTATGTCCAGGGAACCAGCCACTCTCCTCACCTCTATGGCACAAGCAACATCTACTCTGGTTGGGACCCATAATTGGAACACATGAAAGACTCTGTTGCATAGGCTTTCCCCTAAAAAGACAAGAAAATCATCCTGCCATCTTAATTATCTCAGGTTCCAACTGCTGAGGTAGCTTCCTGGTTATCAAAGGCATAAAAGCCCAGTACACAAATAGTTCAGTGATTCTCAGACTTGCTGGCCTCCCAACTATGTGAGTCTACACATCCTTCTGACCTTGGGTACCACATGGCAAATGCAAAATCGAACAGAGCTGTGCCTAAATGAAACAACATTGAATACTTCCTTGCTGAACATTCTTTCCATGACACCGTTTCTTTTCTTGACTATCCTATGATTGACAGGTAGTTGATTTCATTCCAAAACCAAGCCTGAACACCCACACTGACTTAAGTCATAACTGACCCAGAACAATCTCCCTGACTCTTGGTCATTTCAAGAAAGAATGTTCTCAAAGACTTAACCTCTCCAAATCTCCCTCATTAGGACTTACCAAAGAGACACATTCTTAGGACCATATTTCCCATGAACCTTGTATCTAGGTGCAGATTGACTATGTCACAAGGCAAAGATTATAATTAGCATAAATAAGAAGTAAGCAGACCAGTTCATGGGGAGTCAATGTGAGAGACGAGATGAGCCAGGGCTGGAATCACAGTAGAGGTAGCTAAGTACCACAGGAGACAGAGAGAACTAGACCTAGAATCAGAAAATCCCTTAGTTCAAATCCTACCTCAGACTTTCCTGAATCCCACTTTAGACAGTAGCTGTGTGACCTTGGACAAGTCATTTAATCTCTTTCAGCCTCAGTATCCTCATCTGTAAAATGGGGATGATAATAATAGCACCTGAATGCCACGGTTGTTGTGAGAATAAAATAAGGTATTTGTAAGGCAGATTTCAAATCTTTAAGAGCTATATGTGTTATCATCATCAGCGTCATCGTCATCATTATTCTTGAACCCAAGAATCTTTAAAAAAAATAATCCTGCTGACTCCACAGAGCAAGATGAATCTTTGCAAAGGGAACACCTCAGCAGACCTTTATGACAATTTTCTGGAATGTAGAGAAAAAAAAAGATGGAACCATTAAAACTCACAAAGAAAAGGTTCCTAGCTGCAATACAAGGGAAGACTACATAGAAGACTAAATCCTTCCCAAGAATGTCAGTCTGTAAGAATACGTAATCATTTGAGGAATAGCAACTGGGAATGTTTCTAATGTCTTACATGTTCCTTTTCTGTTCCAGTTGAATGCATTTACTAAAAACAAAACAAAAGATCTGCCTTCTTGGGGTGAAGGACCTAAGGAAATACTTTTAAAAGCAGTTAGTCAGTAGCACATTAATGATATGAAAGAAGGCTGGTAAAATCAAACTGTCTAGACTACCAAACCCTGCCATAACAAAAGGCGAACAGACAATATCATGGGCCATCAGTGTTTCTTGGAACTAGAACTTTGCAATGAGCACTAAAAGCAGAGAAACATAAGCAAGGCTTCCTTCTCTAGCAAAATGGGGTTCTAATCATTTGAGTATATACCATAACCCATTTCCGGGGCACTAGAAATTTTTTAAAAGCTCATTAAGAAAATAGTGGGTCATATGAACTACATCAGCATGCTAGTTTACCAGCACGATCTGTATGGAAGACATAGAATCATAGATTTAGAGCTGGAAGGGACCTCATAAATCATCAAATCCAACCCTCTCATTTTACAACTGAGATAATAGAGGACTCAGGCAGCTAGTTGGCATAGTGGATAAAGTGCTAGGCCTAGAGTAAAGAAGACTAATCTTGTGAGTTCAAATCCAACCTCAGAGACTTAGCTGTGTGGCCCTGGGTAAGTCACTTAAACCTATTTTACTCAATTTCCTCATCTGTAAAAATGAGCTGAAGAAGGAAATGGCAAACTGTTCCAGCATCTTTGTCAAGAACATCCCAAATGGTGTCACAAAGAGTTGGACACAACTGAACAATAATAATGGAGGACCAGAAAAACTAAGTGACTTACCCAGTGTTATACACAGCAAGAGACTAAAACAGGATTCAGGCCACCACAGGTTCTTAATGACTCCCAAGCCTGGGTCTTCCTGACTCTAAGTCAAGTGACCTATCTCTGGTATAAAACTCTCTATGGACAAGTGCCAGTTTTGAAGAGTATCTGTTAAATACATGGGTAAAAGGGAGTGAGTACTTATTCTGAGAAGACAGAAGCACTTGTTGTTGTGAGGTGAAGATATTTCTTATTATCAGAGATTTATGAAAAATTCTGCCATTGTCACAAAGTCTCCCAATGATTGGAAGAGACAGCTGAAAGAAAGGAGGGAAGTTTACAAATGGTACCTCAAAGTAAGCAGTATGGAACTGATCCCTTGGTGCCCTTTACATATGGCTAGGATAAGGGATGTGACCTCAGGGACAGTAGTTTACATACACATATACACACACACACACACTCATGTTGGCTTATTCCAATCCATTTATACTCTTTCTGTTATACACAATTATCAGCTTAGATGGCCCAGGAATAGTTTTACATAAGGAAAGTAACAGGTATTCAGAGTTCACTGAATATGTCAGCTAGGGTCTCTCCAATGGTGATGGCCATTATTCTATTCAGAAATTAGAATTAGGGTCCCTGAAATAGGGTACTAGACAAGCCTAAGCCAATCTTCCATACCACCAAAAGGTCTAAAGATTCTTTGTATGGAATGCACTTCAAGGAAAGAAGATACAATGACCTATTAGTTTTTATCCTTATAGAAGCTAAGTTGGATGATATCAGCCAGAAATGAAGGCATTTGCTAGGCAACTTTAAGCATACAGTATAACAGGCCAAAATAAAGTAGCAAGGATGCAGATGCCTTACACTGTAGGCTGCCTATAAGATTCCTACAGAATGGATAAAGATCCTTTGGCCCAGTGACACTGCTACTACATCTATACCCTGAAGAGGTCAAAGAAAGAGGGAAAGTGCTCATGCATATAAAAATACTTAGAATGGTTCTTTTTGTGAAGGCAAAGAATTGGGAACTGAGGGGATGCCCAACAATTGGGGAATGGTTAAATAAGTTATGACACATGAATATAATGGAATACTATTGTGCTGTAAGAAATGATGAAGGCAATGGTTTCTGAAAAACCTAGGAAGACTTGCATGAACTGATGCAACGTAAAGTGAAAAGAACCAGAAGAATAATTTATACAATAATATCAAAGTTGTTATTATAAATATAGACAACGCTGAAAGATTTCTAGTCAACACAATGACCAATCACAATTCCAAATTGTGAAGCACACTGCCCACCTTCAAAAAGAGAAACGATGGACTCAGAATCCAGTCAAAGCGTGTGTTCTTTCATTTCCTTTGACATGGGTAATATGGGAATTTGTTGTGCATATATTACATATTTCTAAGGGGCTTCTCAATGGGTGTGGGAGGGGAAGGCAGAGAATTTGGAATTAAAAATAAAATTACACTGAATTCTAAAAACAAATGAATGAATGAATGAATTTTTTTAAAATTTTATCTATGATTTAACAGAAATGTGGCCTTCAAATACAAGAAAGTATGGCAGAAAGTCTGAGGTTTCTGATTATGTGCCGTCAAAAAAAAAATAAATTACAGTACTCTGAGCCAACCCTTAACACCCAGGTTGAACAGGGATGACTAGTAGCAAGCTTGGTCGCAAAATGATACATGTTGAAGACTAGTCAATAAGATGGAGAAAATGGGTTTGAAAAGTGCTTTATACTTTTTACTTGATTCTATGCAACAATTTTGTGAAGCAGGTGCTACTATTTTTCTCAATTTACAGATGAGAAAAATGAGGTTCACAGGGTTAAGTGACTTGCCCAGGGTCACATAGCTGAGTGTTTAAAGTAGGATTCAAATGGGTCTAATTCATTTGAAGTCAAATTACTGTTATATGAGTGGGAAAAATGGGACTTGGTCAATGGAGTGTTATATGAAATAATATCGAGATCTTGTGCAAAGGACAAGAAAGCAATTAGTACCAATAACTATGAAAAGCCCTCCCCCACCCTAATGATTTCAAGCATCTAGGTAATAATATCTGGCATTTAGATGGTGCTTTGCAAAGGACTTTAGAAATATTATCTCATTCAATCCCCACAACAGCCCTGGGAAGTAAGTGCTATTCTCTCCATTTTGCGGATCAGGAAACTGAGGCACACAGACACTGTGACTTGCCCACAGTCACACAGCTAGTAAGTGGCTGAGGTAAAATCTGAACTCAGGACTTCCTGACTCCAAGTCCAGTGCATTATCCAAACAGATATGTAGTTATAATTTTAGCACAGAATGATAATAACAATTGACATTTACACGGTGTTAAGATTTTCAAGGTGATTGACATACATTATCACATTTGCTCCTCAAAACAATCCTCTGAGACAGATGCTATGGGTTTCATGATGACCATTTTACAGAAAAGGAAATTGAAGCTCAGAGCAGGTAATTCACTGCCAGGATCACACTGCTGTGTGATCAGGGATGACAACCAGGTCTTCCTGACTCCAGGAAAACTAAGAGAAAAAAAAAAAACAGGGTTATGGTTTTTTAATCCTCTGTCCAAAACTCCAACTGAGAGGTAGAGTCCTCTTACCTAATCTCATCAACACTGGAAAACACAAGATAATAGGCCACACCCTATGAGTACATGATACCCAGAAATCTAACAGTCGACACATAGCACCAGAATGTGAGGGAGATCCTACAAAGACAACACACCATTATCACTTTCTCCCCAAGGCAGAACAGGTTGTACTATCAAGTGAAAAGGAATGTAAGAATATAAGAGAATCAAGAAATCGGACCCAGTGAAGGCCTCATTCACAAACTGAAACTGGACACGGTCTGTGACCTAAGTAAGGACTCTGGGGGAGAAGAGGCAGCATCTAGACACATTACTAGGGAACATGGAATTTCTACCTCAGCCTATAGGAAACAGCTACCTTGGCAGAAGAAATTAAACCTAGAAGCATCTAACCTCATTCCTGCTACCCACCCCCAACCTCGCTTGGAGAAACAAAGTTTACATATGACCCATCCCCACTTAGTAGTATAAGACAACCTGATTTCCCAAGTTGTCCATGGGCCCAAAACTCAAACTTTTGGCCGGGGTGCCCTTAAATAACTTATCCTTCACAAATAAGAGAGAGACAGAAAAGTCAGAGGTGGTGGTAAATAACATAAGAAGAATATTGATTATCTTATCAATAACCAGGTATGTCAGTGTGCCCTTACTAACTTGGGAATCAGAGCTATTACCAGGCCAATTTGAGGATACTGCCCCACCTGAGGTTGGCTAGACATCTGTACCCCCTAACTACTTATATTAATGTGCCCCATAGCTTTTCTTGGAGCCCACTAGAGTATACAGGCCAGTAGGAGAACCTGGCATCTGGGCCATTAATTGCTGTCCACCTTTTTCTCTGGGTTACCAACTGAGTATAAAAGGAATATTACCACTACAGTGCTACATTAAAAACCCTTGACCCAGAACAGCAAAAATAACTTAAAGAAATGAAGGGAGGGAAGGAGAAAGAGATACCATTAAATCCCTCCCTTGCTTTCTCTACCCCAACTGGATTTCTGCCTATTCTTTCCTTCCCTACCTTATGGCATCAGACTCATGCCTCAGTGTTTCCAGGATCCATCATTTCATCAATGTTAGCAGTCATTTCCCTAATACAAAACTTAGCCTCTCCACATCTTAGTAGATATCTTCAAAAAGAAAACACGCAACCAAGAAAACACCATTCACGCTGAAGCATTGCTAAAAGGCAGATAAACCTAGTCAGATTCATTACATTGAATAATCTTGGTTCTGAAAAATAGAGCAAATCCTACCTTAGACGGTCACTAATCGTATTCACTTGGGATGGACGTATATTGAGAAACAACTTTCGGGCTTTAAAAAAAGTTTCCATAAAAAATAAGGTAAAACAAAACAAAACAAAAAACTATGCAAAGAGCTACCTAGTCTTTCCAAAGAGGTAATAATAATAAGCAGAACTTGTATAGCTCTTTGAAAAGATTGACAAAGCATTTTACAAATGTTATCTCATTTAATTTTCACAATAACCCTGGGAGGTAGGCACTAATATTATCCCCATTTTACAGATAGGGAATCTGAGGCAGGCAGTAGTTAAGTGGCTTTGCACAGGGTCATGTAAGCATCCTTGTAAGTATCTGAGGCTGGATTTGTGCTTAGGTCTTCCGGTCTCCGGTGCTCATTGCACTGAGATACCTAAATTTCCAGACGGGGCAAAGCTCGATTTTAGTGAACTCAGGATTACCATTATGTCTCAGCAAAACATCAGAATAGGACTTTATTGGAGGATGAAGCTCAAAGGGAAAATTTAATGGCTAATGATTTCACGTATTACTTCTGAAATATCATTATAATATATTCAGAAAGCAAAGCTGAAAGAAATAGATAACAGCTACGCTGCTATGTGGGGTAGAAAGAAAAGTTATTCAAGGTGTCTCAAATGTATTAGTGTTTATTGTTGTTCAGTCATTTTTTAGTCATGTCCAACTCTTTCCAACCCCACTTTAGGGGTTTTCTTGCCAAAGATACTGCAGTGGTTTGCCATTTCCTTCTCCAACTCATTTCACAGATGAAGAAACTGATGGGGGTTAAGTGACTTGCCCAGCGTCACACAGCTAGTAAGTGTCTGAAGCCAGATTTGAACTCAGAAAGATGAGTCTTCCTGACTCCAGGCCCAGAATGCTATCCACTCTACCACATCAGTTTTAAGCTATGAAAGCTTTTGGGACAACCTGTACATCTAAAAGATTAGGGAAGAGGTCTTATACTGAAGGAGTTGGCAGCCAAACACATAAGAGTGTTTTGTTATCAGCCTTACTGACCTTTCAAGATTTGCTGAGAGTCTTCCAGAATCTATAATTAACTCCCAACTTCCAGGCTGCATCATTTTCTCCTGGAGACTCCAGAGGGTAGCTGTCTACAGTCACTATGGTATTGTGAGCGTGTCTAGGTCAGGGAATTAATTTCACCTTCCCCAGAATCTTAGTCTTGAAAACAGTTGCAAAGCTGACTTCTTTCCTTTTCCTTTCCACTTCTGAAAGCCTATTAGAGGAAAAGGGCACTAAGTTGATATAAGTCATTTGTAATGGTCACCTCCAATGGCTCTCCTACCATTAAAGGAAAAACTTAATTTTAAAAATTAAGCTTCAGTGACATGAAAATCTTTACCGGAAAAGCAGCTTCTATTTATTTTGCCTCTACAAAAAGGTGAAAAGAGTATGGAGGGGAAAGGAAAATGAAATCCATGAACTTTCTTTTGATTTTTTTTTAAATTACTTAAATTATAACAAAAGTGTTTTGGACAATTAGACTCCATAACATATGTAACATAGCTACATTCATTTAATACTCTCCATACTAAGCAACAGAGATAAAGCACCCTCATTAAAATGTATTCATTTATTTATTTCCCAAGAATAGTGATCTATTACCCTGTCTCTATTTTCTAAAAGTACATTCACTTTACTTGTATGTTTCATATAAAATCTGAAACAAGAAAATGGCAATTAACATGTAATTCACAAGATGTGTAGTGTAAAGTATCACTGATATTACTGAAAGCAAAATAACATGCAATGTATATGAAAGTATCTATAATGGTAAAGTATTATGTAATGATAACTTGCTGATGTTAGCCTTCTTGTTATTAAATTTTCATATGCATAAATTTGCTAGCAAAAGATGTCTCGTGATTGTTGTTGGATTATTTCAATTTTTATTGATGTCTTTTGTTTCTACAAACACCTACAAATTTCCCAAGATAGCACTCATCCACTCTTCCCTCTTCTTCCCGGAGGAGCCATCCTTTCAAATGAAAGATAAAAAAGAAGGGGGAAAAGTTCAACAAAATTAACTAACTCAGCAACCAAACCCAACATTACATGCATTATTCCATATCCATTGTCCTCCACCTTTGCAGACAGAAGGCGCATTCAGGCATATCTTTTTGGGGTCAAGCTTAGTCATAATAATTTCAAAGCATTCAGTTTTGATTTATATACTAGCTTTTAATACAACATGCAACCAAATTGTAATGTGCTTGACAAGCCTTAAAGTGTAGCCAGCTGTTGTTGTTATTCTCTTAAAATTCCTAAATCCCAGATAAATCGGAATGACTAATCTTGGCTCTAGAGAATCAGTAAACACATTTTCTTCCAGGTAGGCAACTGGGGATTTGAAAATGTCAGATGTAGTGTTAAACATGCTCTTTTTTTCATTCAATATTACTTACAAGTTTCAACAGGAAAGTGGGTGACAGATATGAACAAAGAGCCTCATTAAAACTTAAAGTCTACAATTCCATTATGATCTCCTCTCTTTTTTTGGCAAGCCCAATCAATTTCCTCCAATGCTCCTTTGATTGAGACCAAGTATTATTTTGAGATCATTTTGCTTGTCAACTCCTTAATTTCAGTAGTTTTGTGGTTTTCACAAAAGAAGATGATCTTAACATCCAAGTGAGATGACATAATGAATCCATATATACAAAATTTTCTAAATGATGAATAGGGAATAAGAGTATTTTATTAGGATAGTTTTCCCCTTAAGTTAACCTTAATCTCAACAAGAATGCCTTTTCTATAGTCATATGAAAAAATGCTCTAAATCACTATTAATTAGAGAAATGCAAATCAAAACAGCTCTTAGGTACCACATCACACCTATCAGATTGACTAACATGACAGAATAGGAAAATAATAAATACTGGAGAAGATGTGGGAAAATAGGAACATTAATGCATTGTTGGTGGAGTTGTGAATTGATCCAACCATTCTGGAGAGCAATTTGGAGCATTCTGGAGAGCAATTTTATAACCCAAAGGGCTATAAAAATGTGCATGCCCTTTGCTCCCTAATACCACTTCTAGGGCTGTATCCCAAAGAGATCATAAAAATAGGAAAAGGACCCATGTGTACAAACATATTTATAGCAGCTCTTTTTGTGGTGGCCAAGAACTGAAAATTGAGGGGACGCCCATCAATTGGAGAATGGCTGAACAAGTTGTGGTATATGAATGAAATGGAATATACTATTGTGCTCTAAGAAATGATGAGCAGATGGACTTCAGAAAAACCTGGAAAGACTTATATGAACTGATGGTGAATGAAGTGAGCAGAACCAGGAGACAGTACACAGTACTGTTACACAGTAACAGGCACATTGTGCAATGAATGACTTTGATAGACTTAGTTCTACTCAGCAATGTAAGGACCTAAAACAATCCCAAAAGACTCATGATAGAAAATGTCATCCACATCCAGAGAAAGAAATATGGAGTCTGAATGCAGACTGAAGCATACTATTTGATCTTTCTTGTTGTTTTGTTTTGTTTTTTTCTTTCTCATGGTTCTTCCCATTTGTTCCAATTCCTCTATACAACATGACTAATGTGAAAAATATGTTAATAAGAATGTATATGTGGAGCCTATATCAGATTGCACATCATCTTGGGGAGGGAGGAGCAGAAAATTTAAAACTTATGGAAGTGAATGTTGAAAACTAAAAATAAATGAATTTATTTAAAAAAAAGAGTACCTTTTCTATCAAAAATTTTGATCAGAAAAAAAATCAACAAATAGTTACTGAGCAACCACTGTGTATAAAGTTGCTTACTTGGTCATATGGGAGACACTGTCCTTGCTCCCAAGGAGTTTATTATCTACTTGATAGAGAAGGTGGCAGTAGAGGCACATGATTAAGAATTGTGTTATTATAAACCATTAACCCTTCGACTATCAAGCTCCTGAGAAAATGGTTCACAACTCTCCATCCCTAATTTCTAGTGCCATGGCTTATATATAATAGGCTCTTCATATTTATTCAAATGAAATTAACAACAGAGAATAACTAGATGTTGAACCATCTACTCCTCGGCCTATTCTTTAAAATAACTCTAAGTTCTCAAAAACTATCTCAGTGGAAAGAATACAGCTCTGCTATGCTTTCTTAAGCTGTCAATGCTTCAAGTATTGGCCTCTTTGGTACTGACTGCATTGAGAAGAAAAGTTCCAAGAAATGAAGGTTCATGTGGGCCAGGGTAGAAAGAGATAGCTTCATTAAAACAGTACTATTTACCTTCTCTCTCATGGCAGAAAGGTGGGTGACTTCTCAGACAATATGTTCACATAAGAACAATGTGACTAGCAGCTGCTGTAGGAGTTTAAAACCCAACAAGACCAGCAACAAGAGCTGCCAGCACAGGTTCTTTGATCTGCATTTCTAAAGAAAGCAACTTTAAGGGGTTAACAATCTCATTTTAATTAAACATACGTATAACATTCACTTAGTTCAGGGTGGAAAGCCAGCACCCTGGACTTCAGAGCAAATACAAACAGAAAATATCAACAGATCAAATAACACAATTCAACAGACAGGCTTTGTCTGATCAAGACATCACATACATAGTTACCAAAAAGAGAAGCACCAACATCTGGGTTTTCTTCAAAACCGGGGGGCTCCAAAGGCTACCTAGAGTCTCCACACCAATACTCTCCCAGTGAGTGAGAGCCCCAAAGAAAATGCTAACCTCTGAGTTTATATACCCTTCTTAGGGCCCCAAAGGCTTCATACCTAATCAGCAAAAGGGTGTGGGCCTGGGGCTTTGTACCTAGTTAGCAACAGGGTTTGGGCCTGGGACTTTGCACCTACTAAGCCTTAATCAAAATCACTTGATTACTTTATCATTCTAAAAGAGAAAAGAGTAAAAAAAAAAAAAAAGGCCCATCCTAATTACTGATACAGTTGGATACACATTAGGCATAATTTCTTTGTTGGGTCTTTTTGTTTAAATGTTTTCTCTGCCGTAAAGGAGATTCCAGAGTAGAGGAAAAGTGTAAAATGACCATGATGTAAAAGCAAAATATATGAATAATGCTTTTGTTTTAAGAGAAAGGTAGCATTGACCTTACCTTTGAAGGATGTGTGAACTAGAGGGAAGAAGAGAAAGAAATTCAGGTGGAGAAGAAAATCATGATCAGAAGCAAAAGGGCAACAATGAGTATAAACTGCTTAGAGGATAGTATGGACAATAACAGCCATATTATAATTATGATCACCTGTGAAAGACTCAGTTACTATGATCAATACAATGATCCAAAGACAATTCCCAAGGACTCATGATGAAAAAATGCTATCTACATCCAGAGAGAGAACTGATGAACTAGGAGTGTAAACTAAAGTATCATTTTCTCATTTCTTTGATTTTTCTTGCTTTTTTCCAACATGGCTAGTATGTAAATATGTTCTGCATGATTTCATATGTATAATTGATATCATAT
This sequence comes from Phalanger gymnotis, assembly GCA_028646595.1. Taxonomy (NCBI): domain Eukaryota; kingdom Metazoa; phylum Chordata; class Mammalia; order Diprotodontia; family Phalangeridae; genus Phalanger; species Phalanger gymnotis. The sequence goes on from CM053623.1 coordinate 277,387,942, forward strand.
TGCTTGCCTTCTCAGTAGGGAAGGGAAGCGATGGGATGGAATAAGGGAGAGAATTTGGAACTCAAAAATAAAAAAGTTAACAAATAATTTTTTTAATAAGAAGAAGATAATAGGGGAACAAACTTAGCTGGGGAGAAGTGAGAAATTTGTTTGGCTATGGGTCGCGGAGGGTTTTAAAACACACACTTGGGGGCGGAGCCAAGATGGCGGCTGGAAAGCAGGGACTAGCGTGAGCTCCCCTCCTAGTCCCTCCAAAAACCTATAAAAAATGGCTTTGAACCAATTCTAGAAGTGCAGAACCCACAGAGTAGGAAACACAATCAGAATAACCCAAGATTTAGCAGCTTCTACATTAAGAGATTGAAGGGC
>CM053623.1:277388810-277402595 GCA_028646595.1 Phalanger gymnotis
AGAAGGAGGAAGAAGATAAAAAAAAAGGGGGATGATAGAAGGGAGGGCAGATGGGGGTGGAGGTAATCAAAAACAAACACTTTCAAAAAGGGACAGGGTCAAGGGAGAAAATTCGATAAATGGGGATGGGTTAGGAAGAAGCAAAATATAGTTAGTCTTTCACGACATGAGTATTGTGGAAGGGTTATACATAATGATATGCACGTGGCCTGTGTTGAATTGCTGGACTTCTTAGGGAGGGCGGGTGGGAAGGAAGAGGGGAGAGAATTTGGAACTCAAAGTTTTAAAAAATAGATGTTCGAAAAAAAAGTTTTTGCATGCAACTAGAAAATAAGATACAAAGGCAATGAGGCATAGAAATTTATCTTGCCCTACAAGAAAGGAAGGGAAAAGAGGATGAGAGAGGAGTGGGCTGACAGGTGGAAGGGAAGACTGGGGAACAGGGCAACCAGAATGTATGCCATCTTGGAGTGGGGGGGAGGGTAGAAATGGGGAGAAAATTTGTAATTCAAACTCCTGTGAAAATCAATGCTGAAAACTAAATATATTAAATAGAATTTATTTTTAAAAAAACACACTTAATGTAGTTGGCAATGGAAAGGAACTTAAAATTCCAGGAAGAGAAATTTGGCATTGAACTGATGGCGATAGGGAACCATTATAATGTTCACAAATAGGGAAACTGCAGTGCCTGGCACATAACAAGGACTAAGTAGATATATAATGACCTGAACTGCATGCTGACAATGGTGTTTTAAGAAGAGGAGTTTGACAGTGCCGTGTGCCAAATAGAGCCAAAAGGGTAAGAGAGAGGCAGGGAGGCCAATATACAAACACTTAGAGTAACTTTGGGATGAAGTGATAAGGGCCTGGACTACAATGGTGGTAATAGCAACAGAAAGGAAAAAGAAAAATGCAAGAGATGTTTTGAAGGAAGAGATGGCGCTACTTGGTGATAGGGCAGGGAAAGGAAAGTGAATAAGCATTACATGGGCACTATGCTAAGTCCTTTTTTTTCTTTTACAAATATTATTGTGTTTGATCCTCACAAAAAGTTTGTAAGATAGATGCTATTAGTATCCCCATTTTACAGTTGAGGCAAACAGAAATTAAGTGACTTGCCCAGAGTCATACAGCTAGTAAGTTCTGAGGTCAGGTCACCCAGCCTCAGTTTCCTCAACTGCAAAATGAGAGGGTTAGACATAAGGTCCATTACGGCTCTACATCTATTTTAAGCCCAGTCCCACAGCCCATTGGTATGGAATGTTCTCTTTAATGGTGGAGACGAAGGCCCTGTGAGAGGTGAGGCAGAAGTGGCAAGAAACAAAGAGCTTCGGTTCTCAGAGTCCCCACTTTGGGGGGGGTGGGGCAGGTCAAGCTTCAGGTTTTCTCCTGGTGTCAAGTTTCCAGCTTTGAAAGATAAGGATGAAGAGGTCAACCCCACTTCAGGTGACTGAAGGGAAAGACTGGAAAATATGGAAGGAAGGTCTCCATTATGTACCTATTTCCAACTTGCTACTCTAGAAACTTTAGGAAGTTAGTCCTTGGATAAGATCCAGGAACCCCTCTCTTAGCTGAGCTGCCTAACCTTGCTCCCAATGAGTGAGTTCCTTCACTCTGTATTGTCTGGTACATATTCTCCCATTTCTCTAACTTCTGTTTTCCTATGATGTGGATAAATCAGCTTCTTTGATATTCTCTATATGTGCTCATTGTGGAATTGGTATTTTGTGGGGAAGGGGTCAAGCCTTTGATATAGAGCTTGGGATCCTCCTTCCCCCAAAATGACAAAGCAATCAAAAGTTACCTTGAACCCAATCATATTCCTCTAGACCAGAGGTTCCCAAACTTATTTGACCTATTGCCCCATTTAAAAAAAAATTACTCGGCACCTCCCTGGAAATCTACTTTCTTTAACCCTTTAATTTTTTTAAATTTGCATCATTTCAAAAAATATAAAATATTTTGAAATGACATCTTAAATTTAATAATTTATTGTAAATTTTTTTCTTCCTGAATTGAAATGTTGATGATACAATATTGCATCATGTAACTGTCCACGTACCTGCCAATGCATGCTGGACTTCCCAATAACGCGATTCACTCACTTGCAAATACTTGCTTGCCAAGACATGACAGTGGACTTGACACAGATCAGTTATAACTTGCATTTTGTGGGTTTATTTGGAAAATTATGTAACCACTATGACTTTAACTCTGTTACACAACAGATGAAACACGTATGAATGGTTTTTCAAAATTTTCTTCTCTTCTTTCCTGATGCTTCCACCACCCCCCTATTTTTATTCAACAACCCCCAATTGAACCCAAAGCTACTCCTCCTGGATCATTCCAGGGGCCTCCAGGAGGTTGTATAGCCCACTTTAGGAACCTATGCTTTAGACTAACAAATTATAAGGAAGAAGATAGATAAACTTCTAGCCTTTCTCTATAAAGAGCAGTGTTAGCCTCTTGCCTCAACTTCCAGATTCCTCTCCTAGCAGGAATGAGTCTCCCATGAGGAAGGGTCAGGGAAGAAGAGTCTTGAGATGTCTATTCTGTCATCCTTTTATTCATACACAAGGACAGCCTCCTTGCCATAGTGGGCCTCTACAAATATGGAGCCCTCTTTTCCTTATACTATGATTCTCTGATATATGTATTTGAAAATTAAGACGATGTAACAATCAAAAAAATCAATAAAAATGTTTAAGAAGTATCTGATTCCTATTCATTGAAAGTGACATTTAATGAAATGGCAGATACTGATAATGTTAAAAGAACTGGGATTCCATTCCTTAAGACCATGATCTCAGAAGAGAAATCCTCAGTATTTGGAAACATGAGTCAATGAAAGCTGTTGTTTTGTTAGTTTTATAGCTCCATGCTTTAGAACAGGACTTCCCTACCAGGTGCACAGGATTTTCAAAGGCCATATTTGTAAGTATATCAGAAGCTATAAATAACCAGAATATATTTACTTAGGTGAGAACTGCACGTTCACAGGGAAGCTTAATCTTAAAGACACTTATGGAGAATTCCAAATATTACCAAACAGATCCATGTCATGCACCGATTAACTAAGAAAGGAATTTGACCCTTAAATCAACTCAGGAGAACTGGACATGACCAGAAGTTTACTGGGACAAAGATATAAAAGATGAATACCAAGCACAGTTGGGGAGAAGAAAACTTAACCTCATATCATAAAAGACTCCATGGCCAACAGAAGCAGCATAAGTTAATGGCTATGATTCACATGCAAGCTATATAATGATGAGGAGTGAGATGATGGGTATTGGGTGAAAGAAAAAATGAGGAAGGTAGCTATATGTCATGTGTGGAGTCTAGCAGAACAAGACTTGTTGGCGTCAACCAAATTAACCTAAGTTGGTCTGAAAGAACGTCCTCTCTTAGAAATGTTGAAATAAATCTATATCAAATAATTTCTCCTCATCCCCAAGGCCAGAGAGGGCAAGAGCCAACATAGTGAGAGACTAGAATTTAATTAAAGGGCCCAATTCCATCTGTCCTTTTAACCTGGAAAAAGCATTCTTTGTGGCCAGGGTGAGGCTCCATACTCTAGAGTAAGTCTTAAAAAATGGCAATACTCCATGCCCTACACCTAGCTCCACCAACCAACATTCACATCTGCAAGCATGCCAGAGTGTAAAAGTGTAATGATTGTTCTTTCTAATTTAGAGCAGAGTTGTTACTAGCCCTGAGAAATTGAGGACTTATCACAGATACTGATTTGGGATGGGATAGTGTAGGGGAGGGTGAAAACAGGGGCGTGTTTATTTCCTGGGAGAGAGGTAACTATTATCTCTATACCTTATCTCTCAGAAATCTGACTTCGAAGCTCAACAGCCCATTGGCCACAACCCCTTGGGTTCAATCACCATAATATATCCCTCCTGGGGTCTGCCTTTCCTCCTCCCAAAACTACTTTTTTCCAGGTGCCATCATATCTAATTTTATTTCTTCTTTATAGTTTCCACCTGCCAATTAAGTGAAATAGAAATGTGGAATATTGAGAAAAGCAGTTGGGTAGGAATGAGAGGACTTATGTTCTAATTCTGCTTCTATTACTAACCACATATGTGGCCTTAGAGAAGTCACTTAGTGTGCCTGGTGTCTGTCTAGAAACTGGAGGGGTTGGACTATGTACCTCCCAGCTCTAAATTCCTGCGCTCCCATAGTCCTAGGGTCACAGATCTGAGAAATAGAGGATGAAAAATTTAAAACAATTTAGATGACCATTAATTTAGAGCTGTCAGGGACATTATCGATCCTATCAAAGTATTCTGTACCTGAGAGAGCTTATGCAGCAGTTAGCTTTCTGAAGACGTGTTAGCTCACTGATATCCTTGGTTAGGCTTAAACAGACTTGCAAAGGGTAGACTGAACAGGGTAACGACAAGTAATGATAATAATGATGGCAGCTAACATTTATATGGCCCTTGAAGGTTCACAGTAACTTTGCATAGGTTATCCCACCTGTGAGACATGTGGCCCAAAACAGTTACAGACATTCACAGCATATGTACTTAGTAGCCTGTAAGAACACAGGAAAAATGAGGCAATTTCCATTTTAATAGTCTGGAATATTTGTTAGTTCTGTTGACTAGAGGATAGTAATATCTATAGGACTTTCCTCCCAGAGATGTTAGGAAGAAATGAGATGATGTGGGTAAGGTATTTAGCAAGTCTTCATTCAAGCTAAATAAATTTCACCTATGATTATCCTCATTAGTTAAAATTAGTATTTTTGATAGAGGGTAGAGACTAACCTGTAATTTCATTGGTACAGGAAAATCTCAGGTAATGAAACTCCTCATATCAACTCAGATGAACATTGTCTCTGAGACAAATAAGGTTAAGTGACTTGCCTAGGGTCACACAGTTAATAAGTGTCTGAGGTGTGATTTGAACTCATGAAGATGAGTCTTCCCAATTTCAAGCTGCATGTTGTATGCACAACACCACCATACACAGCCAGTATGGTTTGGCATTTTTATCCCTTTCCAACCTTCCCAGTCTAATAACACTTTTACTACCCTCCTCACACCCAGGCTTCTAGCCAAATAAACCTACTTGCTGTTCCCCCCAAGGCAAAATGAGAGACGTAAAAATGAGAGAGAAGGAGTCAATGATGAATCAGAGATTTCAATAAGCCAGGATGGTTGAGAGAAGAGAAATAAAGACATCAGGAGGCGGGGCTGGTTTGTTGGGGAAGCTGAGAAACCCAGCCTCATCACAAACATACAGGAAACATGCGCAAAGTTACAAAATCTGCTTCATAAAAAATAAATAGCAGATTATGTTGTCAGCCGTAGATGGACTCTTGGCTAAAAGAAGTAGAATCAATTTGTATTCCATGTCACTTTTTTGGGACAGTGCCCCACACTGACTTTGGCCTTCATACAGATTATCCTATGAATCTCTCACATGGCTCATCGAGCGTGAACTGTGTAACAGCATTCTGCCTTGTCGGTGCCAAAACAGTGCTCTGTACTCACTGTGGCCTGGCCAATTCTTTTAGAATGCAGAGGTTCTTAACCTGGATTCTGGGAGTTTGTTTCTTTAAAATGTTTTTTATAACTACATTTCAAAATAATTTGTTTCCTTTCTAATCCTATGTTTTTTGTATTTTATGCATTTTTAAAAGTTTTATTCTGAGAAGGGGCTCCATAGGCTTCACAAGACTGCCAAACAGGTCCAGAATACACACACACACACACACACATACACCTCCTGGCATCTAGAGGCTATTGAATTAGACTATTTTCTTTAAAGGTGTCTAAAGTTCTATATTCTAAGGTCCAGAATGGAAAAGCTGTGTGTCCATTATGATAAAACTACATATAATAATAATAATATCTTATATTTTCACACACACACACACACACACACACACACACACACACACAATATTATCTCACTCTGAGCTGTGTTCAATGTTCCAAGACAGAATGGTGGGTCTTATGAGTACAGGGTAGAGAAACAAGCAATTGCCTGGCTTCTCTTTTAGTATCTTGACAACCTTGTGTTTTCCCTCCAAGGACCTCCTGAGAGTTTCTGACACACAGGTTACACTAAGCCTTCTTAACAACTGGTAAGGAGATTTCAAATCCTGGACCAAGATAAAGCCAATGATATCTCAGGCATACATACGCCTTGGCAACCATAGGAATCTTAAGGCAAATGTATCTGGAGGACCGAGCCATAAACTTCTCTCAAGACTTTCCCTTTAGAGAGGGCTCAGAATTTGTAGCTAACTTCATTTTCCATGAGTTGCTTTGCTTGGTTTCAACTCTAGGAACATCCTAGCTCTCGTAGGATAAGGGCATAACCTGAAATCTCATCAAGATGGAGACTGGTTCAGCATATTCAATGGTCCTCAATACCCACTCTCATTGGAGGGCTGGAGGGTAGAGCAATAAATTCTTCACAAAGCCTTCCATTTATAGAGGGCTTAGAATTTTCCAACTAATTCCATTTTCTAGCAGCTGCTCTTCTTGGTTTTGACTCCACATGGCATGCCTCCACTGAGTATGCTGGCCACCCCAGCCCCTTTCGGCTTCCTTTTATATATGGTTTTCCCCTATTAGACTGTAAGGTCCCCAAGAGCAGAAACTGTTCCTTTTTCTTACTTATATCCACAGCACAGTGCCTGGCACATAGTAGGCATTTAATAAATGTTTATTGACTATTAACTAACATTGTAAATAAATGAAAGCATCTATTAAGCACTTACTATGTGCTGGGGACACAGATATAGAAGTCTCTTCCCTCGATGATGTTATTTTTAGTAGGTGGAGACCACACATAGAGGGAGCAGCTAGGTGGCACCGTGGTTAGAGCCTGGAATCAGGAAGACTCTTCTTCATGAGTTCAAATCCAGCCTCAGACACTTAGTAGCTGTGTGACCCTGGGCAAGTCACTTAACCCTGTTTGCCTCAGTTCCCCACCTATAAAATGAGTTAGAGAAGGAAATGGCAAACTACTCCAGTATCTTTGCCAAGAAAGCCCCAAATAGGGTCATGATATATAAAGCATGACTGAAAAACATATGAATAGAACATGCAGAGGGAAGTAATGGCCAGGGAAGGGAATTTTAGTCTGAATCCTGCTTCAGACACATTGACTGTGGTACCCTGAGCAAGTCACTTAATCTCTAGCTGCCTATTTCCTCATTTGTCAAATAGGGAGGGGCAGCTAGGTGGTGCAGTGGGTAGAACATTGGGCTTGGAATCAGGAAGACTCATGGTCATGAGTTAGAATACAGCATCAGATATTTACTAGCTGTGTAACTCCAGGCAAGTCACTTAACCCTGTTTGCCTCAGTTTCCTCATCTGTAAAATGAGCTGCAGAAGGACATGGTAAAAAACCACTCCAGTATCTTTGCCAAGAAAACCTCAAATGAGGTCACAAAGAATTGGACATGACTGAAAAAAACAGCAACAAACAAAAAAAATGAGGATGACAATATCACCTACCTCCCAGGGCTGTAAGAATTAAATGGGAAATATTTGTAAAATGCTTCGTGAACCTTAAAGCTCTCTATAAATTCTAGCTAGTATTATTTTTTTATTTTTTTATTTTTGGCAGGGCAACTGGGGTTAAGTGACTTGCCCAAGGTCACAGCTAGTACATGTGTCAAGTGTCTGAGGTTAGATTTGAACTCAGGTCCTCCTGACTCCAGGGCCGGTGCTCTACTCACTGAGCCACCTAGCTGCCCCCTCTAGCTATTATTATTAAATAGCATCAGATATAGCTATAGCATTCTTATTGCCATATAACATGAATGTATAATCTGCCTGGGCTCAAGGGAATATAAGTAAATTAATTTCTAATTTCTCCTAGGACACCACATCCAACCCCACCACACTTTTCCAACATTGCCATCCAACCTTCACGATCCTCAACAGATGGTTGCTGGAGCGTGTCATTACCCAATTTTTTTTTCAAGGCAACATTCGAGGCTATCTTTCTTTGGAATGATTAATTTTTTTACATGTGCTCTTTCAGATAGCCTTGGTTAGGCTATTTCACAATGGCAACATCCCCTTCTGCTGGAATGAAACTTAAATTGCAACCTAAGTCCTATGTGAATGTTTCCTAAGTTTGACCAATGTGTTATTATATATGCTGCCAAAAAAACCCTCATATGTATATAATACTGTAAGGCTTAGTTACCAAGTAATTGTGTCTATTTTCCATATAAGTCTATTTACCATTCTAGGTACTTTATTAGGGCAATTAAGAGGAAAAGTAAAGAGTAAAGTGCTTTCCTCTAAAGCTGGGGTTCTTAATATGTATATGTGTGTGTGTGTGTGCGTGTATGTGTGTGCATGGTGGAGTCTTTGGCTAGTCTGAGGAAACCTATGAATCCTTTCTCAGCATAATGTTTTTAAATGCATAAAATATATTGGATGACAAAAGAAACCAAAAGGTAGTGAAAATCAGGATGTATTTTCCCCCATCCAAATTCATGAACCCCCTGAAATCTATCATCTGTAGATTTTGGATTAAGAACTCCCACTCTTTTGGGCAGCTAGGTGGCACAGTGAGTAGAGTACCAGCCCTGGAGTCGGGAGGACCTGAGTCCAAATCCAGTCCCAGACACTTGACACATTTACTAGCTGTGTGACCTTGGGTAAGTCATTTAACCCCAATTGCCTCACCTTCCCCCCTCAAAAAAAAAGAACTCCTGCTCTAAAGCTTACCACCTAGATAAATGAGGGTCATTATCTCCCTAGCTTCATCATCAGGTATCCAAATATGTTTCCTTGTTCATAGGATAATCTATTTGGCACTGGAAGAGACTTCAAGAATTAGGAACTAAGGCCCAAAAAAGTTAAGTGACTCACCCCTGTCATATTAGTAGTAGTAACTGTTAGAGACAGGACCTGTTTGACTCTGGTCCTAGCATGCTTTTTCTTTTTTAAAAGAAAATACATCATCTAATATTTTATTTTCCCCAATTACATGTAAAAACAATTTCTAATATTTGTTTTTTAAAATTTTGAGTTCCAAATTTTTTCCCTCCCTCCCCATCCCCCTTACTGAGAAGGCAAGCTATTTTATATAGATTATACATGTGCAGTCATGCAAAACATACTTCCATACTAGTCATGTCATGAAAGAAAACACGAATTAAAAAAAAAACAAGAAAAATAAAGCTTTAAAAAAATATGTTGTGATCTGCATTCAAACTCTATCAGTTCTTTCTCTGGAGATGGATAGCATTTTTAATCACAAGTCCTTTGGAATTGTCTTGGATCATTGTATTCAGGATCTAGATTCCTTCCTTTTTACTCCCGGTAACCTTTTACCTTTGGTATGTCACCAGATAAGTGGAGACACTGTAAATCAGTATCTTGCCTTGGCATCATTGCTAAGGCAACTCTATGAGTCACAAGATGCCAGGAAGCTTTTTTTCCCTCTTCTAGACCCGCAAAGGACTGTAAGGACATCCCATGGGATCTTTCACACCCTAGTCACAATTCCATATTTGTTGTCATCAATGACGGCTATGGACAATAAAATAAACAGAATTCTATGGTGGCAAGGACCCAGTCAATGGACACTGACACCTATACTCTTCAGACTACGGAGACAAGGACATGCTGGGATTGGTCAATCTGTATACATATAGGGGCACATGCCTCCATCTAAAAAGGTTAGATAGATATACATATGTGTGTGTATACACATATACAATTGAAATTGAACACTGGGTAATGTCCGACCTCGGTCATGAAGAAGAGGTATGAGAATGTACCACTTTCCTTTCTTTGTAGAAGTGTATGCATTTGAGAGAGACAGAGACAAATGAAAGAAAGAGGACAAGCGGGGAAGAGAGAAGGAGGGGAAGAGGGAGGGAGGGGGGAGGGGGGAGAGGAAGAAGGAGAGGGAGAAGGAGAGAGAGAAAGGAGGGGAGAGGAGGGGAGGGGAGAAGAAAGGAGGGGAGAGAAGGGAAGGGAAGGAGAAGGGAGGGGAGGGGAGGGGTGGAGAAGAGAGAAATAAAGAAAGAGAGAAGGGAAAGAGGGAAGGAAGGAGGGAAGGAAGGAAGGAAGGAAGGAAGGAAGGAAGGAAGGAAGGAAGGAAGGAAGGAAGGAAGGAAGGAAGGAAGGAAGGAAGGAAGGGAAGAGAAAAGAAAAAAGGACAGAGAAAGAGAAACAAAAAGAGACGGACATGGGGGAGTAATGTGTTTGGAACACTACATACACTATTGGTCAGTAAGCAAGCATTTATTTAGTGTTTACTGTGTTTGAGGTACTGTGTTAATCTCTAGGAACAGAAATAGAATCTTAGAATTTACCACTTGTGTGGGAATTCTACGTCAATGTAGCATAACACATTTAAAAAGGAATGTCCATCCTGACATAATTCACAAGTGGTCATCCAGAAGGAGAAAGACATTGCCTATTGAAAAAGGTAATTTTACTTTGAGGTTGCTCTAATTGTGAGAAAGTTTTTCTGGACAATATGATGTGTTTGTAGGTTTTTCATTACACTTTCATTTCTTATTATTAGGGTTTACTTTCTTGCTAGGAAAAAAAAAAATGTTTTTCTCATTTCTATACCCATTCTCTCTGACCTGCAGGTCAACCCCACCTTGTTGCTTCTCTATGTCTATAACTCCACTTTGGAAAATGCAATCAGATTAAGACAAATAAGGAAGGTTCTCCTGATGTTGATGAGCCAGCCAAAGGTAACAGGAAAAACACTAGACTGAGTCAGGAGCCTTGGACTCTAGTTCCAACTCTGTCAACTAACAAATTGTATGACTTTGGACAAGTTGCTTCACCTTTTCAGACTTCAGTCTCTTTACATGAAATGTGAGTGGACTGATAATCTCTGAAGTCTCTCAGGCTCAAAAATTCAATGAATCTTGCACTTGAGGCAGCTAGATGACACAGTCGATATATCATAGGACTTGGAGTCAGCACATCTGATTTTAAATCTTAATTCTGACTCTAGTTATGTGACCCTAGCAAGTCATTTAATCTCTTTCAGCCTCAGTTTCCTCATTTGTAAATTGAGGATACTAATAGCACTCTGTAAGAAATGATGAAGTGGATCATTTCAGAGGAAACTTGGGAAGACTTAAATGAACCCATGCAAAGTGAAGAGAGCAGAACCAGAACATTGTACACAGCAATAGCAGTATTGTAATAATGACCATCTCTGAGAGATTTAGCTACTCTGATCAATACAATGAGCCAAGACAATTCCAAAAGACTCATGATGAAAAATGCTATCTACCTCCAGAGAGAGAGAGAGCTGATGGACTCTGAATGCAGACTGATATTGTCTTTCACTTTATTTTTCTTGCCTTTATTTTTTTTTTTTGCTAAATGGCTGATATAGAAATGTGTTTTATATGACTTCACATATGTAATGGGTATCATATTGCTTACCTTCTCAATGGGAGGAAGAGAGGCTAGGAGAAGGGGAGAATATGGAACTCAAAATTTGAAAAATAAATCTTAAAAATAAATTTAAAAATAAAGATAATAATAGCGCCTACTTTACAGGGTTATCATGAAGCTCGAACTAGTTAACACATGTAGAATGCTTTGCAAACCTCAAAGCAAAATAATGCTAGCTATTATTACTTGCTAATGTATAATGAAGGTTATCTAAAGTTCAACTGGGCTGCTAAAGGAGCTTGCCTCTGACAATCTTTAAAAGCAGACTTTATAAACTTCTCCCAAAGAAGAGATGGAAATATGTAGCTTCCTTCATTCTTTGTAGGAGTAGGGGACTACAGGTATGGAATACTGTACTCTACTGGTGGCTTGATTGATGTGTAGAATAGTTTTCTTAATCTACTTATTTCCTTTTTCTTTCTTTCATACAAAGGATGGTTCACAAGGTAGAAAAGAGAGAGGCTGGGGCGGCTGGGTGGCACAGTGAGTAGAGCACCAAGCCCCAGAGTCAGGAGTACCTGAGTTCAAATCCAGCTTCAGACACTTGACACATTTACTAATTGTGTGACCTTGGGCAAGTCACTTAGCCCCAATTGCCCTGCCTTCCCCCCTGAAAAAAAAAAGAAAAGGGAGGGGTCTACATGTTTGGAATTGAAGATAATTTTTAAAAATTTAGTCTTAATAATCTTGATCTTAATCTTAATCTTAATCTGCCTTGAATCCTTTAGGTATAACCCTGTGTGTAGGTGACAGCTATGATGAACTGGACCTTTAAGAACCATTTCATCCTTATGATTTGCTCCTAGTTATTCATCCTAATCAAGTCTATCAAACATAAACATCATAAACAAACCTGTCAGAGTTTATTTATGTATTTGAGGATTTCTTCATGCTTGCAATGTAGCTGATTACATTTACCATATTCTTGTATTTATTTAGCAAACATGTATTAATGTCTACTTAGTGATTTGTCTAGACAGTATATCAACATGGACAGATGTATCAGAGGCAGACCTTGAACCCAAGTCTTCTTGAGTCTGAGCTAGGCTCTCTACCCACTAAGCCATGCCCACTTTCAACACATATCTGTTACCATTCATTAATTCAACAATTAATTCTATTCTTTCTTTGGCCTAAAGGGAGTAGGAATGAGTCCCTCTGAAGACATAAGTTCCTTTATACTCGTTCAGCCCTGTTACTCCCCTGTTCCCCTCCAACCCCAACCTTCTATGTAGTACTATGTACTTTAGTAGAAGAAGAGAACACTGGTTTAGTCACAGCAGTCTTCACTTTCCAGAAATGGCTGTCACAATAAGAGAGCAGAGAATTTTACCTTTTACAGGGTACTCAGCAATCTAAATGATCGATGGTAGATTTTCTCTCCATATAACCTGCAATGGCTGTGACATTTGCCTTTACTCCCTAGCCATACCTTGTTCAATTCTCCTTGTCAGCCCCCAGATGTGCTGCTCAACCTTTCGAGGCATGACATATAACTGTGTACTTGTATAAGGAATTCTTACCTCTAAGTAAATGGAACAGTCCATTTCTTAATTTGCAGAACAGTCTAATTGTGCATATGACAAAGAAAGCCATAGGATCGTCAATTCAGAATTGGAAAGGATCTTAGAGATCATCTAATCCAGCCCCTCTTTTTTATTGATAAGGAATGGAGAGGAACCAGGAGCAGTTAAGTGACTTATCTTGGGTCACATCCTAAGTGTCTGAGACAGACTGGAACCCAAGTCCAACAATCTACCCCTAAGGCCATGCTGCCTCTCTCACAAGAGGAGTCTTTAAAAGCCTTTTCTCCTAAAGGAGCTCTAATCTTTGGCTTTATAATACAAAATCATTTTGAAAGTTTTGGAAAGAATGACAAGAATGAAGAGAAAGAATATAATAAGGAACCAACACATGACAAGTAAACTCTTCTGTGTCACTCTTCTTAAATATAATCTGCAATCAGAGAAGTGCCTTTATTCAAGGGACGAGGGACAGAGATGTATTGCAACTTCTTCATACTTGGTCCATGAACCAACCTACCAAGTCTACATTCAGAGAATAAATATAGTAAGCAGCCTTGTTCTTGGGGGGGGGGGGGTTTCCATGACTTAGCATTTCATATTTCATCTAAAGAGTGTCCTTCTGTTGGAAGCTGGTTGGTTCCCAAATATCTCCCAGGGTGGGAAGTTTCCAAATATTTAATATTCTAGATTAGATTCTTCTTCACATAACTGTACTTAAAGAGTTGATGACAGGCATTCCAAATTTATACTATCCAAAACTGCCTGATCTTCAAAGATCCAGCATATGTGCATATTAATATACATTAAAGGATTC
>CM053623.1:277402695-277434346 GCA_028646595.1 Phalanger gymnotis
AAGGAAGGAAGGAAGGAAGGAAGGAAGGAAGGAAGGAAGGAAGGAAGGAAGGAAGGAAGGAAGGAAAGAAAGAAGGAAGGAAGGAAGGAAGGAAGGAAGGAAGGAAGGAAGGAAGGAAGGAAGGAAGGAAGGAAGGAAGGAAGGAAAGAAAGAAAGAAAGAAAGAAAGAAAGAAAGAAAGAAAGAAAGAAAGAAAGAAAGAAAGAAAGAAAGAAAGGAAGGAAGGAAAAAAGGGAAGGAGGGAGGAGAAAAGGGAGGGAGGGAAGGAAGTAAAGAAAGAAGAATTATTAATAAATAAGCATTTATTAAGCATCTACAATGTACCAGATACTTAACCAATATTCTCTCATTTGATCCTCACTATAATCCCGGGATTATCATTATCTCCATCAATATCCCCATTATTATCCCTATTTTACAGTTGAGGAAACAGAAAGACAGATTTTAAGTAATTTGCCCAGGATCACATAGTTAATGAGTTACTAAAGTCAGATTTGAACCCATATCTTCCTGACGAGAGGCCCACAGTTCCATCCAGTGCACCACCTAGCTGTTTTTGTCTTAATAGACAGTTATATTAGTTACTGAAGCCAAAAAATTCTTCATTTCATGGCCAACATTCTGGTGATGAGTTTCTCCAAACATACCTAGGCTGGTACTCAGGTCAAACACATAATTAGTCACCAAACCTACACATACTCAGTCTTTCAAACCTGCCAGACCATGTGTTCCACATGTAAGCTTTTGAGGGTGCCACAGATATGCCCAATATATTTCCTATTTATGGATCTCATTACTAAAGAACAGCTATTTGATCTCTAAGCAGGTGGGAGAGGCATCTCTTCACTGAGAGAGAGAGTGTGATGACCCTTAGGTTAAAATCCCACCTCCATCCCTTACTAGCTCTGTGAATATGGGGAATTGCTTTAATCTTCCAAGCCTCATTTTCCTCATCTGTAAAAATGAGGATAATACCCACAGAAGCTACCTCATAGGTAGTTATGAAGATCAAAATGAGATCACACCAAGAGATTTATAAACCTTAAAGCCCCATATAAATAGCAATTACTAGAATTATTGAGAAAAGAAAGCTATCAAGTGAATGGAAAAAAGTTGCTGATTTGCTAAATCATTTATTTCAATTCATTTAAATCATTTCAATTCACTTAAAACTTTCAAGGTTCCATTCTAAAGACAGAGAAATGGTGAAATGGCTACAGTTTTTGTCATCTATTGTATGGAGGCATAGGAAGAGGAAATTATTGGAGGGTGATAAGAAATGCCAAGTTCTTCTGAAGTGTTTCAACTAAAAGCACCCACCTTGGAGTCATACAAATTGCTTTGGGGAAGAGGAAATGGTCCACTAGCCCTACTGTTGCCAAATATTCAGGCTTCTGATGAGTGTATCTTTCATTGTATTCTCTGGGCTAGGTCACTCAGAAAAAGGGAAATTCCCAGAATGAGACTGAAAGTCACTGATTTGATGCTGTGGTCCTCAGTGACTGCATTTAATTCTGGCCTCAAGAAATGTTGGCTTGACAGAATAGCTCTGTTCAGTTAAATGACAATATTTCTATCAAGGGAAGCAAGACTTTCTCTCACTCCCAAAGGCAACCGTTTGGTCTAGGAATGATAGACAATCTCTCTTCGGAAGGTAATTTATTTCATTACGTCAAAAGACCTGTATCTATATGAATAGCCTCTCTCAAAATGCAAAGCAACCCCCCACACACACCTTTCCAGACAGTCTCAGCCAAAAAAAAATGTATCACTTGGGTTTTTTTAACCTTCTGGTGAGGAGCCTCTCCAAGCTCTGCTAGGCTGGGCCCTGTTCAACAAACACATAGTCTGCCAGAGCTTGGGCTCCATTGACTTAGGTTTGCAAGAGCTCAGAGTCACTTCTGGCTTACAAAGACCAACTCTATAAAAGTCTCTTTTTCTTTTGAGTCACAGTACCTGTAATTCTACTATCTCTCATCAGATGGAAAGTGGTGCCATCCTATGTAGCTTCAACAGTCAAGCCATCCTCAAGTGTGTATAACTGAAGGAGGTGACATAAAGCACTTGTTCCAATAATTATTTCTCTTTTCATAACTTTTCATTAAAATAAATGATGTAAATATTTACTATTGATTGTATAAGATGGTGTGTTGGTAAGCAAAATGGGCTCCTTAGCACTTAGTTCAACAGGTACCCTTGAGGAGTTTGGCTTTTGTTTGCTTTGAGTGATTCAGCTATTTCATTGAATCTTGCTAAGTGCTAAGCCCCAGGCCCAAAGCCCTATTAGGTGTAAAACCTATGTGGGTATGGATTGATGACTGAGGCGGGGCCCAAGGTGGGGCTGGCTAAGGGGAGGCGTTAACTCTAGAGCCATGCCCTGTTAGGTGTT
This sequence comes from Phalanger gymnotis, assembly GCA_028646595.1. Taxonomy (NCBI): domain Eukaryota; kingdom Metazoa; phylum Chordata; class Mammalia; order Diprotodontia; family Phalangeridae; genus Phalanger; species Phalanger gymnotis. The sequence goes on from CM053623.1 coordinate 277,405,084, forward strand.
GACCTAGTCTATGTGAATGTGAGCCTCCCAGGGTCCTAGAGGGAGGGGCCAACTCAGGAACCAATGGGCTCTGGTCATTCAGGCAGCGCTTGATGACTCCAGGGGCTCAGCTGGGAGGAGGGCGCCTCAGCACCGTGGCCACCATGGCAGCCACAAAGCAGAGCGCAATCTTGGAACAAAGTGAGGGCGCAAACTTCCCCCGCTGGTGCCTCGGCCTCTAGCAGCCTTTCGTAGACCTGGGACCAAAGGAGGAGGTGAGGTGGGGCCCAGAAGGCGAGCTCCCAGCACAATCACTGGGTCAGGGTTGGAGGCTGTGAGGAGAGGCAAGCCAAGAGACAGCTACAGCCGAAGCTGAAGATAAAGCCAAAGCCGAAGCAGGAGCTGCGTGGACCCAGGAGTGCCGAGCAAGGACTCGAGGCCAATGGGTAATCTTCTTACCGGAGAGGGGAAGCGTGAATATGATTTGGTTTAATACCATCATGTTTTTCTGTGGCCTCCTGGTTACTCTTGTGAGGTGGACTTATTGGGCCTGGAAGCTTTTGATCAAAATATCAAAATGAGGAGGCTGGTTAGTGGGTCTGTTACTCTGGAGCCTGAATAAATGCTTTAATTCTTCTGCCTTCTACTTAGAGAATTCCTTATATCCTGTGGTTCTGAACCATTCAGACATATATATGATTCTCTTTGAAATCATAAATTCTGCCTTCTTAATACAAATGGTTAAAGGATAGAATTAAGAATCAATATTTGAGAAGAAGAAAAAAAACACCTAGGTAAAATCAATTGTGTTCCTAACTAAACCTTGCATCTTATCAAGTAACTTTCATGTTCTCCAAAATCTAAGTTGAAAATTTACCCTGACTTCCTTTCTTCTGAAGTCAGAAGACTGCAGGGCTATGATCCTTGAGTCTCCTAGTGTTCCAACGAACAAAGATACTAGCTGTCACTTCATGTCAGTCTTTCCATTTCCCCCCAAGACATGAAAATCCTCCGCAGAGTTTTCTTAAAAAGCTAAGACTTTCTATTCCTGTGTCCCAGAACTTCGCATTCTACTACAGTTGCCCAGAACTTTCTTTGATGATCAAAAACAACAAATCTTCTTTGTTTTCACTCTTGAAATATTTCAAGGTGACATCTCAAAGTATCTTTTTTTTTCAAGGAACAATAATGTACCTCAGCTACCTTAGTAACAGAGTCATTCAAAAACCCATCCAAAGATCTCCTATTAACTAGTTTTAGTTCCCTTCATACTTTTCTTAAAGTAGCTTTGATGTTGCCCTGCTAAACATTTTAAATACATTTTAATAAACAAAACAGTAGTTATTTTCAAAAGTAGTATTTCAAAAAAAGTAGTATTATACAATGGTTTCCTCATTTGTACAAATACTGTTCATAGGATGGGAACATTCTTTGCTTACTTTTCCAAGAAGTTAATATAGACAGATTTAAATTGAGAAGAGAATATATTTTTTTTTAAAAAATGGGAATGTAGTGTATAGTTGAACAAGGGAGGTGTGAAGCTTGCAGCTACCATGTCTTCCTTACTCGGAGCTCAATGGTACTTGGACCTTAGAGACCATAACATTGCTGGTGTTAATGAATGGGTGGATATTTTAAAGATGAGTTATCTCACCTTCCCTGCTCTCTTCCCTTTCAGCTGCAGATTCTCTCAGGACAACATGTAGTTGCTACTTAACAGTATTTGGAGGAGAGCTTTGCCATACCCTTCCCCTACCCTTGCCACATGGCAGCAGTAAGCATATGGAATCTCAAGCATATGCCCTGACCTTGACTTTGGGGCTTCCTCTTTGACATTTGTTTCTTTCTTATCTTAGTTGAATGAGCATCTCTCTGGCAATTGTGGAAACTGGAAGGCAACTCTCTGAGGGATTGGGTCCTATTGGTCAGAGCTAGTTGTAGTAAGGAAAGGAGTCCTCAGCTACTACTCCAATATTTCTAGAGAAGGTGGTAGTTACCACCAAGAGAGTTGGCCCAAGCCTGACCCACTTTACCAAAAGAAAGGTAAAAAGCAGGTTGGATGATGGAAAGACAAAGCAAAATGTTGAATGACTATTTGACAACTCTGCAAATGGCTTCTGATGAGCTTTAAGTATCTGCTTCCTAAATAGTAGCTATAACTTAAGCTATTGTTTTAAGTCATTCTGTCAATGCAAGCTGGGTCTTTTTGTCTTTTAGCATTTCTTTTGTGTATAAGAAAACCTGTCCCTTACAAAAAAAAATACCTGTCCTGTGTTCACTTCATATAATGGCAACAATAATAATAGATAATATTTATATAACACTTGAAGATTTCCAAAGTGCTTTATACATATTCTGATTTTATCCTCACTAAAACACTACAATATAGGGGCTATTGTTATCTCTATTTTACTAATAAGAAAATTGAGAATATCCAGGCAGAATCTGAACTCAGGTCTTCCTGCTTCCAAGTCGTTATATCTATACAACAACTGCTGTATCTATGTTGCTCCATCCATAAACTTAGACACCAACCAAAACCTAAGCCTTAAACAATTTGCCCAGGAACATCAAGATAGGAGATAGGACAGGGACAGCTAACAAACTAAAGAGCATGATAAAAAGGAGCCACACTCCACTTTCATTAGAGGTCAAGTTCTCCCAGGACTGAGCCTGGGCTTGACTCCACGAAAGGGGCCATGGCAGATAAGTCCTTTACTGGAGAAGGGAATAAGCAAAGTACTTAAGCCCCCTGAGTACAGAATAAATTCTTAAATTTTATAAGAATTTGGTGGGTTCTTTGTAATGCAATGAAAAAGTTTATAAAATTGTTTTTAGCAGCATCCAAGCCAAATAGTTTTATAGGACTTAATACAATCTGACCTATAATACCATACAATATTAAGGCATAGAGTTTTAAATTCCATTGTACAGCTAATTCCATTTTGAATAAGGCCACGATTATGTAGACTGATTTCAAAGATCTAATAAGCATTAACCACGTATTATTATAGCTGACAATTAATTATGTAGCACTTTAAGGTTCAAAAAGTACCTTGTATATATTTGAGTCATATAACAATGCTATAGGGAAAGACTATAGATATTATTATCTCTGTTTTATAGGTAAGAAATTTGAGTTTCGAAGATATAAAATGATAGTCCCTGGAAATTGAACCCATGTCTATTGTAACTCCAAGTCCAGCTCTCTTTACTCTCCACTCCTCTACCTCTCAACAGTCAATAAGTAGTCAATAAATATTTATTAAGCATCTACTCTATGCCAGGGGCAGCTAGGTGATGGAGTGGATAGAGCACTGGGCCTGGAGTAAGGAAGATCTGAGTTTAAGTCCAGCCTCTGACCCTAGCTGTGTGATCCTGGGCAAGTCACTTAATCCCAATTTGCCTCAGTTCCCCATCTGTAAAATGGGGACGTGTTGGAAAAGGAATTGGCAAACCACTTTAGTATCTTTGCCAAATAACCCATGGACAAAGTCCATGGGGTCATGTAAAGTAAGACGTGACTGAATGACCAACGACAACAATATACCAGGCACTGTGCTAAGTGCTGGAGATACAAAAAGAGGCAAAAAATAGTCCCTGTCCTCATGGAGGGAGATCTCATGGGGGAAACAACATGCAAACAAGTATGTACAAAGCAAGCTATATATAGGATGAATAGGAAATATCAGAGTGAAGGCAGAAAGGTTGGGAAAAGTTTCCTATAAGAAGACAAGTAGCCTTTGAAAGATCAAAATTAAAATTTTATATACACGTAAAATGGTATAAATTTGATTTATCAACTCAGCTTCATTCCTTCCTAGAGTTGATTTAAACAGAAGCATAACAAATTGTCTTCCATCCACAAAATGTAGTGGTGTCAAGCCATGAGGAATATTTGTGAATTTCCAAGCTGACGCTGAGATCACTGAAAAGCTGAGATTTAAGTGATGATGAAAGCTTCTGGAAGCTCTTTTTCATTAGCACCAGAATGACATCCTCTAAAAGAACAACACATTTGTTCAGATGCTCTCAAAATTTACAAGCAAAGACTCAAAACTGAACTGAACAGCCATTCTGAAAAGACTTGGGGCAGAGCCTGAGTCCAACTCAGCCCTACTTGGGTTAGTGCTTCATTGAAAGCCAAATGATGTTTTGAAGAAGAATTTCCTGCTAGATCATAAGGTCTTCTCTCTTCAAACTGAGTTTACAGGATCATAGGCTTAAAGGCCAGAATCCAAGAGAAAATGGGGATCCCCAAAAGGTTACATAAACTGATTAATGTCCCACAGGTAGTTAGTGACAGTTGAGGGATTTAAACACTGGTCCCCTGTATCCAAACCCAATGGTTTTCCACTGTCTTCCACTGCCTCTTAAACTCCTTGTGAACTGTATTCATCTTGCTCTCCCCCACCTCCCATCCCCCCTCCAACACATCTCTGGTTAGCACAAGACACCTTATACATCATCTCCATCTCCTTCCCTTTCCTGGCTTCCTTCAAGTCTCAGCAAACATCCCCCTTCTACTGGAAACCTTTCCCATCTTCTCTTAGTACCTTCCCTCTGTTGCTTCTCTCCAATCTATCCTGTCAATACCTTGTTTGTACATAGTTGTTTTTCGTGGTCGTCTCCCCCTTTAGACTGGAAGCTCCTTTGAGATAAAGGGCTGGGTTGTTTTTTTTTGTTTGTTTCTTTGTCTTTGGTTTTAGGGTTTTTTTGCCTTTCTTTGTACCCTCAGAGCACAGCACAATGCCTGACACATCGTAGGTGCTTGTTGACAAAGTGACTGAAATTTTAGGGGTTCAACCAAAAGTGTGGAATTGAATTATACAAATTCATGTTGGGTTTCCTTATTCATGCTGGACAGTGCTAAGCTCTACATAGGAACTGTATTTTAGCTATTTGGGGATGAGTCTGTCAATCAGGAAAGACTATCCATAGTCCCAGATGGTTTGTGTGTGTGTGTGTGCGTGTGTGCGTGTGCATGTGTGTGTGTGTGTGTCTATAAAATCTAGATATCACATCCATATGATTCTGCAAGAGTGGCATAATACATTTATTCACATCAAAATGGGGTCTGGTCTACATGCCTTCTGCTGATATCTACAATCCATCCAAAGCAAGTCAGTTTTATTTTCACTTTAATTCTCTTTGGCAAAACTGACTCAGAGAGCCACTAACATCTGTGGGTTCTTGTCAGATTCTCCATGGGCCTTTTATGACAAACCTTTCTCACTGTGCTTAGACCTCTAAAGAGTGGCTTTACACAGGGTATTCCCACAGCTGCCCATCTCCTTGGAAGGGAAACCAGGCTTAATGAAAAGGCATGGAAAAACAACCTATAGAGGAAGGGGTGTGGAAGAAGAATCTGGTGGGCAATATCACCCATCCAACCCTCAACCTTGACTTTCAGAACTTTTCAAGTTCATTTACTGAAGAAGAGTGTAGTTGGGTCTTTCTGCAGCTATGTTTTTTTTTTCATCAAAATCATCCCAAAGCTGCATTATACCAATCCTTCAAAAACATTACTGCTATATACCAGCCGTTTGTGCCTTCTCTCAATGGAGCTGTTAAGCCAGAATCAGATAATATTTCCAGGATGCACATTCAGCACCTATCATTTTTCCAAGAAATGTCTCCCTCTACCCAGTTTCGACAATCACTTTAATACATGAAATGTTGGGGGTAAGAGACTGAACTAATCAAAATAACCCCAAATGTAACCAAATGAGTACCATGGTCAGGAAACTGGCCTATAGCTTTCTCAGACCACTTAGTACAATCTCAGATTTCACGCCCAATCCAGCTAAGTCCCCGGCATAGTAAACAGTAGCATCTGGCTTTCATGTGGGATGCTATATACAATGGGCTGGTCCATAACTTTAGTCTCCTTCAGGCATTTAGATGGATGGGCTAAGAGCCCAGTGTGTTGTAATAACCCTGAAAAGCTTTTGGCTCTGACTGTGAACACATTAGCATTAACTTAAATCTGTTGCTTTGTTTACTACAAGAGATATTTGCTTGTGCTTTCTGCCTAAATGGAATTAGTTAGAGAGACCTAAGTTTGAAAAAATGAAATATACAGTTGGCAAAAGCAGCTTTTCCAAAAAGCCAGTTTATCCCCCAAGCAACACTGTTTGCTCCCTCTTCATTATTATACATCCTCAATGAGAGATATCTGTATTTCGTGACCCTCTAAGGAACATTCATGACTAATCACTTGCCCTTTCCTGTTTTCTTCCTTAACCTGCAAGCCTGGGACAAGTGATGGTTTATATGCTTCTTTGAAGATGTCACCATTTAGAAATGTCACACACGCAGCCCTTGTTCCCAGTTAAAAACTTCGAGTTGCCTAGAATAGGGCTCCAATTATGCTTAGAGAAGCCAAGCAGAGCTATGAGGACTAATTTCTTCCAGTATCTCATCAGCATCTATATTGCAAGGGTAGGTACCCTCCCCTCACTAATGCAATCTGATTGTTGCAGCTCAAGGAAATAACCCATAACTATCGCAGGTAGAGTTTCTAACAAATGGGTTTAAATGGCACCTGATCTGTTTATTGCTTTTACAAATGGGTGCAAATGCTATCCTGGATCAATTTGTAACATTTATCCAGGTTTAAATAGGCTCAAAATGAATTCCTGAATCTCATGATGCCTGGACAAAATGAGATTTGGTAATTAACAGATGGGCATCCGTTTACATTATGAAGCAGAATAATGCTGTGTTGTCTTTTAAATTACATTACGTTTATTAACAGACATTGCCATGTTCTGTTCACTTGCTCCATTAATCAATCAACAGGCATCTACTGGGAACCAATCTATGCCTTGTAGTGTTCTGGGTACTTCACAATAATTCAAAACAGGATGAAGATTAAAGATTTCATTTTTAAATCACATTTGCTAAAAATGATATTGACCTTTAAAATGGGGGGGGCACAGTGCTCGTGAATAAAAATAAAACATTTGTATGATTCCCAAAAAGCAAATGAAGTAAATTCCTAGAGATTTCCATATTAATTCAATTTCTTCATGCCTGAACAAAATTTTAAATGGACAAGTCACTTAACCTCTCTTGTCCTCAGTTTCTTCATCTGTAAAATGTGGGAGTTGAACAAAAGGACCTCTAAGGTCCCTAACAACTCTGAAACTGTGAAACTAATAGCTGAAGTGAAAGCTAGAATTGTGAGGGGTAGGACATGAACCCAGGTCTTCTGATTCTGAGACAGGCCTTCTGTCTATACCAGAGTGCTTTGTTATAGTTAAGATTTCCAGGTAGACAAATGATTCATTATTTGGAAGAGCAGCAATATCAAGAGATTTTTGCCTGCCCCACATCTTAACCATAAATATCTTGCTTGGTATAACTAATAGAAGGCCAGCCTTTGCGCTGGGAAGACAGGTTCAAATCCTGCACTGTTTGAATGAGGGCAATTCACTTAATCTCTCAGTGGTCCAGACATTCTCTCTAAGACTATATATTAAAGATCAGTTATCGACCTGCATAGGGGGAGTTTTCTCTTCCAGCATTCCTTATAGATCTAGACAAAACAAACGAAAAAAGGTGCCACCTTAAGAAATGATATATTAAATGTATATGCAGACCATTTCATTGAATGTAAGATATATATAAATATATATATATATATATACACACACACACACACACAGGATCTCAATGTGCTTTATAAGTGATTTGATAAAAGACTCTCTTGGGGAAGGTGCAATTTCATTGAACTTGTTTTTCTTAGAATAGGTACCAATACTAAATAAATAAAACCAAGGATAACTGAGATAACAAGAGACACTGACTCTCACTAATTTAGGAAAAGGATTCGCTGTCATTAGGCTGACTGGCATACAGCACTTACCAGAATGGGGTTCAAATCCAGGCTCTTTGGCTAAACAAGTGAGAATTTGGACAAGTCACCTAATCTTTCTCAATTATAAAATTCTGAGATTGGATTAGACAATCTCTGAGGTTCCTTTTTTTTTTAATCTCTGAGTTTCCTTCCACCTCTAAATCTATGATCCTATGATCCCATGAACCTCTCTGGGCCTCAGAGAGACAGTATGTTATCCTAAATAAAAAGACATATTCCTTGATGACAGGAAGTCCCTCCTCTGACACTGGCTATGTGACCCTGGACAAGTCATTTGACCTCTCTAACGGGATTCCTTACAGAGAAGTACCTATCTGCTTTGGTAGAGAGAATTTCTTTCTGGAAGTTTCTTCTACCAATAAAATTACATGTCTAGTCTACCCCTCCCTCCTTAGAAAGGTCTCTTTCAGCTCTAAGTCCTACTGTGTTCAACCATCTTTTTTGCAAATGAGGAATTAGGGCCCAGAGAAGGAAATGATTTGCCCAAGGTAAACAGTGCCAAATTCACTTCTTCTGACTCCAAATTCTAACTACCTTGTCGCCTTGGACAAGTCACCTGAACTCTGGGTCTTGACTTCCTCGATTGTAAAATACACAGAGTGGATTAGAAGATCTCCTAGGTCCCTTCAGATTTAAAAATTCCTAAGATCTTTAACTGGCAAGTATCTTCAAATAAAAGTAAAATACCTTATAGTGTTACTTCACTCAAGGAAGGTCCTGTGGAGTCCCCTGAATTAAAAAAGGCCTGATTGAAGAATGGAGCAAAACATCATTTCCCTCAACCACAGGTAAGAATGATTCTTTAAGTAAGATACCACTCAGCTGAAATGTAGCTCTTGGCATGGAGCCCTCAAAAGAGGTGTGGTCAGAGGGGTGGAGCAGAAAAGGAAAGATTGAATCCTACAAATATCTCTAAATCATAGTTTTTAGCCTGGGGGCCCTTCAATCTTGGGAGTCCATGGAGAGGTTTCAGGGGTGAATGAACTTGTGTGGTGAAAATTGTAAATTACATCTTTCTTTTCACTAACCTTTAACAGAAATTCAGCATTTTCTTCGATTATTTAAAAACACTATTCTAGGCATCCATCAGCTTTACCGGTCTTCCAAAGGGGTCGATGGCACAGAGACGGTTAAGAACCCTGCTCTAAATGACTATACATGACATACTAACCTGTTCTCTCCTGAAGAATGTAGCAAAGAGGGCATAGCTGACTCCTTGAAAAGCCAGTGTGAAATGGGGAACAGGACTACCAGTCCTTCAGCTTTGACAGACATAATCTTAGCTGTACCCAACAATGTAGAGAAAGGACAAAAAGAGAAGTCTCTAGTCTTTTATGCCCAGGGGACATAAGGTGAAGACAGGATCTCCTCACCAGTACTGTCCTCAAAAGAGAATAGAGTCCACTCTGTATTAGAGCTTACTCAACTGTGCAGATCAAAGGCATGAAAAAACAGTCCATCTCCACTACTCTGTGAAAGTGGAATCAGGGTGGGGCCCCAAGCTTGTCCATTGTTTAATGTTCTCTGACTTAATAAATGGACAGGGAGAGCCCTTCTGTCACAAGCCTCTATTAAGAAGAAATAGAAGGCTCATGTTTTCTATGCATCACCTCCACCCACTCACCCAGAAGCTTCTCGAAACCCCAAAATGTTTCCAAAATCACTCAGGGGTTCCTCACCCAAGACTTGTTCCAATGATATCACACACACACACACACATACACACACACACACATGCACGATTGTCCCCAGTGGTTAACAGAGTATTAAGGTTGCCTTTATATTTGGAGACAAAAGCACATCGCGCTTTGCTTCACACAAGAGCATCACTGCTCTTGCTAGGGTCCTGGGTCTATGGAAGAGCAGCTCTCCATTCTTTCATGCCTTGCACCTATTTACAGCACCCCCCAAACCAAGGTGAGAATTAGAGACTTGAAGAACTTATCTGAGATCTCCCTCCTACCCCGCCCCTTCCTGCAGGACCACACCTAATCCATCTCAGGCAAAAGAGATGCCTCTAGCTTAAAGGTCTAACTGATTTATTTTCCTATAACATCTCTTCTTGGGGTGGGGAGAGGGGGGGGGTGGAGATGGGGAGAGAGGGGGGAGAGCTCTTGTTGCCAGAGAACAACCCCAGGGGTTAAAACTGAAGAGTCTTTGCAGCTTTTTATTCAAATGGTGTTCGCAGCAGGAAACCCAATCCATTAAATTGCTGGGAAAGGAGGGGAACTCCATCATTCTTCCATATGGAGCACCTGCTCTGACAGCTGATCCTGCCTAATTTGAATCTCCCTTTTTTTTTAAAAAGCTGTCTTCTAGCCATTACCAGTCCAGTGGACCAGCTACTGGTTCACCCTGCTCTCCCCATCACCACCTACTTGCCCAAAGCAGGATAAGGGTGACACCCAGGAAATGGGTTCACAGATCTATCCAATAACCTAACACAAGTAGTGAAGCAAGTCCCGACCCCCTCCCTTGGTTTAGCAACCTTACACACACACACATATACACACACACACACACACGCACACGCACACGCACACGCACACACCACTCCCCTCCACTCGAGTGTTCAGAAACCTGAAATCGGTTCATTTTAACCTAATTTAAAAACCTGATCCACCCGTTATAAAAATAGAACGGAAAAACACATCACGGGGGAAAAAATTAAGCAAGGAGGAGAAAGCTGGTGGGGACGTGTCCTCACACGCTCTGCATTTCTGCTCCTGGACCCGCAACCCTGCGCTAGCTCCAGATGATTGCGAGGGAGATGTTCACAAAGAGCCGCAGCCTCCCCAGCCCTGGCTCACCACCACCACCGCCACCGCACGCCCCGCTCCACCCGCGTCTTCTCTGTCTGGAAATTAGTACGAACCACATCTCCTTGAAGTACTTACTGCGAACAGCAGCCCTGCTCTCTGCAATGTGCCTGGGAGTCAGCCAGCGATGTGGGAGGAGGCTGCGAGCGGGGCAAACCAGAGCGCACTGGGGCCCTTGCTCCCGCCGCCAGAGCTTCCCTGCGGGCTGATGTCTCCGAGACAGCAGCCCCGGGAGCAGACTTTCCGATTACAGCTAGCGTACTGTAATCCATGTGTTTTTGGCTGGCCAGTCCCAGCTGCCCGCCCCGCACCACATGATCAGCGCTGACATCAGATCAGCCCCAACGTGACAGCCCATCACCCAGCCTCGTCTACACTCCTCCCTTGCATCCTTGGGGTAGCTTTGGATGGCGCTTGGCAGGTGGCTCGGTTCCTTCGCCCTTCTCCCAGTTCCTTCCGATTTATTTTTTATTTTATTTTTTTTGCAGAAAGCCCGGAAAGTAAGACAAGCCCTCGGATTTGTTTGCAGCCAGAATTTACCAAACATATGGGGAGCAACTGGAGCCTCGTGCTTGGTTCATGGAAACAGAGGGATGAACCACTGTCTAGATGCCAAAACCATGGAAGTGATTTCATGTGTAAATGACTACCAAGATCTCACCTTCCAAGAGATCGTCTTTCATAACATAACAAGTTTTTCCTCTCTCTCTCTCTCTCTCTCTCTCTCTCTCTCTCTCTCTCTCTCTCTCTCTCTCTCTCTCTCTTCCCCCCCCCCCTTCCCCCTTCCCTCTAGCCAGTCTGCTTCTGGTCCATGAAAGATAGGGGTCTGGAGCTGGGAAAGAATAAAGTAATAGCCCCACCCCCACTTAGAATCCTGAAAAGGCAAGAAAGCTTAATTAAAACCATTTCAAGCCACCCCGCCCTGCCATTCACTGCTGAGAAACCCAAAAAAACTCCTTGGAAGGTCAAGATCTTTCTATCTTTCCTCTTTCCATCTGGCTTGCCCTTGTGGTCTGGCCTCAGCCACCATGAGGAACAGAGGATATACTGTTTCCTCGTTTTCCCACTGAGATTTAATGGAAAGAAAAGATCAATTCCTTTTTTCATGTGGCTATTGGCTCTGAGCCCTGTCTCAATTTCAATTTCCACAAGCATTTATTAAGTGTCCTGAATGTGTCGGGCACTGGAGATACAAAGACAAAATATAAAATAGTCCCTGCCCTCAAGAACCTTACATTCTTCTTTGGAACTTACATCCTACTTGGAGGGGGGAGGGAATATGCAAAGTAAATGCAAAATATATACAAATTAATTTGGGGGAGAGGGAAGATCTTTGGTAACAGAAGGATCAAGAAAAGCTTCCCACAGGAAGTAGTCCTTGAGCTGTGTCTTCAAAGGAAGTAGGAATTTCAAGACACAAGGTGAAAAGTTAGAATGTTGCAGACTTGGGAGACAGGCACAGTGGTGAATAATGGAATATCATGGTTTAGGGAGAGCAGAAAGGCAGCAAACAGGTCACTTTGGCATGACTTGAAAGTGTGTGAAGATGGGTAATGTAAAATCAATCTGGAATGATGCTTTGGAACCAAACTGTGAAGGGCTTTAAAGGGCAACTAGAGGTGTATTTATTTCATCTTGAAGGTTGTAATAAGATAAGGGAGCAAAATAAGAGTTCTACAGAGTTAATTGGAAATGAGGTGCTGGCCTGTTTATAGAGTTTTCGGTGCCCAACCCCAGCATAATCATAGGATCAAAGATTTTGAGTTGGAACAGACCTTAGAGATCATCCAGAGGCCTCATCTTACAGAAAAAGAAACAGACTCAAAGAGGTTAAACCCATGGTCACACCAATAGTAAGTGTCAGAGGCAGCATTTGGACCCAAGTTTTCTTAATTCCATGTCTAGGATTATAATGAGAAGATGGGTCTCATTGGGGAAGACCCTGATGTTGGGAAAGACTGAAGGCAAAAGGAGGATGGGATGACAAAGGATGAGATGGATAGATAGTGTCATGCAAGCAACAAACATGAGCTTGAACAGACTTCAGGAGATAGTGGAGGATAGAAGGGCTTGGTATGTTATGATCCATAGGCTCAGAAAGAGTAGGACATGACTGAACCACAACAACAGGACCATATTACATGACCTCTTACTTCCCAATAGTTCTGTGAGTCTGGGAGCACTAATGTTTTCTATACCCATTTTACAGTTAAGGATACTGAAGCTCAGTAAAAATTAAGGGACTTACCCCTCCACAAACTGGTAGTAATTAGAGGTGATAGGGATTGAACCCAAGTGTTCTAATGCCAGCACTCTTTCCACTAGACCACATGGCCTCTTATAATTACAGCAAGCCTCATCTTAATTTCATAGTAAGGAATGGGAGAAAGGTATTATCTAAGTCAACAGTAACCAAAGCCAGCCAAAAGTTTATAGATCTAAGTCAGCAAGGTGAACTAACAACCTAAAGCCAGAGCCTGGCAACATTGTTAGCAAGGGCACATTCTCTAAGTAGGAATGTCAGGGGAGTCTTCTTTAGCACCCACCCTGATATGGATGATCAGTCCTTGACCAGACACCATTTTTTGAGGTTCCCAGCTTCTCTTGTGACTTCCCAGACTCTTCCACCTCCTCCCACAGAACTTCAACTTCTCTAACCCCACCCTTTTGCAGCTGTCCTTTATATGTTCATCTTTCCCCAAAAGAATAGAAGATCCTTGAAAGCAGAGACTGTATTTTTCAAGCATTCAGTATAGTACTGAATTACACTAAATGCTTAATAAATTATCTATCAATCTATCTATCTACTTATCTACCAACCTATTTAATAGATCTTATGCTATCTGGTTTCAATAACTTATCTTACCCATTAGAATGTAATAAGCTCCTTGAGAACACAGTTTTTTAAGACTTCATGTCGAGTGAGGGAAGCAGAGCCAGGAGAACATTATACACAACCACAGATATATGGATTCTGTGAGGACCAACCCTGACAGACTTTGCTCGTCTCAGCAACACAAGGTACAAAGACAACTCCAAAGGACTCACAATGGAGAATGCTGTCTACATCCAGAGAAAGAACTATGAAGTATGAATGTAGATTGAGGCACACTTCATGCTAGCCTTTCCCACCCCCCTTTTTTTTCTTTTTCTCTCTTTTGTTTTTGTTTTTGGGTTGGGCTTTTTTTTTTTTTGGTCCTGTTTCTTCTTTCTCGTGATTCATTTAATTGGTCATAATTCTTCTCCATAACTTGACTAGTATGTAAATTAATTCAATATGAAGTTATACGTGGAAGTTATATGGGATTCTATGGAGTCTTAGGGAGGGAGCGGCATAGGGAGGGAAGAAAATCTGGAACTCAAAATTGTGTGGAGCCCAGTGTTGTAAACTAAAAATTAAAAAAAATTAAATTAAATTAAATTAAAAAAAGACTTTATGTCACATGGTGCCCAACCATACCTTGCATATGGTGTTATCAAAAAATTGAATTTTACTTAATTGTCTGGGCTTATTTTCTGGTGAAAACAGTTATACAAGAGTTGTGTTCTTATCAACACAATGGCAAGCAACAGGATTGTCATTACAGAGAAAAATCATCTCCTACCTGATCCTGAGACAAGGAAATCACTTCAGTTTTACATCTCAGTTAGCAAACGGATATCTGATATTCCTAATAATTGGGACTATGGTTTTATGTATTTTCCATTTCAGATGGAAATATTTATCTTGTCCCTAAGTTGATAAGGAACCCACTAGTACAGCCCACTTTAAAGGTACATGACAGAAAAAATGACCTGCAAGAGGGATGAGTACCAGTATTTTGGAGATTAACCTGCAGAAAAGGCAATGAAATGAAACTGGTATTTTCTCTCCCTAAGCGCTCTTCACTTATACTTCCTTGGCAATGTCTGAGTTGCTGACCTTTTACTTTAAGAAGCTAATTAACTTTGAAAAGGAGACAAATCATACCTTTCAGCAATTCCTATGAGTAAAGCACGCCAACAGAGATGACCTTTGTTACTTTTATCTCTTATTGTCTGTTCTAGGTTTTGCTTTCGCTGTTATTTTACGTGTTTCTTTTGTTACATCATAGGAAACGTTAGCAACATGTATTTTAACTGTGTAAAGACTGTTGGAACAATTGAGGCTTGAATTCTTTTGGTCAAGACCTATGATTTCATTAACATGAAGCATTTCCAATATGGAAAGTCCCTCCACTGATCTATATTGATGACATATCTGTAATTTATAATCTTAGAGAGTTAGGAGGTTACTGGTTAAGTGATTTGCCCATGGTGACTCAGCTAGTATGTATAAGAGGAAAAATTTGAACTCAAGACTTTCTCATTCCAAGACTAGCCCATTAGCCAATACATGGTAGCATGAGTTTCTTTATGGTTCATAAAAAATGGAATGTGAAAATATACCAATATAAGCAAAGTGAACCAGATGTTAGAGAAGGCCATATTATACTGCCAATAAAGCACATTGACATAGTGAGGTCAGGAAGGCCTAAGTTCAAATCTGGCATTAGACATTTACTAGCTATGTGGCCTTAGTCAAATCACTTAATGTCAGTTTTAAAATAGGAATGATAATAGTTCCTACCTCACAGGGTTTTTGTGTGGATAAAAAGGGACAATACTTGCATTCCCTTGGCACAGCACCTGGCACATAATACATGCTACATAAACGATACCTATCATTATTATTAAGAGAGATTTTTCTTTCTACCAATATTTACTAGTGTATCTGCACAAGACATTTAGTGAGGAGTGCCTGTTTACTACTATACAGGAGTTGAACTTTGACCAACCCTCCATCCCAGGAGGCCCAGATGTTTGAGAACATTTCCTCTAAAAGAATTAAAAGGAACAACCCCATTGGACAAAATTTAGACATGTATTTGAAAAGCTTTCAACAGCTAATCCATATGGACAACAGTTTGGTTCAAGAAGTCTAGGCTTTGTGAAGGAGAACTCATGGTGGGGAATAGCTACAAGTAGATTCCTCTCCCTCTCTTCCCATAATGCATGACATCTAGAAGCAGAATAGGAGTCATGTAATACAGCAATTTGAAAGTTCATTGGTTTCAGAGAATTAAAGACATAATGAGGGAGTAGATATAAATAAACATAAATTCTTGAGGGGGGAAGCATTTCCAAGAAACTAGACCCCTGGAAGCAGATAAGAAAGCCAACCATGAAGAGAAGCCAACTGTAAGAGCAATTCTCCCACCAGAGATGTTGCACCCAAATGAAGCTACGTGAGTACACAACAAAGAAAGAAAGGACTTCTAGGCCCTGTGTTTCCATGACCTGTGAAATATCTTTTCAGCATAAGTATTTTGCATGTGTGCCTCACTACTCTAAGTCTGAGCCAACCTTTCCCATGGATGTTACACGTATTTGTGGGACAGTGAGCCTCAAGTATGATTGTAGCTATTTTTTTTTACCATACCATCTTCATAAATACCTTTGCTGAGGTCTAAATGCGCATGCTGGTTGATTACTAATGTGAACCCCACTGGTAGGGACTCATGATCAGTATTAGGAATGTAGACCTTCATAGTCACCCCTCAAATTCAAATAAGCCATTGCCCCATGAAGACTCAACCGATAACTGGAAGTATATGTGAGATAAAAAGCCCAAAGGGGTGTACTACAAAGGACAAAAGAGTTTATTGGGATGATTCCTACTTTCATTCATGCTCAGAGTTATAGTAATCAAATAGTCAACAAGCATTTCTTAGCTCCTACTATGTGCTAGGCAGTGGGGATACAAAGACAAAAAATGAAATAACCTCTGACCTCAAGAAGCTTCCATTATATTGGGGGAGACAGCATGCACACATAGAAGTATATGCAGAATAAATACCAAATAAATAAAGGTAGCCAGGGAGGGTGGACACTAGCAGTTGGGGGTTGTCAGTTTAGGGACTAGGAAATGCTTTCTGTAGTATGTGGATTTTAAGCTGTGCCTTGAAGGAAGTGGGGGATTCTTTGAGTCACAGGTGAGGAGAGAGAGTATTCCAGGCATGGGGGATGACCAGTACAAAGACACGAAGATAGAAGATGGATGTGTGAGAAAAGCAGAGATGGCTAATTTAGAAAGGTCATAACTTTTGGGAAGTCAGATAATGTATAAGTTTGGAAAAATAAAGGCAGCATTGTTTGGTGGACATTGTGCTTGACCTGAAGTCAGAAAGACTTGAGTTCAAAACCAGCCTCTGATGCTTACCAAAGATACTTTCAGAAAGTGACTTCATCTCTCTGAGCCCCAAGCAGTCTCTAAGACTAACCTATCTATAAGTTATAAATAATTTTAAGTTAAAGAGAGGTTTTGATCTACATCATAGAAGAACCTCCCATACAAAAGATGTCCCAGATTCCTCATTATTGAAATATTTACAAGATAGAAAATAAATAAAATGGGCAAAGGGAATTTCTAGTTAGAGTTTTGTTGTTCAGTCATTTCCAACTCTTTGTGACCCTATTTGAGGTTTTCTTGGCAAAGATGATGGAGTGGCTTGCCATTTCCTTCTCTGGTTCATTGTACAGATGAGAAAACTGAGGCAGACAGGGTTAAGTGACTTACCCAGGGTCGTAGAGCTAACAAGTGTCTGATGCTGTATTTGAACTCATGAAGAAGAGTTTTACTGGTCCCCAGCACAGTGCTCTATCCACTTCACCACCTAGCAACCCTCTAGTTAGAGTCGGATATCTTCAAAGAGGACAATACCGCCAAAATACCTCTAGGTATTATTTGACCCCTACGTATTCTGACCCTACATCTTTCCAGATATACCCTTCTGCCAAGATGAGGCCACTTAGCCCTAACCCAGATCTGAGGTCAATATGGCCCCTAACCAGGGAGAAAATAAACATCTATAGTTTGGTTATCAGCTCTTCATGCAACCTCACTGCCCATCGTGCTCTGACCCTGTGCCCTAGCTGCAAGCATCAGGCGCTTGCTTGCCTTGTCCTTTGTGACCAAACCTTTCCTTGGCTCCTTAGTAACTGGGTCCCTGACTTGGTCCCTTGCCTAGTGCCCTAGTTTTTCTGATGCCAAGCTCCCTGATGCTAATCACCTGCTTGCCCAGACCTACTGACTGCTAACATCGTCCCCTGATGTTACTCTTCCGGTGCTTGCCAGGATATACGCCTGCTGCACTTTATAGGAGTTAGAAAAGAAAGGAACCTTAGAGATCAATTAGTCTAACTCTCTCATTTTGCAGAGAAGGAAACTAATGGTGTTAAGTGACTTACCCACAGTTCCACAGGCAATCGGTGTCAGAGATAGAATTGTGTACTTTCTTTTTCTTTTCATTTTAGCACTTTTTAAAATAAAATTATGAACTTAATAACCATCAGCAAACATGAATATTCCCATTTGCAACAAAGAGGAGCACTTCTGGGTAAGATGTCTGCAGAAGAGTCCAAATCTCTCACTTTGACTCCAGCATTGATATAAAAAAGCAGAAGATAGAACAATAACCATCCCCCTCCAAAAAAAAAAAAGATTCAAAGTGAACACACTTATCCAGCCCAGGATTGAACAAAAAAAAAAATAGAGGCTGTAGACACTGGAAGAAGACTGGCCCAAAGAAGGCAGCACTAACAAAGGTAAACATTCCAGAAGTTCCTAGCATATGAGGTTGGGGCAAGGGAAGAGGGGATAGGATGGTGTTGGAGACTGACCAGGAAAACCCAAGGAGGACAATAAACCTCATTTTGCCTTGACCAGGGTGGGGGTGCCAGATGGTACTGGAGACTTGGTGACCTGATTAGAAAACCCCAAGGGAGTGCAATAGACCTTGGCGGCACCCTGACCAGGGAAGCCTTAAGAAACACAGAAAAGACAGTGCCCTGATCCATGGGGGAAGGCTGTAGGGGTGGGAAGAAATCAGGCAGTGCCCTGGTCAGAAGCAGCCAACTGCATAGGGCACACTGAAGCCTACCAGTACTCTAAGCAGATAGAGACACAAAAAGGGAAGTGAAAGCTAGTAGCAGGAACCCAGATGTGATGTGAGCAATATCTTAACCCTAGTCTCTGTCCTTCCTGCAATTGAGGCTATTTTTTTTCTCAAAGGGTTTCAAAACCATCTTGGAGATTTGATTGCTTCAGGTGACTAGAGCGGGTGGTGATAGCAATGTCTGATGACCTGAGTACAAAAGCCACACAGACCTCCAAGTACTCTGAAATTTGGCTTTCTGACCAAAATGGGCCATATAAGCAAAGAAGTTTCACTCACTTGAATTAACTTAGGATGTCTTTAATGCATATCCTTATTCAATATCCTCTATTATACCTAAGTACATTTCCTTTTGTTAACTGTTGCATGACATAGGAGGGGCTCATTTTTTTTCAATGTCAAACATAAACAATCAAGGAATTGGCCTGTAAGGTCCAGCTCAGAACACAAGGAAAGTGAGATGTGAACCAACTAAACACCACATCTAAGAGAGTGGAAGAGGGTAAAGCCTGACCCTAGCTATCAATCTTAAATGAAGATCTGAGGTCAGAGATACAAAGACATGAAAACTATGAAGAAATGTTATTGGTCAAGAAACACCCAAAAGGAAACCTAGGAGAAGAGAATAACACCATAACAATTAAAGCAGAGCCTCAGAAAAGAAAAAAGTGTTGGCCACAAGGATTGCAAAAATGTTAGGAAGAAAAGAGGCAAGAGGATGCAAAGAAGATGAAAGATATGAAGGAAAGCTTTGGAAGGAAAATTAAATAGCTTACACAGATATTTTCCCAAGAAAATTATAATGGAGCAAACAGATATCAATGACATCATGAGGCAACAAGAAATAGCAGAACAAAAAAAGGATTAAATATATGTAATATCAGATCATATATACATATATACATACATACATATATGTAAATGTATGTGTATGTATAAAATATAAAAGCAACTGACTTAGAAAACAGGTCAAGGAGAGATAATCTAAAAATCATCTGACTACCTAAAAATGCTGACCAAAAAAAAAGGCCTAGATATCATTTCAATAAATTATAAACAAAAAAAATACTCAGATCTATTTGAACCAGAGGGTAAAATGAAAATAGTGGCATTATTTCCAGGTCTTATTGCTGCTTGAAGAATTGTCTTTGTTTTTGTTTTCACCTTCTCATTTCTGCAATACAACCTTTCACGCCTCTCCCTCTAATTTAAAATATCTGTGGTCCTTCTGAATGTTATAATGCTGGTGAGCATTGAATTTCTTTAATGTTGATATTGCAATATCACAAAGCAAGAAAATCATCTTATCTTTAGAAGAAACAAGATAATATTGCAATCACCAGTTCTCATTAAAAAAAAATCTGTTTTCTTCAGTATTCTCTTGGTCTTCTTTGACATGATGGGCTGGTAAGCAGACAGAATTAAAAAATACTGTTGAACACTGCAACTATTCACACATTCCATTTCAAGTAGAAACACAGTACACTGCTGTCAAAAGCTGATAACACACTGGTATACTCGACTCCCATAAACTCTCACCAACCAGCCTCCTGCAGTAGTGACAACAGTCAGGCGAGAGTAGTTAGAACTAGTTAGCAGCCATCAATTTAGCCCCCATGGCTAGTAAGCCATATATACTGATTGTGCCAGTCAATCTGCTAGGATTATTTCATTGAAACTTATTTTATTCTTTGGTATTTTAAAAATAAAATAAAAATATGAAAGATAAACAAAAATGTATTAACAAAAATAAGGAGATTTATTCCATAAAATTTGGATTCAGCAAAAGGCCACACTTAGGGCCTAGAAGGCCACAGGTTCCCCACCTCTGCTCTAACCCTTCACTCTCATATACTCTCCACCACTACCCTATATCCAACTGTACCAAGACCTGTTAATTCTTTTTTAATATTTTAATTTTTCCCAATTGCATATAAAGACAACTTTTAACATTTATTTTTTAAAATTTTGAGTTCTAAATTCTCTCCCTTCCTTCCTAACCTCCCCCCACGTGAGGCAGTAATCTAATTTACTTAGGTTATTCATGTGCAATCATGTAAAATATATGAAAATAGAATCTACTAATCGCCTACTAAAACAAACCTCAAAAGGAAAACTACCAAGAAGATCATAGCCAAAATCCAGAGTTTCCAGGTCAAAGAAAAAAAATATATTGCAAGGAGCCAAAAAGAAATAATTCAAATGCCAAATAACCCCAGCCAGAATCACATAAGTCTTGAAAGCAAATATCTCACTTAATCACTAAATTTGTTAAAGATAGATATAAAAACATGGAAGAATTGAAAATGGGCATCACATGAACACTTTCATCTGAACTGGGCAAAATAGGGTTGAACATATACACATATACGCAGTTTAGTGTAGAAATATATTAAACTCTACAGGGAAATAGGTGAGGAGAGAGTCTGGGGGGGTCACCTCTTTTCCTTTATAGTCTTTTCTCTATAAGTTTTCATTGCATTGCTCTATCCTGGTTCTTTATCTACTTCTCTACCTGCTTCTTTTCAGTCTCCTTTGTTAGACCTTCATCCAGATCAATAACTATAGGTGCCCCCCAAGGTCGTATCTTCATCTCTCTTCTCTTCTCCCTCTATACAATTTCCTTTGATGGTCTCATCAGCAACCATGGATTCAATGACCATTTCTATTCAGATGATTCTCAGACCCATTACACACATGAGGTTAAAATTAGAAGGAAAAGAGTCAATCCTTCAGTTAGTAAGCACTTATTAACTAGGGAAAAAAATCTTAGCTACCAATTTTATTTCATAAAGGTTTGATACCCAAGATATGTAATGAGAAACTGACTCAAATATATGAGAACAAGGGGTATGTACCAATAGAAAAGCCCCCTAAGTCATTAAACTGTATATACTTTTTGACCCAGCAAAACACCAATTAGACTTGTATTCCCAAAGAAAGAAAAAGAAGAAAGGACTTGTGTGTGCAAAAGCATTTACAGCAGCTTTTTTATTTAGTGGTTAAGAACCGGAAAGTAAGGAGGAGAGCATCAGT
Source organism: Phalanger gymnotis (assembly GCA_028646595.1). NCBI lineage: Eukaryota > Metazoa > Chordata > Mammalia > Diprotodontia > Phalangeridae > Phalanger > Phalanger gymnotis. The sequence goes on from CM053623.1 coordinate 277,426,779, forward strand.
TGGGGAATGGCTAAACAAATTGCGGTACATGAATCTAGTAGGATACTTTTGTGCTATGTTGTTCAGTCATTTCAGTTACGTCCCACTCTCCATGATCCCATTTGGGCTTTTCTTGACAAAGATATTAGAATGACTTGTCAATTCCTTCTCCAGCTTGTTTTACAGATGAGGAAATTGAAACAAACAGGGTTAATTGATTCGCCTAGGGTCACATAGCAAGTAAGTGTCAGGGATCATATTTGAACTCAGGTCCTCCTGACTCCAGGGCCAGCCCTTTACTACTGCGCCATCTAGCTGCCCATTGTACTATAAGTAATGATGAAAGAGACAGTTTTAGAGAAACCTAGAAAGGCTTGTATGAACTGATAGCGAGTAAAATAAGCTAATTTGTGGCTCATTCCCTAACAAGATGAACTAAAAAGTTGGTCGTGTTGACCAAGGACAAAGCTACTAATGGGACGATTTCTTTCTTCCTCCAGTTTTAATGTCTATTACCTTTTGTCATATTCCTTGATGACTTTTTCACATAGAGAATTCTCTCTTCACCTTAGGAGCAGCTGGTGGAAGAGTAGAGAAAGTATTGAGCTTGTAGCCAGAGAGAACTGAGTTCAAATTTGACCTCAGACACTTAGGATTTGTGACCCTGGGAAAGTTGCTTAACCTATGTTTACCTCAGTTTTCTCAACTGGAAAATGGGGATAATAATAGTATCTACCTCCCAGGGTTGCTCTGACAATCAAAAGAGATAATATTTGTACAAACAAAAACAAAAAAGCCTTTTTAAAAAAACACAACAGGGTGCCTAATGCATTGTAAATGCTATGTCAACGTTTATTCCCTTTTCTGCCCACCTCCTGACAGAGGTGATAGACTTTAAAGTTCAGAATGAACCATACATTTTCAGGTATGGCCAATATGGGAATTTTTTTTCTTAACTCCGCATATTTGTTACCAGAGTTTTGTGGGGCTTTTTGGGGGGCTTGTTACAGGAAAAAGGGAAAGTAAAAATAGAATTGTCCTCCCAAAAAAGAATTTTTTTGGCAAGGCAATCAGGGTTAAGTGACTTGCCCAGGGTCACACAGCTAGTAAGTATCAAGTGTCTGAGGTCACATTTCAACTCAGGTCTTTCCCTGACTTCAGGGCTATTGCTCTATCTACTGTGCCACTTTTCACCTGCCACCTACCTGCCCCCTGAAAAGGAAATTTTTAAAAGATGATCATAGGAACATTTTGAAATACATATCAAAGAAGAGAATGAAGTTTGGAAGGTGATAAAGAAAAGCAGAATTGCTTTTAGAAGTTTGTGTTCTTTTTATTACCTGTCTTAAAGGAAAAGCATACTGTATATACAGATTCACAGTTACATATAAAATAGTTTTCTGTTCTGCTTTGTATATGAAGATGCTTTTTTTATTTGGCATTTACATTCAGAATTTTTTTAAAAGTAAAATGAATAAAACTGAAGACTGTATATCAAAGCATAACCTTCGGTAATATAATTTGTATTTTTAAGCATTTATTAAATTTAACATAACAGTAACAAAATTACTCCATTTGTCTGTGTGTTCTTACCACTGTGTCTCACTGTATCTCTAATGCCAACTGTTGCTTTTTTTAATTTTTCAAAAAGTATTTTATTTTTCTCCCAATTACACGTCAACACAATTCTTGGCATTCATTTTTACATGATTTTGAGTTCCAAATTTTTCTCCCTCCTTCCCCTCTTCCTAAAATGGTAGGCAATTTGATGTATATTATACATGTGCTATCATGTAAAACATATTTCCATATTAGTCACAGCTGTGAATGAAGAAACAGATCAAAATGAAAAAGTCGTGAAAAAGAAGAAAAAAGTATGCTTCTATCTGCATTCAGAGTCCATCAGTTTTTTATCTGCATGTGGATGACATTTTCCTTTGTGAGTCCTTTATACTTGTCTTGGATCATTGTGTTGCTGAGAAGAACTGAGTCCTTCAGAGTTGATTATCACCGAATGTTGCTGATATTGTGTACAATGTTTTCCTGGTTCTGCTAATTTCACTTTGCATCAGTTCCTACAAATCTTTCCAGGTTTTTCTGAAATCTACCTGTTCATCATTTCTTATTGCACAAGAATATCCCGTTAGATTCATACAACTCAACTTGTTCAGCCATTCCCCAATTAATAGGAATCCCCTCAATTTCCAATATTTGGCCACCCTGAAAAGGGCTGCTATTAATATTTTTAAACATGTAGATCCATTTCTCTTTTTTATAATCTCTTTGGGATACAGACCTAGTAGTAGTACTGCTAGATCAAAGAGTTGGGTTGCCCACAGTTGGGTTGCCCTATAGGTATAGTTCTAAACTGCTTTCCAGAATGGTTGGATCAGTTCATAACTCCACCAACAGGGCATTAATGTCCTAATTTTCCCACATCCTCTCCAACATTTATCATTTTCTATTTTTGTCCTATTAGCTGATCTGATAGGTATGAGGTGGTACCTCAGAGTTGTTTTAATTTGCATTGCTCTAATTAAAAGTGATTTAGAGCACTTCTTCATATGTCTTTAGATTGCTTTAATTTCTTCATCTGAGAATTGCCTGTTCATATCTTTTGACCATTTAGCAGTTGGGGAATGGCTCATATTCTTATAAATTTGATTCTGTTCTCTATATATTGAAGAAATGCAGCCTTTATCAGAGATACTTGCTGTAAAATTTGTTTCCCAGCTTTCTGCTTTCCTTCTAACCTTGGATGCATTGATTTTGTTTGTGCAAAAGCTTTTTAATTTAATATGATCAAAATTATCTATTTCACATTTCATAATGCTCTCTCTTGTTTGTTGATGAACTGTAAGTCACTCAACTTCTCCTTTAAGAATTTGGATGCTATACCACTTGGTGCATATATGTTTAGTACTGCTATTGCTTCACTGTCTATGGTGCCCTTTAGCAAGATGTAGTTTCCTTCCTTATCTCTTTTAATTGAATCTATTTTGCTTTTGTTTTGTCTGAGGTCAGGACTGTTATTCCTGCTTTTTTTTTTTACTTCGGCTGAAGCATAATAGATTCTGCTCCAGCCCCCTTACCTGTTTGGCCAGGGCTACTCTGAAGCTCCATACTACTCCATAGTCTAGTCAGTGGTGCCTATCTTTTTGCTCAGGGCTATGCTGAAGCACAGGACATTTCTCCCAAGCTGGAGTCTGCCCATTCTCCTGGGTATGCTGAAGTATGTGTGGTGGAAAGGGTTGTGAGTGAGGGTCCTGGTGTTGGCATTTGCCTGCTCCACTGCACTAAGGCTCAGGATCTATAGCAGATTTGCTGAGATGGGGCTTGGTGCTGGCTTGCTGGGATTCTTCCTGTCTTGGACTGCACTCTTCTTTTACTCAAGTGAGACAGACCTTTCTTGCCAGTCTTCCAAGTTTTCTTGGACTAGAACTTTTTGCAGATTCCGGTGTTCCAGAATTTATTCAAGGGAGCTATTTTATGGTTATTTGTAAGTAAATATGGGAGAGTTGTGGCAATTTATTGTTTACTCTGCCATCTTGGCTCCCAGAAGTTCCTGGCTTTTCTTTGAGCTACTGGACCTCTGTCTTTTAGCTGCTGCACTGATACCATCTTTGCTCACCTGTCTGAATTTTTAATGGTATCTCCAAGGACCTTTCCCAGTTGCTTGTCCTTCTTCAGTAGGTTTAGTCTCTAGGTCATGGCTACCCCTGGCTTCATTTATACTGCTGAATCTGGTTCTGATAAAGGGAAAATGATGATGTCCATGAGGTTTGTATTTGGCATCGCCATCTTTTCCTTGGATTGATCTCATCTATTTCTCTTTACTCCTCATCTTGACTCTCATATTACCCTCAAAATGCCAAGATCTGTCTCTTTCTGAGGTGTCTCCAGAAAGCTTGCCTTCAGTCACCCATGTGTATATGCCTTCCTCTCTCATTCCCTAACCTTCTCACAATCTTGCCCACCCTTCTACATTTATTTGTCCTAAGTCCCATTCCCACAGGACCTTGTTCTATTCTAGTCAACACTTATAATAAACTAATCTAAGTTATGGATACTAATTGAACCTTCTGAAAACAATGTAGGATCCTGAATTAGGAGTCAGAGACCTGACTAGGACTGTGACATGCTAGTCACTAGCTTAGCAACTTTGGCCAAGTCACTCTCCATCTCTAGGCCTCAATTTCCTCATCTGAAAAATGAGGGCTTTTTAATATTACTTTTGAGTTTCCTTCCAACTCAAAGTCTTTGATCTGTGGTCTAATTCCCTAACCCAAAGGAGTGGCTCATTAGTGGAAAACTTTTAGGTATAATGGACGGACTGTGAAGGATATATTTCTGGGCAGTAATAGAAGACAATCAACAGCCTCTATGCAGAATCAGCCAGCCCTATTGTCCTTCAGAGGTCCCTCTGTGTTATCTTGCAAGCTGTATTTCTGCTGTTCATAATCAAATGAAAGAAACAGTAATAAAGAGATTTCTAATGACTTGAATGACATACTTACGAAACACTAAAAGAAAATATTTTCTTTTTCTGCCCTTGTAACAAATATTTATAGTCAAGCAAAACAAATTCCTATACCAGTCTTATTCAAAAAATTCCTGTCTCAGTCTGCACTGAGTCTACCATATCTGTGTCAGTAGGTGAGTGGCATGTTTCATCATGAGTTCTCTGGAATCATGGTTGATCAAAGTTCATAAGTCTTTCAAAGTTTTCTGTTTTGTAATATTGTTATTGTATAAATTTTCCTCTCATTCTACTCTATTCATTCTGTATCAGTTCATAAAAGTCTTCCAAGATTCTCCAAAATAATACCTTTCATCATTTCCTATAACACAATAGTATTCTATAATATCCATATATCATAACTAGTTCATCCATTCCCCATTTTATGGGAACTCCCTCAGTTTCCAGTTCTTTCATGCCACAAAAAGAGCTACTATACATATTTTTTTTACATGTGTATCCTTTCTGGGAGCAGAGCCAAGATGGCAGCATGAAAACATATGGATCCTTTTCCTCTTTCTTTGATGTCTTTTGGCTATGTACCCTAACAATAGTATCACTAGGTCAAAGGGTATGCACAGTTTAATAATTTTAACTTAGTAGGTGCTTAATAAATGTTTATTAATTGACTGATTGCTCAACCTTATGCTGTGTAGAGCCAAACCCAAAGAATTACCACATTTTCTATGGATATCTTCCTGTGATCCTGTACAGATGAGATTTGTGGCCTACTTCTCCATCACTCCAATCACCCATTATCACCCATAGCAGCCCACTGCCTGCCAGACACTGTGTTAAGGATACAAAAAGGAACAAAAGACAGTCCCTGCCTTCAGGGAGCTTGCTGAATCAAAAGCAAATAAAACTTTTTTTCATTATAGGTAATAAGGATGTTTTCAAAATCTATATGTTGAAAATATTATTTGAAAGTGGATTTGTTTTTAATAGAAGTCATGGCCAGGAGGAAATAGGCCACGTTGGAGAAAGCACTGACCCTACCCAATGGTGGCACCTCAGTCAAGGTCTCATTTGCATTCATTTACATCTAGGTTGGGGCTGTGCACCAAGAGGCTGGTGGAGTACTGTCATCAGAAATATCAGCAAGGATGGCAAGTTCTAGATGCTGGTGTGTGTGGCAGGGATCTGGAGATCACTTCTTATAGCACTAGATCTGAGTCTTGTCTGTAGAGTGCCTTGTAGTAGTCCAGATATACAAGAAAGATGGGCAGCTAGGTGGCTCAGTAGATAGAGTGACAGTCCTGGAGTCAGGAAGACTCATCTTCCTGATTTCAAATCTGGCCTCAGACACTTACTAGCTGTGTGACCCTAGACAAATCACTTAACCTGGTTTGTCTCAGTTTTCTCATCTATAAAATGAGCTGGAGGAGAAAATGGCAAACCACTCCAGCCAAGAAAACCCCAAATAGGGTCACGAAGAGTGGAATATGACTGAAACAACTCAATAACAACAAAGATTACATGAAAACATGTTAACTGTTATTAGGGGTACTACAGAATTGGCAGGAGTTCAGCATTATACCAAAGTCATCCTTCATTAGAGGGCTTTGTAGCTATCCATCTTGGGACCCAGGATTGTCAAGATCATAGGAAAATGGAGGACCATCCCTACAGATGCTATCCATGCATGGACTCCCAAGCTCTTTGGGACTCCAAGAGAAAAGTTGGATTTTGCTTTCTGGAAAAAAAAAAAAGCTTCCACATAGTAGGGAAGATGGATAGGAGGTACGAATTTGACATAAAAAGTAAAAAGAAAAAGAGCTTGAAATAAATAATCTACTTTTGGAGTTTGTTTTCATGGGAAAGAGAACAAGAAGGATTAGTTAATATTGTGTGGATTGTTTTGAAACCATGTTATTTTTAATACCATGGAAAACGTATGGTGACCTTTTTGACATCCTCGGAACTTGATTGTTGGGGCCTCAGCAGCCACACTCCATTGCTTTTAGCAAAATCATTGGTCTCCTAGTCACATTCTTCTATTAATTGGTTATGTGACCTTGGGCAAGTCATTTCCCCTCTGTTTGCTTCATTTTCCTCCTCTGACACAAATGGAAGGACTAGACAAGATGATCACTAAGGGCCCTTCTGACCCTAGTATTATATGACTAATGTCCTATCTGTCTTCTTCTGTGAGCTAACCCCAACTCTCGCTCCCATTCATGGGTTAGGTCCCCTAAAGGAAAACTTCTACCTCAAGGTGATTTGTAGGTCTATTCTTCTTAAACTATAGCTCACGAGCCCCTAGCAGGAGACTTACCTTTGTTGATCAGGCAGTAGAAACGATTAGCTCAAAGCAAATAATTTGATAATATGGCATAATTAGAAGAATAGCTACAAAACTTCTCCCCATAGATCCAAGGATAATTTTCCCAGAGTGAGAAGAGCAGGCACAAAAATAAAGCATGAAAGTAGCGAGGCACACACATAAGAAATACCTGTGGGCAAGACAACAAAGATCTACAGGTCCCATTGTCCTTTCTCTTTGCATGGGTGCTATTCTTTTAATGTAATCTGAAGGTCACTAAATTGGGCCCCCTGGGCCTGCCTCTCTCCAAAGGACAACTCTTAAATGCCAGGGCTAATTCTCTCTTAAATCCATAACTGGCTTTCTGCATTAGTTCTAGGAGTCCCTCTCCTCAGAGCTTCCTCAGTTAAGTATCTCTATTCCCTTGTGGATGAGGGGTTGCCTACTGGATGAATAGTTCTAATGAAAGACACCATGGCATATGGAAGGAGAGAAGAGAGAAAGTCTATCCCGTCATGCTACCCTCTGGTAGGGGTGTAACTGAGCGCCTTGAGATCTCCTGGCTCAATTGTATCCCAGAGCTGGGCAAGCTTGCTTTTGGTAGGGTGCTAGGTGTATGGCTGATCTTTGGCCAGCCACTAGCAAAATGCTCTTCTAATTCCATTAAAGAGAACTTGTCGGGGGGCGGAGCCAAGATGGCGGCTGGGAAGCAGTGACTGGCGTGAGCTCCCCACCAAGTTCCTCCAAAAACCTATAAAACAATGGCTCTGAACCAATTTTAGAGCTGCAGAACCCACAAAGTGG
>CM053623.1:277434846-277492871 GCA_028646595.1 Phalanger gymnotis
CTTGCCAACCCCTTCACCTTGCTTTCCTTATTAAGGCAGATCAAAAGAACCTGGGCTTTCTGGCTGTCCAGCAGCTTTCTGGGTGCTGGCTGTGGGTGGATCTAGACCCCCCCACAGAAGCTGCTAGCCAGATTGTGGAAACACTAGCACAGTGCCAGGCACATAGAAAGTATGGTAGAAAGTTAGCTGTCCCCTCTGACTTCTATCATCAGGGATGATACAGGGAATCAAATTAGACAAGGCCTAGAAATGGTTTTCTTATGTCTTAATAATATCAGGAGAATAAGGGAAATAAAAGGCAAAGAGAATACACTGAGGGAGGAGGAAAGGGAAAAGAAGAAAGGAAGATTAGGAAAAAAATCATCTCATATAAAGAGAGTGTACAAGTAGACATCTATATAAACAGGGAGGAGGGAATGGACTGGACAGAAAACACGTAAGCCTCACTCCATTTGAATAGGTCAAAAGAGAATATACAAACACAATTGAGTGCAGAAATGCATTTCATCCAACAGAGAAATCAGAAGGAAAGGAGAAAAGGGAAAAGGAGAAATTAGATGGAGGATAGGTTAATTAAGGGATAAGTCATAAGCAAAACAAATTCTAAGTGTGTACAAAAATATTTATAACTATTTTTGAGGTAGAAAAAATGAGAATCTGATGGGGTACCCATAAATTAGGGATTGGCTGAACAAGTTATAATATATAAATGTGATAGAATACTGTTACGTTGTAAGAAATAATAAAGGGGATGACTTCAGGAAACTTAAGAAGACGTGTATGAACTGATACAGAAAGAAGTTAACAGAACCAGAACAATTTATGCAATAATAACAATACGGTAAAGACAAACTTTAAAAGAATTAGGATCTCTGATCAGTGTATTGACCAACCATGATTTCAGAGGATCAACGATGAAATATGCTACCTACCTACCTTCTGATATGAGAAATGAAGAATATGAATATTATTTGTGTGTATATATATATGCATGCACACACATATTAGACCTGTTTGATGCAGAAATTTGCTTTGGTTGACTCTACATGTTTGTAAAAGGAGTTTGAGGACAGTTAGGTGGTATCATAGTGCATAGCTGGGCCTAGAGTCTGGCAGACTCATCTTCATGAGTTCAAATCCAGCCTCAGACACCCACTAGCTATGTGAGCTGGGCAAGTCACTTAACCTTATTTGCCTCAGTTTTCTTATGTAAGCTGGAGAAGAAAATGGCAAACCACCCTACTATGTCAACCAAGAAAACCCCAAACAGGGTCACGAAGAGTTGGTTGTGACAGAAACAACTAAACAACAACAAATGAGAGGAGGGAGAGGTAATCTGTAGTGTTTTGTCAGATCCCTTTCTGTCCCCCTAAAACCACCATCACCTTGAGTCTGAGATAAATTATAATTGAAGAACAGATAAAGAATCAGGGTGGGAGCACTCTGGTTGGGCACCTTGGTATGAGAACTAGTTCCAAAATTTAGTCAAGTAACAAATGGAAGTATAGATGATAAAAAGAACATCTGGTGTTGCCTGGAGTTGTCTTAAAGTCAGAAAGACTTTGTTCAAATCTCACATCTTACACTTACTAGTTATGTGATCCTGGGCAAGTCACTTAGCCTTTACATGCCTTGGGAAGCTACCTTGGACTGGGCTACTAAGTCATAGAACAATTGTAGAAGGCAGTCCCTGGACTGAAGAAACTACAGGTGCTTGGAGTTTATTGTTTGTGTTTTACTTACTAGTCTAGAGCCAATAAAGATGAATCAGTATTAAGGCAAATGCTTTTAAACAAATGGAATATTAGTTAAGTCAGACTTCACTTAGGAGATGATAAAGGGAACATTTATATCCCAGGATTGTTATGAGGCTCGAGTAATTGGCCTTTGAGGCCAACTCTGTAGGATGCATCTTTGTTGTTGTTCAGATGCATCTGACTCTACAAATTTTGTCCATGGGGTTTTCTTGGGAAAGATATAGAGTGGTTTGCCATACAGTGTTGTAATGGCAAACAAAGTGGGACCTTTCACTGGTTTTTTTTTTTTGGAGTGCTTTTCAGCAGTAAGGTAATCAAGTGCCTTTAATTGAGTCTTAGATTGAATCAAGAGTCTTTGATGACCTGCTTAAGTCACAAGAAAGCCTAAGTCACATAAGTTTGAGTCACATGGTTGTGACACCTTCTGACCCTGAAGAAGCATATATACATATATATACTCGGAGGTTAGCATTTTGGAAGACTGCTCCTGTGATTTGGCCAGACAAGACTATTGGTAGCCGTTAAGGAGCCCCCACCCCGGCTTTGAAAACCCAGATGTTGGTGCTTCTCTCTATGGTAACTATATATGTATTGCTATGGTCAGACAGAAACCTATCTGTTGATTTGTGTTATTTTCTCTGTGTGTAATTTCTGTTTGTATTTGCTCTGAAGTTCCAGGTACTGACTTTTTCCCCTGAACTAAGTGAATGATATAGGTATGTTTAATTAAGGTGAGATTGTAAACCTCTTAAAGTTGCTTTCCTTAGAAAAGCAGATCAAAGGACCTGTGCTAGCAGCCCTCCTGTGTGCTGGTGTTATTGGCCTTACACCTCCTCAGCAGCTGCTAGTAACATTGGTGTGACAAGTGTGTCCTCATTTTACAGATGAGGAACTGAGGCAAATTGGAGTTAATCCTATTTCACACACACACACACACACACACACACACACACACACACACACACACACACAGAGTAACTTACCCAGGGTCACACATCTAATAAATATCTAAAGCCAGATTTGAACTCAGGTCTTCCTGACTCTAGGCCTGGCACTTTATCCACTGTGCCGCCTAGCTGCCCCTCCTCTCATTAGGAGTCTACTGTCTGTTACCTTTTTTCTGTTCTTTGAAGGGTTCAGGCAAAGCACTCATTTGCTCTTAGAAAGAGTAGTTACCACGTAGAATATGGGCATATTGGATTGCATGTTTCTCCCTTCCTCCTGTATACCTTTGATATTCAAGCTGGATTTCTTTCCACACCATGTCACTATAGGAGTGGTTGGCTGTTGTTAGGGGAGGCCAGACAGCTAGCTGCAATATGAGCTAATGATAATTGACATTGGGAATTAGAATTGTGAGATTTCAGTTCTGTGGCCACGGCCCAAGATGGACTTTTTAGTCACCATTCAGGCACACAGTCAGAAGAAGCCATAAGAATCAAGCCAGGAGGTGCAAGTCCAAGTAACAACTAAGGGGACCTGCATTTCCATCTGTGCAAACCCAAAGCCCCAGCAAGAGAGCTGGAATGGATCAGAAGCCAAAGTACCCAATCAGAAACTAGCATGCAGACAGCAGAATCTGGATTGGGTAGAGAGCCAGGGCAGTTGCTGAAAACTTGGTGAGAAAGCCAGACACTCTTCTTCTAGCTTCCCCATTCTTCTCTCTGCTTGTAGCCCATGACCCCCTACACACAAGCCTTTCTTAATCCCTTCCAAAACCTGCAGGAGCAGATGGTGTGGGACCATTTCCCAGGCACCACAAAGAAATGGGAAGTTCAGCAGGAAGATGTTTGGATATGATTCCTTGAAGCACTCCACTTTCAATAGTTTCTTTGCCATTTTGCCATGTTTAATAAGACATGTGGTCAGAGAAAAGATGATTGCCTACGAATCAGCAACACAGTGAGTCAAAAGAAAGAAGGAAATTTCACAGAGGTGAAAGAGGGGCTAAAGCCACAAAGATTCTGATATTTTAATAATCCTGAGCCATCTTTTATATCATATCCTAGATTCATTCAGAACCCCAGTCAGGCAAGGTTTCTCCTTGCTCAGCTCTTTAAAAAACAGATAGATATAGATATATGGATATTATACATATATCATAGTATATATATGTATATATGTGTGTATGTGTGTGTGTGTGTAACATATAGTATTGATAGATATTGACATATGTACACACATATAAAGCATCTCCCCTCCAATTCCCACTGGAACAACAACAAAGAAGAAATATAAAACTCTTTTAATAAATAAGCATAATATGATTATAAATATTTGTAAGGGGTTTGCTCTTCTTGCCTTGCCAATGGGTAGAAAAGAGAAGGAGGGAATAAGAGGATTCAGAATTGAAAATAAAATAAAATTGAATTTAAAAAAATGAATAAGCACAGACAGTAGCTCTCTCCATAGTGGCAAAGAATTAAAATTGAGGCAGTGCCCATCGATTGGGGAATGGCTGAATAAGTTATGGTATATGTTTGTGATGGAATGCTATTGTGCTATAAGAAATGATGAAGGCTTTTAGAATACCTTAGTTTCTTGCTGTTTCTCCTGCTCCCCTGCTCCCACCACTTCACTCCCTTCTCTCCTCTTTCTCTAATCTGAAATCTAATTAAACCATTACTGCCATAGCTACTAGAAAGGTTGTGCCAATCACCTTCCCTATGGCTCCACTCACCATTTTTGAGATTTCCCAAACCAAAACACCCCTTCCTGGTTACCACTCCTATATATGTAATCCTGGTTACCGCTCTTATATATGTAATCTCCACTTATTTAGAATGCTTGCTTCTTAAGGGCAGCATGTGGTAGGCATTCAAGAAATGCTTTTTCACTCAAGTCAACAAGTACTTAAGCATTTAAGGACCTACTATGTGCCAGGCAATGTGCTAAGCCCTAGGGATAAAAATAAAACCCCAAACAGGTCCTGTTCTCAAGGAGCTCATGTTCTAATGGAAAAGACACCAGGCAAACAATTATGTCTAAACACAGGATAAACAAGCTAATTTCAAAGAAAAGGCACAAGCACTAAGGAGGATCAGATCAGGAAAGCCTTCTTACAGGAGATGGGATTTTAGCTGCGCCATGAAAGAAGCCATTTACTCACTAAAAGCTAAATTAGAGCCAATTTGTGGAGGATTTTGAATTTAAGGCTAAGAAAACACCACTTAATATTATTGTTTTCCTTTTACTTATTTCTCATAGTCATCTAACTTCTTTTTTGCACATTTAGCAAAACTTGCACGTGAGAGAACAAAAGTTCATTTAGGTTGAAATAAGTAATGTTTCTTTGCAATTGGAAAATGAGAATTTAAACAATGCAGGAAATAACAAACATGAGTTCAATTTCACATACGTTTCTCATAGATTACCAAAGAATTTAAAGAGTTATGTTGCTGTTCAGTCATTTTTGACTCTTCATGACTCTATGGACCATAGCATGCCAGTACTGTCCGTGGGGGTTTTCTTGGCAACAATACTGGAGTGGTTTGCCATTTTCTTCTCCAGTGGATTAAGACAAACAGAGGTTAAGTGACTTGCCCAAGTTCACACAGCTAGCAAGTGTCTAAGGCCAGAATTTAACTCGGTTCTGCCTGATTCCAGGCCCATCCACTGAGGCTGTTAGCTTCCTCTTTAAAGAGTTCTACAATGGTTTTATATCATAGGCACTGTTTCTTTCAATCTTGCTGCAAAGCATCAGTACGAGCTTTGCAAAAAAAAAAAAATGTTTTGTCAGAATCTAGCTTTAGGTAATCTGAAAACAAGATTGATTTTTCTCTGTTACAGATTTTAAAAATTAAAGCCTCTGTTTGTTGAGTCTGGTAAGATGATAAGTAAGTCTGACTTTACAAGGATTTTTGCTGCAAAACAGATACAGCCAGAACATTTAGAGGAAAAGAAGCTGAGACCTTCCCTTCCCTTTTAAAAATTAATCTTGTATCTGTCCCAACCTTCTCTTCCTGATAATCTGTTAAATTACTGTTTATCCTGAAATATTTCTATGTCAAAGCACCTATATTTGGAACTATTATTGTCCAGTCATTTTAGTCATGTCTCAATCTTTATGACCCCATTTCAGGTTTTCTTGGCAAGGATATGGAGTGGTTTGTCATTGCTTTCTCCACCTCATTTTACAGAAGAGCAAATTGAGGCAACCAGGGTTAAGTGACTTGTCCAGGTTCACACAGCTAGTAACTGTCTGAGGCCAGATTTGAACTCAGGTCTTCCTGACTCCAAACACAGTACTCCACATCATTCTCCAAACTTAGAAGTAATAATAATCATGACTGATATTTTTATTTTATATATATATATATGTATGTGTGTATACATATATATATATAATCTCATTTGATATAAGGACAATGATAATTCTTTTAATTTTCCAAAGATTTGAAGACTGAGATAAACCAAATACAAATGCAATCTTCTAAGGCCTCCAAATGCAGTTTCCTAACTACAATGTAGGAATGCTAAAAAGTTTGACAAAATTAAGATTCTAAGGTGATAGATTTGAAAGCAATACAAAGACTTTTCTCTGCAGAGGTGGGAGACTATGGGACAGTCAGACTGGATCACAGATTTAGAGCCAGAGGGGACCTTAGAAGCCACCTAGTGAAACCCATCATTTTATAGATGAGGTCACTACTGAGTCTCCAAGAGGTTAACTACCATGCTTATGGTCCCACAGGTAACTAGTAACATGGGCAAGATTTGATGAGGCTGACATGTTGATTTATTTTGTTGAACTTTTTTCCTCTTTTTGGGAGGGAAGGGAGCTCTACATAGGGGAGGAAAGAGAGTTTTATTCAGAAATGAAGGTGAGAAGAAAACAAGTGGGTGGGGTTTTTTTGGTTGATTTTTTTTTTCAGTGGACCCATAATTCCCAGGGAAAATCTCCCTTGACTTGTATGGATAAACACTTACTCTGTGATTTACAATATCAGAGAGTTAGCCAGGGCATTTGGGCAGCTAGGTGGCTGGCACAGTGGATAGAGGGCCTGGGCCTTCTAAGAAAACCTCAGTTCAAATCTGGCTTCAAACACTTACTAGCTATATGACCCGGGACAAGTCACTCAACCTTGTTTGTCTCAGTTCCCTCATCTGTAAAATGAGCTGTAGAAGGAAATGGCAAACTACTGTCATATCTTCGCCAAGAAAACCCCAAATGGGGTCGTGAACAACCAGACTTAACTGAACAAAAGTCTAAAAGCCAGGGCATTAAGATTATTAAGCGACTCCCCTGATGTCTCAGATCTAGCATGCAGCAGAACAGAGCTTGAAAATAGATCTCTCGGGGCAGCTAGGTGGCGCAGTGAGTAGAGTACCGGCCCTGGAGTCAGGATAACCTGAGTTTAAATCCAGCCTCAGACACTTGATATACTTACTAATTGTGTGACCTTGAGCAAGTCACTTAACCCCAACTGCCCTGCCTTCCGCCTCCAAAAAAAAAAAAAGAAAGAAAGAAAAGAAAACAGATCTCTCTCCAAACCAGGAGAACATTGTACACAGAAACAGTAACATTGTGTGATAACCAGCTTTGATAGAATTAGCGCCTCTCAGCAATACAATGATTTAAGACAATTCCAAAAGACTCATGATGGAAAATGCTAACCACATCCAGAGAAAGAACTAAGGAGTCTGAATGCAGATCCAAGCATACTGTTTTCTGTCTTTTTATTTGTTTTTTCTTTCTAGTGGTTTTTTCCTTTTGTTCTGATTCTTCTTTCACAATATGATTAATGTGGAAATATGCTTAATATGATCGCACATGTATAGCCTATATCAGATGGCATGCCATGGATAGAGAGGAGGGAAGGGAAAAATCTAGAAAATAGGACTCTCTAGGGATAGACCTGGAGTCAAGAAGGCAAGTTCAAATCTGACCTCAGATACTTAGTAGCTGTGTGACTTTGGACAAGTCACTTAACCACTGCTTGTCCCAGTTTCCTCAACTGTAAACTGGGAGTAATAACATCCTCTACTCTTCAGTTATTGTGAAGATCAAATGAGACAATATTTGTGAAGTACTTAGCACAATGCCTGGGTTGGAGCTACATGCCAGGTAGGTGAAGTTTCTTCTCTTCCCTTCCTTTGCATTCTTACCACCGATGATAAATTATTGTTTTTTTTCCCCTTACTTTACTGTTTTATTTTGCTATGGTAAGTAGCAGTGAGTAAAGGTCTTCTCCTACACCCAGAACCATTTACCATATTATTCTGATTTCAGGATTAATAACAACTTCTATTTCTTCTTAGTTAGAGTTCTTTGTCTATTCTAAGAACAGGTGGCACAAAGTCTGCCCAGAGCACTGGTGAGAAGATTCTGGGGAGTATTTTCAGAAACAGCTAAATAAAATTCAAATGTAGTTTAGAAACAAAAGGAACATTCTGTAAAAGTGGAGGGAATATTTCTATCCACCGATTTTAATTGTTTAAAATAGTGAGGTGAACCGCATTCCTGTAACAAGTTTTAGACAAGAAAAACAGGGCTGTCATGGAAATTTTTTATTAGAATTTACTAGACTTCTGAAAGCACATAAGAAAAAAGATAATCCATTTTTGCATCTATCAATATAATGCCTAGTGGGTTCCCTCTCTATCTGACTCTTTGCCTCTACTAAAATGAAAATATTGGCCACCCTTAACCACAGGCACTGCTCCTTCAATCGTTGATGCTTTTGAGCTCTCTACTCTGGGGCATAAGGGCCTCCATTGAAATGAGAGCTTCTCACATTGTCGTGCCAACAATAAAAATTTAAAATCTTTGCTCCAGGAGGTCTGCAGACAGTAATGGCATCATCCTTGACTGCAGCTGCAAAAGCATATTCATTTCCTGTTAGGCTGAGGGATGCTAATGGACTTTCAACTGCAATTCTTCTTTTAATGACTTGTTCTAGTGGAGATACAGACAAAGACAAAGATGGGAGCAACAATGCCATCTTCTGGCATAGCTCCTGTGAGAAAGGGAACTCTTAGAATGTGCTGGAATGAAGTTCCATGTTTTGGAGACCCAGAAATTCAGGCTCAGTGATCGGTCTCACTGGTCCCACCCCCAATTTCAGGATGACACCCAGGTATATTTAGGTTTGGACATTCTGTCAATAAATAGTCAAATGGACCTGGGGAATGGGGCCGGGGGAGGGGAAGAACAGAGAGCAAATCGCCTTTGTTTATGAAACCAGAAAATAATTTTAAATATTCCCTTCACTTAGAGACCTTGAAGAATGTATCAAATCCATTAATACAGCAATAATTGGTCATGCCTAACCACATGTTCAAACAAAGTCATTAATATAGAGAAGAGGTCAAAGAGTTTTTAGAAGAGTTCTTAACCTTTTTTATGTTATGGACCCCTCTGGCAGTCAGAAAAAGGATTATTTTCAGAAAAATACTTTTAAATGTTTCAGATAAAATGCATAGGATTATAGAGGAAACCAATTATACTGAAATACATTTCTGTATAGTTTTTAAAAACAAATTCATGGGCCCCAAATTAAGAATTCCTATTTTAAGTGGTCAAAAGATATTGACTTGAGATCAGAAAGGGACTTCTCAGGCCATGAGGAAACTGAGGGCCAGAGAGATTAAGTGACTTCCCTAATGTCACACAAGCAGTGAGTATCAAAGGTAGGATTTGAATGGAGGTCTTTTATTTCAGAGCCACTGTACTGTATTAATAATTAGCAACCAGACAAAAAGTGCTTCAAATAACAAATAACAGAAATGCAAATTAAAACAGTGCTGAGGTTTCACAGCACACTCATCCAATTGGAAATATAACAAAATAGATAAATGGTTAATGTTGAAAGGAGATTGGGAAAACTAGAGTAACGACTTGAATCCGAGGATAGATGGATTTGGGAGCCAGGAGAAACTATGTTTGAATTTTGCCTCAAAGACATATTGTATTCACTGTGTGAGCCTGAGTTAATAAGTCTCTTAGTCACTGTGAGCTTCAGTGACCTCATGTGGAAAGTAGGGATATTGATAACCTCTACTTCCCAGGGTTATTTTTTGTTGTTGTTCAGTTGAGTTCAGTCATGTCCAACTCTCTATGACCCTATCTGAAGCTTTCTTGGCAAAGATGATGGAGTGGTTTGCCACTTCCTTCTCCAGCTCATTTTACAGATGAGGAAACTGAGGCAAACAGAGTTAAGTAATATGTCCAGGGTTACACAGCTTGTGAGTATCTGAGGCTGGATTTGAACTCACTCCAGGCCCAATGCTCTATCCACTTCACCACCTAACTTCCTACCCCCAACCTCCACCCCCTGCCCCTGCTCTGGCCCCACCAAGATTATTACAAGACTGAAATGATACAATGCTCATAAAGCACTTAGCAGATCTTTTTTTTTTAACTTTGCAGATCTTAAAGAGCTATATGAAGATCGGCTGTCATTATTACTACAAAAATTCTATTGATGGAGTTGTAAATTGGTGTTACTATTCTAGAAAACCATTCAGAATTGCACATGAAAGATTACTAAACTGTTTATACCTAATTGCTTTGGGCAAATATTTCAAGAATGTAATTGACAGAAAGATCTATATACTAAAATATTCACAAATAGTCCTTTTACAGTAGCAAAAAACTGCAAACAAAGATAAATGTTGTAAGTCAATTGTGAAATGGATGAACTATATATGGTGTATGAATATAATGAAACATTATGACCATATAAGAAACAATAAATATGAGGAACTCAGAGAAACATGGGAAGACCTGTATGAACAGATACAGTACAAAGAAAACAGCAGCAAGGAAACTACATAAAAATTAGCTACAATAAGTGAAAAGAAAAGCAGTTAAAAGATTGATTTCAGTGAGACTCCTGTCCCCTTGCCTTGTCATTGACTATTCCCATCTTACTCTCATCCCTCCTCCCTCAGTGGCTGGAATACACTAGCATCTCCTAGAAGGCTATATTTTGCTGCAACCCAGGAATGTACTGCCCAGGAATCTTCCTATTCTCTGTCTAAAAGCTGAATTTGGGAATTCTAATTCATGTGGTTTCCAAAGAGGCAACCACCATATTGATACAAACCAGAAAATTCTCTATTACTATCAAGGGCATTTCCATGCTTCTAGTCAGCTAGGTTCACAAGCTGAGTGCCAACCTCACTTAGCTCCTCACTGCCAATCACCCTGCATATCTAATGTGTTGCAAAAACTTGTGATTTCTATCTTTATACCATTTCTTGCATATGTCCCCTCCTCTCCATTCCCACAGCCACCACCCGAGTTCATTCCATCACCTTGTACCTGAATTATTGCAATAGCCTCTTAATTGGTCTCTGGACCTCATCTCTGCCTCTCTGATCCATCTTCCATGTAGCTGCCAAAAGGATTTTTCTAAAGCATAGGTATGATCATGGCAACCCCCATCCCTTGCTCACTCATCCACACTCCAGAAATTCCAATTGTTCACTATAACCTGTAGGACCAAATACAAACACCACTGTCATTTTAAAATGTTTCACATATGGCCCCTTCCCACCCTTTCCAGTCTTCTCACATATTATTCCCTTCCATATATCCAACCATACTATCCCACTTGATTTCCTCACACATAATACTCTTGTCTCCAAACTCCATACCTCTGCATTGGCTATTCCCCCACCCCCCCACCCCAGACCTCTTCTTCCCACCCCCCCACCTCCACATGCTCTCTCTCCTCATTTCTCTGCCTCTTAGAATTCCTGATTTCCTTTAAGACTCAGTTCAAGCATGGCCTTCTACATGAAAGTCTTTCCTGATTCCCCCAGATACTTTTTCTCTCCCTCCTAAGAGTACCTAGTATTCATTTACTATATATCCCATATATTCTTAAGAATGTATACATTGTCTTCTCTGGTGGAAGGTAAGCTCCTTGAGAACTGGTCTAACCATTGTGGAAAGCAATTTGGAATTATACAAAGAAAGTCACTGAAACATCTGTGTCCTTTGACTAGAACTTCAATTGCTAGATATATGCCCCAAGGAGGTAGACAAAAAAAAGGGACCCAAACATACCAAAATATTTGTAGCAGCACTTTTTATGGTGACAAAGAACTAGAAATTAAGAATATGTCCACTGACAGGGGAATCTCTAAGAAGGCTGTGATAACAAATATAATGGAATACCATGAGTACAGCAAAACATGGTAAGATCTATGTGAACAGATGCAAAACAAAGTAAGCTGAATCAGAAAAAACAAGATGTGTAATGATGACAACAATATAAACGAATGGAACAAAAGTGAAATTGAAAATGAATTTTCGAAATAATGAGAACCAAGCTTGGCCCCAAAGAAAAGATATGAGAAGACACTTCCTTTCTTTGCAGAGATGAGAAACTATGGGAGTGCAACACCATATATAATGTTAGACATTTTTGGATATATGTGTTAGTTTTTCTAAACTTGTCTGTTCCCTTTTGTAAAAAAATTCTTTGTCATAAGAGATGGCTTGGGTAAGGGAGTGGGAAAGATGGATATACTGGGAAATTTAAATAATAATGAAGAATACCAACATTGGTAATAACACATATAAATAATAAAAACATAAGATGTCAATTTTAAAAAATAGATAAAAATGCACAACTAGAGCCTTCAGCATATACCAGGAGGAGTATATAACTAAATAAATAAAAGCCAGCACTCCATAGCACTTCACGAATATTCTCTCATCTGATCCTTACAACAACCCTGGGAGATAGATGCTATTATTACTCCCATTTTACAGATGTGGAAACTGAGGCAAACAGAGGTTAAGTAATTTGCCCAGGGTCACACAACTAGTGTCTTAGTAAACTCTGGTTTTCCTCACTAGGTTCAACGCTATCTACTTCGCCACCTAGTGGACTAAAAAACCCAATCATTTATTCTTCGTTTTCTTAGTGGACCTACAATAAATGTTTGCCTGGATTAGGCTGTTTGATGTAAGATCACTACCAAATCTAATCTCTTCCGTGTGGTAACTCTTCAGTTATTTTAAAAGAATTACCACATTCCCCTATGTCTTTCCTAATTCCTTCCACTGATTCTCTGGTGACAGAAGAACCCCCATCCTGGCCATCTTCCTTAGACTATTCCTTTTTTTCTCCCTAGATCCAAAATTTCATTGGCATGGGGAACCCTTGGTAAGAAAACTCTTTCTACCACGACAGACCTACAACTGTTCTGTGATTTCCAGTCTTGGAGGGCTGCCAAGGACACCTACAAGTTGTTATTTCCCATGCTCGCTCGCTCTCTCTCTCTCTCTTTTTCTCTCTCACTCGTGCAAGCACACACATGCACACACACACATGTCAGAAAGACTGAAAGACTGGCTGTCTACCTAATAGCCCACACTGCCTCTCTTTCCTTGTCCTTCCTAAAATATGGTGCTCAGAGCTGAATACAGAACCCCAAATACAGTGTCACCAGGGCAAAGTAGGACTCTTCATTTTCTTAATTCTAGATACTACATAACCTGAGATCATATTAGCTTGGGGGTGGAAGGGTGAAGAATATAAGCAGAAATTTAGACTTAAAGAAAAAAAAAAGATCAATAGTTTTTTTTAACTTTTTGGCTGCCATATCACATTGTTGACTCATATTGAACCTAGACACATTTCCTCACGATGGTTAATTTTTTTAAAAAAAATTAATCATTCTCTTTTTTCCCCCTTATCCTAATTATAGTATGTCCTAAAAACAATCTGCAGTAGTGTGTAGAGACCTGGCCTCTGAGTCACGAAGACCTGGATTCTGGTCCTGCCTCTGACATTTATTGATATTGAGACTCCAGGCAAGTGCCAGTCCTACCCCTCCCCATCCCACCCTGGCGACTTTCAATTTTTAATTTCTTTTTCTTGAAATACATAACTTTATTTAGAAACTGTTCAAATTTAAAAAAAAAACCCTATTAAGAAAGACCAGGTTTCTGGTGGTACATCCCAGCAACTTTCTAAGATTATAAATTCCATCCAAGTTGCTGACCTGTATTGAAAGACTGATTGCCCTTCTGGTGTTCCCTTATAACAATGAAATCTCAAGTCTGGACCATGATTAGTCAGGGTAGCTAGATGGCGCAGTGAGTAGAGCTCCGGCCCTGGAGCCAGGAGGGCCTGAGTTCAAATTTGACTTCAGACACTTGACACACTTACTAGCTGTGAGACCTTGGGCAAGTCATTTAACCCCAATGGCCCTGCCAAAAAAAAAACAAACAAACAAACAAAAAAATTAATCAACCTTTCCAACTTAATAGGGCAGCTAAGTGATGCAGTGAATAGAATATCAGCCATGGAGTCCAGAGGACTTGAGTTCAAATCTGACCTCAGACACTTACTAGCTATATGACCCTGGCCAAGTCCTTTAACCTTGTTTGCCTCCATTTCCTAATCTGTAAAATGAGCTGGAGAGGGAAAAGGCAAAGCACTTCAATATCTTTGCCAAGAAAATCCCAAATGGGGTCACCAAAGAGTTGGCTACAACTCAAAACCATTGAATACATCCAACTTTAAGTCATCTAGGAATTTGAAAGGCATGCTATCAATTCCCTTCATCCATGGCACTGATGAAAATGCTGAACAGGAGAGGACACTCAGAGTGAATGAAGGCAGAAGAAATGAATTTTGGCAGGCTAAGGGAACAGAGAAGCAGGCCAAGCAACTTAAGGTTAGCATTTAAGAATACAAAATACAAGGGGGATAATGTTTTGTGATGCTTGACTAGATTTTTTTTTTGTTTTTGCTTTGCTTCAGAAATTAGATAAGGCCATAATACTGGCTACTACTGGCATTTCTTTATGTAGCACATTTGGGTTTGCAAACCTTATACATGCATTATTTCATTTAATTGTCTCAACAGCTTTTGATGTAGGTGCTGTGTAGCTTGGGCCTACCCAAAGGATAGTATTAACCCAAATCCAAGACTTTGGGCTTGGAATAAAATTAAGCAAGCATAGCCAAAGATGCAGAGGAATAATGAGAGAGGCCTCAGTATTCCACAAGGTAACACTCTTGGAATTCATAGCCTATTTTACATCTGTGATACTCTTTCCCAGAATGTACAAAAGTTTAAATGCAAATTATTTTTATTATCACACAAGGGAATCTGGAAGATAAATTATACATAAATTATTTCTGCAAGGGAGGTAATAGGATTCCATTAAAAGAGCCCTGGCTCTGAATTCAGAGAACCCAAGTTCAAATCCCACTTCACAATCTGTGGAACCTTGGGCCTTCCAAGGGTCTTCCCTTGTCTTCCAGGACTTCAACCCCCATAACATGAGGGCCTTGAACTAGATGGCCTCTGAGATCTAGGATCCTATGAGTCTATATAGCCCTTGTAATTTAATTAGCATGGCGCATGTTTGAAACCTCAATTCATCTACTCTAGCTTCTCTCTGTCTCATTGCATGAGAGACAGTTAGAGAACTGGACCTGGTGACTTGAATTCAAATCCTGCCTCTAACACTTACTGTGTGACAATGGACAAGTTATGTACCCTCTCAGGGCCTTAGTTTTCCCATATGTAAAATAGAGAAAATAATATTTGCAGGATTTTTGTTAGGAAAGCATTTTGCAAACCTTATGGTTTGCAAACAAATGGAGGGAGGGGTGAAGTTTATGTCTCCTTCATTAACCATTTATTTGTTTTTCTGTATTTTATTAATCTTTTGTTTCTAAGTCACCTTCATTTTCAGATGTATCTCTTCCTAGTCATCCTCTCCTATGTATGTGTAGAGCACATGTCAGATTGCATGCCGACTTAGGGAGGGAGAAGGGAAGGGGACAATACTTAAAACCTATGGAAATAAATGTTGAAAACTGAAAATAAATAAAGTATTAAAAAATAATAATATTTTAAAAAAGAGTCATCCTCTCTAATCAAGATTAGAAGACAGAAACAGACAGAGGCACGGAGTAGTTCGGCAAATCTAATCAACCCGTCAAATTAAGTCTGGCAATGCTGGACCTGAAATCTGTAGAACCTGAATTCAGATCCTGTCTCAGATTTTTACTGGCTTTGGTACCCTGGACAAATCACTACTTCCCCAGGCCTCAGTTTCCCCATCTATTAAAAAAGGGAGATTGGATTCAATGGTTTCTAAGGGTCCTTCTAGCTCTGGATCTATAATCCTGTGACTATGTTCACAGTCATAGTTCCTACCTCTGCAAAGGGAGGGTGGTAGAATTTCTCATCTCTCCTTCAGATCCAAGGCTGAGTTATTATTCTTATTCAATCACTCTTCCTTCTTCAGACAAAGCCTTCGGAAGATGCTCTGTTTTGGGGTGGCTGGGTTTTTCGCTTTTGTTTTGGTTACTTCCATCTCTCTCCTCCAAAGCTATTATTTCCTTCAGCTCTCTTTAGGTTCTGATCAGGTTTCAGGTTTTCTGTCCCTTTCACATATGAATTCATCTCCTCTCAGTCACCTGAAGAGCTGACTCAGCCAGTGATCCCCAGATTATGCATACATAAATCCCCTGCTTCCTCTGTTCTCTTACTACATTAAGGGAGACTATTGATCTGTGAAAGGAGAGCAGGAAGGCAAAGCTGATCTAGAGAATGCTAAGAAGACAGAGCTTTACACCTACTCAAAGGTTACTACAGGATGCAGAGAGGCCTAGAACTCCTCTCATGTCCAATTCTCTGTGAAGACCCCATTTGGGGTTTTCTTGGCAGAGATGCTGGAGTGGTTTTGCCATTTCCTTCTCCAGATCATTTTGCAAATGAGGAAACTGAGGTAAACAGGATTAAGTAACTTGCCCGAAGTCATACAGCTAGTAAGTATCTAAGACCAGATTTGAACTCAGGAAGACTCATGCCTCTAGGCTCAGCCCTCTATCCACTGTACCACCTAGCTGCCTTCCCTGTGTTGGGCCCTGGGAAAGGGTCAATCAGTTAGGTTTTCTTAAAGCACCATACCACATAAAGTGACCATACTACCCAATAAACTCCAGCTGTTCCCCCTTATCCCTAGAATAGGAACTAGACCTGGGACTTCATAGATACAGTACCAGATGAAGAAACTCCCACTACTGGCACAGGTCTGCACTTTCCTCAAAATTTATTATCTTAGACAGTTGCCTTGGACACAGAGAGGTAGACATTTGCTCAGGGCCATGTGGTCAGTATGACCACTAGATGGCGAAGTAGATAAAGCATTGGACTTTGTGGTCAGGAATGCAACCCCAAATACTTACTAGCTATGTGACCTCTAGGCAATGACTTAACTCAGCCTTCTTCAGTTTCCCCATCCTCATATAATAAGTGTGTGTGTGTGTGTGTGTGTGTGTGTGTGCGCGCACGCACATATACACATATATGCCTATACATAATGTATACACATATGTAGATGCACATGTACGCATATATGTGTGTGTACATGTGTTGTATGTTTGTATCTATGTGCATATGTGTACATGTACTGTGTATGTGTGTGTGCACATATACATGAACATTATGTGTATATACATACATTCATACACACACATATCAAGTGATCTGCCAATTCTCTATCTTCTATCCCAGTGTATCTCACACAAATAGAAATGGGAACAACTGGCCCATACAAAAAAGATCCCTGTGGGCTTCATGCTGACTTAGAACACTACACATTTGGATAGGAGCCACTTTTTAATCTGGTCCCGGGTGTACTCAGGAGTGCTGTGGGCCACATATGTCTGACACCTCTGCTCTCTCTTTAGGGTCACATACGAACTCCTCTATTTGGAATTTAAAGCTATTCATGACCTGGCTCCAACTTTAATGTTCTAACCTTATTATACATTACCCAGCTTTCTGCTCTCTGCAGTATTGCCAAAGGGACTTACTTTCCTGCTGTTCTTCTTCATACATGACACCCCATTTCCCTTCTCAGTTCCTTTGCACGAATTGTGCCCCCATTCCTGGAATGCAGTCCTTCATCTCCTCCTAGAATCCTATAGGATCGTGCTTATTTTTGCCTACAATGGTTTTTCTTTTTCTTTTTCTTTTCTTTCCCTCTTAATAGTTTTTTTTTTTGCTTTTTCTTTTAAACTTTGTGATGTGAAGGGGAAATTGTTGTTTGTTATTCTTCATGACCCTATTTGAGGTTTTCTTGGCAATGATACTGGAGCAGTTTGCCATTTCCTTCTCCAGCTTATTTTATAGATGAGGAAACTGAGGCAAGCAGGATTAAGTGACTTGCCCAGGGTCACACAGCTAGTAAGTATCTGAGCCTAGATTTGAAGTCATGAAGATGAGTATTGCAGATTCCAAGTCCAGGGCTTCATTTGCTTCACCACCTAGCTTCCCAAGGGGAAAATTTGGGGTCAAAGAAAGGGATAGGGATAGTACTATTTTTTTTTAAGAGTGTACTTAAAAGAAAATGCACATGATTGAACATGTATAACCTATATCAAATTGTTTACCATTTCAGGGAGGTGGGAGATGAGGGAGGGAGGGAGGGAGGGAGAAAATTTTGAACTCCAATTTTTCTTTTTTTTTAATTAATTAATTTTTAGTTTTCAACATTCACTTCCATAAGATTTTGAGTTCTAAATTTTCTCCCCTTTCCTCCTCTCCTCCCTCCCCTAGATGGCATGCAATCTAATATAGGCTCTACATATATATTTATATTAAACATATTTTCACATCAGTGATGTTGTAAAGAAGAATTAGAACCAGCGGGAGAAACCACAAGAAAGAAGAGAAAAAAAACAATAACAAAAAGGGAAAAAATAGTCTGCTTCCATCTGCATTCAGACTCCATAGTTCTTTCTCTGGATGTGGATGGCATTTTCCATCATGAGCTTTTTGGAGTTGTCTTAGATAATTTCATTGCTGAGAAGAGCTAAGTCTATCAAAGTTAGTCATTGCACAATGTTGCAGTAACTATATACAATGTTCTCCTGGGAACTCAATTTTTTTAAACGAATGTTAAAAACTGTCTTTACATGTAATTGGGGAAAAAAATAAAATATTTTTTAAATGCACAAAAAAGAACATAAAGAAGTTCAGAAGGAAACAGACAAGCAAAGCAATTTCAAAAGGATTACTTGGAATTTAATAGATCTTTTAAAAAACAAGCTATACATAATAGGCTATCCAATATTTCATATACAATCACTTCTGCTTTTTACATGGAAATACTTAGATTTCTTTTTTAGTGTTTAAGTAGTCTTTGGTTTGAGTGCCTTGACAGCCCCTTCTGAGTGTACACACCCCAATTTCTTCAGGCATGCCTGTTTCAGAGGAAACCCTGGTAAATTGGGACAGGCCCACCTGGTCATATGCCCTGAGTAGGGCCTCTAATCTTAACAACACATGCTAGCTTCCAGCCCTTTCCCCAGCTCTCTTTCTATCTCTCCCTTCTGGAATCCACAGGTCCTCCACAATTTTCCAGTTCCTCTTTCTGCCCCTCCAGGAGCACAATCATCTGATTTAGAACAGAATGAGACCTTAATGATCACCTGGTCTAAAATTGTTCCTTTAAAATGAGGAAACTGAGGCCCAGAGAGGGTAAATAACTAGCCCAAGGTCGAAGGGTGGCCAAAAGGCATCAAAATCCAGTCTTCTTTCCACCACACCCATTTTCCACTGAGACTAGGCAAAGGATTAGATCTAATCATCTTTCTCAATCTACATATCCTGGCCTAGTATTATCTCCTCTCCCCCACCCCCTCCACCCCCATCCAACGGCATTAAAAGACTTAAAACCAAACATTTACATTTTATCACTTCTCCCCAGTCTGGAGTCCCCCAGGAATCTGCAGCAATTTGGTTTTGGGGGAGGGGGAGGAAGGGAGTTGTTGCAAGGTCAGGTCAAGATTCTGTGCTCTGAGAGGCCAATTCCTTGTGGATTTAAGTTCTGCTGCTTCACAGACATGCAAAATACTTCTACACTGACCATACATTTGGTAAATGTATGTTGTTTGTAGGGTATCAATCCAGTAGGACCATGTGGACTAACTGACCCCAAATACATTGCTGCTGATGGACTGACAACTCAAAGATAATATGAGGAAGTACCACAGTTAGATAGAATGAAAGGATCTGGCTACAAATCCCATCTCAGATGGTTGACCTGGATGACCTTGGCCAAGTCATTTATCTCCCTGTGCCTCAATTTCCTCATCTGTGAAATGAGAGATGATGACCACTGAGGTCCCTTCCAGCTTTAGATCTAAATGAGTCTATGTTCTCTTGAAGATGGGTTCCCATCCCAGCTTTCCTACCTATCTTGGGTAAATCCTCCCCTTTCTGAGCCTCAGTTTATTCATCTGTAACTTGAGGAGGAATAGGCCAGAGACCTGCAAAGACCTTTCTAGCCCTTAATCCCCAGATCTGTTAGACAAATGAAAACACTGGTCATTAATTAACTAAAAGAACTGTCTAGCCCTAGGGAGGTTAAGCAACTCATATTTGCTCTTAGACTTTGGAAAAGGATCAATTCAGTCCAATGTAGCAGCTAGATGGTCCAGTGGATAGAGCATTACCCCCTGGACTTTGGAAAAGGATCAGTTCTTTCCAATGTAGCAGCTAGATGGTCCAGTGGATAGAGCATTACACCTGGAGTCAGCAAGACTTAAGTTCAAATTCAGCCTCAGACACTTGCTAGCTGTGTGACCCTGGGCAAGTCACTGAACCCTGTTTGCCTTAGTTTCCTCATCTGTAAAATGAGCTAGAGAAGGAAATGGCAAACAACTCCATTATCTTTGCCAAGAAAGCCCAAAATAGGGTCATGAAAGGTCAGATATATGTTTCACCATAGCCCTACCAACACTGAATTTTCTAACTTTTAAAACTATATTCACCAATTTAAGAAGAATAGTCACCTCAGTTGTTTTAATTTGCACAACTCTACTCTCATTTTTTAGAGAATTTTAATAGTTTTTTTTTTCTTTTTTGGTAGTTACTTTAGCACTTACTAGCTAGGTGAGAGACAATATCCAAGCCTCAACCTCTCCAAGGTGCATTTTCCTCGTGTATAAAATGGAGATAAAAATCCTTGCCTTGGCCCACAGGGTTATTAGAAGCAAAGCAAAAGTCTTCTGTAAATGTGAGTTGTTATTAACAGAAGGTCAGTGGTGTCACCTTACACCTAAGGGAAAATACATTCAATTTCATCTCCTCTTTCTCTCTTTTCTTCTAAATCCTTTCTTTTCTCCTTTGTCTGCTCTATTCTCCTTTTCTAATCTCCCTTTCTTCTCTTTCTCACCCCCAGTTCTCCTGAGATAAAGAAGAAGATGTACACAGGGGAAAATGCCAATTGCTATAGTCAGAGGCTATAAGTTCAAATGCTACTTCTGGGGCTACCACCTCTGCAACCAGAGATAAATTAATCACCCCTAAAAAAGAAGGACTTTAAACTATATGGTTTCTGAGGTCCTTTCCAGTTCAAAAATCTGTGATCCCATAAGTTATTTCTTCCTAGGGAAGATATTAAATATAATTGTAGTAGGAATTCCTGGCTTACTGTTTATTCCCATAGCCTGACACCCTAATTATAATCAGATGACTACTGTGTAAAGTTCTGTATTCTTTTCTAATTTTTCTGTTAGGCACTATCTTACTGCCTTCTACATAGCAGACCTCACTAAACACATGTGAGAAGCTTTCTTTGAAGTTTCATTTCTCAGAGATATTAAGACATTTCATTATTTTGTATGACATTGGCAAGGACATGTGACATATTATATAACACATACTACATGCAAAGTTCATAAAATTTAGTATCAAGGAATAGTTTTTGAAAACCAACAAATCTACTTAATCTATTTGTCTAATTTAAGGGGTTTTTTTTGTTGTTGTTGATTTAAATGATTTAGTTTCCTTATATTTTTTATTCACTAAGACAGCAGAAATTCTCAAGTGAGATTTTAAATGCTGAGTCATTAGCCCCAAAAGCTTCAAATTTATTACCTAATTGTTGTGAGTATAGACTAGCCTTCCATATAAACTACACCCTAAAATGAGATATCTCCAAAAGGGAAAAATGTAAAGATCAGGAAGAGATAGACATCTAGAATTTGAAGAGAATTTAGAGATTATCTAATTCAACCTTCCCTTTTAGAGATGACTTAACTGAGGAGGAGGAAAAAAGAACACCTTGCCCAAAGTCATGAAGGGAATAAATACTGGTGCCAGCATTTGAATTCAGGCAGGAATTAGGCTGTCAATACAAGTCAGTCAACCAGAATTTTAGCACCTACTATACATGAGGCACTGTGCTAATCTCTGAGGATACAAAGAACTGTAAAAGACGGTCCCTGTCCTCAAGGAGCTCACAGTCAAAAATGGGAAAGACAACATGCAAATAACTAGGAATATATAAAGGGCAAGGAAAGGGAATAAGTATTTATACAGTAACTGCTGTGTGCCAGGCACTGTGCTTGGTGCCTTTTATTAATATTATCTCATTTGATTCTCACAATAACCTTTGGAGATAGGTGCTATTATTACCTCCCATTTTGCAGTAGAAGAAATTGAGGCAAACAGAGGTTAAATGACTTGCCCAGGGTCACATAACTAGTAAGTATCTAAGGCCAGATGTGAACACAGGTCTTCCCTGATTCCAGGCCAAAAATCTATGCACTGTGGCAGCAGCTGCCTCAACATAAACTATATCAGAGGTAAGTCACTAGCATTTAGGAACTAGGGAGAAGAAGGAAAACTCACCTGGAAAGTTGTGCCCCCCAATCCTAGAGGAAGGTTGTTTCTAAAGGCAGGGCTCAGTGAAAGAAAAAGTGGTTATTTTGAAAAATAAGCTAGAATCAGATTAGAAGAGGAAAAAAATGACAAGAGTCTAGGAGAAGAGATACTAAAACATACCTCCTCCCCCACTGGCTGAGAGACAGTAGGGCTACTAAAACAGAAGGATGTAGCCAAAGCTAACAGTGTTGTTATGTCTTCTGCTTGTGGTTTTTCTCACAAAGCACAGTTCAATCTGGAAGGGTTGAGGTAGAAAATAGTTGATTTAAAAACGAAAACATCAACAAACTTGTGGGGTTTTTAGTCATGGGTTTTTGAGAGCTGATTGAGAAATGTATCACTGCTAACATTTACATAGACACATGAAGTTTGTAAACATTTCAGATGCAGGATCTCATGGATATGACCAAGTCTCTGAAGTGCTACCATCTCCACGTTACAACTGAGAAAAATTGAGACCCAAAGAGTCACAGCACTTGCCCATGGTCACCCTGATAGTAGATATTAAAAGCAGGATTTGAAGCCTCCTGACCAGAGATCGAGCTCTCTACCATACCGTGAGGTCCTATAAGAAGCAGCAACTTTGCTAGAGGGTTACGCAAGTATGTGATGCATCTACCACTTGTCGGTGGAAAAGTCCTGCTTGGCAGCTTTGAGGGTTTACCATATAGTAGAAAGAGCATTGTTAGGTCAGAAGGCCTTGGTTCTTAGTCCTCTGACTTAAAGAAACTCATTTCCACACCTGTACAAAGGCGATTATGATAAGAAGCCTGCCATTATCATAGGGCTGTCAGATGAGAAAATATCCAAATGTACTTTGAAGAGCCTGAAGTGGCAAACACAAAAGCAATTATTATTATTATTTAGCAATTATTGCTAAAGTGGTGTGACAAGGTCTAAGGCAACCTATACACAGGAAGAGCAAATAGCCTTCATTTAAAAAAAAGAAAAACCAACAACGGCAACAACTGGGAGAATAGATTCTATTCCCTCCTCCCCTGTGGTATATGTTATTATTGAACCTTTATATTTCAAATAGAACTTATCCATTTTCTATTTTGTTGTTTTACATGAATTTCCTTATAAGATACCCTGGAGAGGAATGTTCTGGTTTTTTCCATGCATAAAGAAAGAATGAACCCCAGAGCCTATCTACCAGACTGCATGACTAAGGTACTCCCTGAGGACAGCTGCTAGACACGAAGGCAAGGTACTGTGAGGAACTAAAGGGCCTGCTGGGAACTTACCCTAAAACCTACACCTCTTATTCATATGTGGATTTGGAAGGCCCGCAGCCTGGCTGGGGCCAGAGGAATGGACACCATTGAGTTGTAGATGTGCAATGGTCAATGGTAATGTTCAGAAAGAAAAGACAAAGGTGCCAAGAGGAAGGCCTGGGTATGTGTGGAGATCCCTGGGGAGAGTCACAGAGCTTTGAGTTTAGACTTGGAAAGGGGTGAGGAAAGAGGCATGAAATGAGAATGATAAATCTGGTGGTGGGTCCAGCTGACCTCTTACCCCATGCAGTAGTCCCCTGAGGAGCAGTTGTTTGCTATGTTTGAATAATAATGTGGCTCAGAATAACTCATTCTTAGGGCACTTTTAAGTTTTAAAGCCCTTTCCTCAGGGCCAGACAGCAAAATAGAGAGTACAATTATTACTTCCCTGGTTTCATTGAGATGAGGAAATTGCTACTTCATAATACTAGCTCATTCCATTTTTAACAAAATAGCTCCATGAGAAAGTGTTTCCTTTTAGCAAGCCAAAACATCTCCCTAAAACTGCCATCCATGTCTCAAAATATTATTCTTTTCTCAGGTACCATGTCTCCCATGCCCCTAAGTCTTCTCCAGATTAAACAATTCCAGCTCCTTCCGCAGGTCTGAGATTCCTCATCGTACTCCTGGACCTTCCTCCCACTTTTCCAAATCTATCTTAGAAATGAGAGGGTCAGTACTAAATGCAGCTTTGCAGATGTGGTCTCCTCAGAGCAGATAACTGCTGTTAACACAGCCTAAGAGGATGGCAGCTTTGCTTTCTGGTACTGTGTCAGACTATTGAATCATTCTGATATTACTGTAGTTAGTTACACAACTTTTTTTTAAAAAACTAAGTGAAGGATTTTATATTTATCCTTATTATTAAATTTAGTCTCATTCATTTCCCCTTACCATTTCAGCTTGCCGAAACTTTTTTTAGTGTCTGGGTCTGGCATTTGGGGTATTAACTAGCTAGCTCTCCCACCTCCATGGTAAATGATATATTTACCTCCAATGGTAAATATACTATTTATAGCTTTTTTTCCTCCTCTCTTTTTGGTTGGAGAGACATTATTTTATTTGTGTAGAAGACTTTCTCTATCAATAAGACCTGCAGCTATTCCGAAATTTATACTGTTAGGTAGATGACGAAGCATGCTCCCCACCTCCTGATGGGGTAAGAGGTACAGAATGAGACGTTTTCAGATGTGACCAAAACGTGGATATTTTCTGAGCAATTAGCTTGTTACAAGGGATATTGGTTGTTGTTGTTTTTCCAGGTGTGGGGTTGATAGTGATAAAGAAAGAAAGGAAGGAAGAGAGGAGTGAGGAAGGAAGGAAAGAAAGAGAAAGAGAGAGAGAGAGAGAGAGAGAGAGAGAGAGAGAGAGAGAGAGAAAGAAAGAAAGAAAGAAAGAAAGAAAGAAAGAAAGAAAGAAAGAAAGAAAGAAAGAAAGAAAGAAAAGAAAAAGAAGAAAGGAAGGAAAAAAAGAAAGAAAGAAAGAAGGAAAAGAAAAGGAAGAAAGGAAGAAAGGTGAGAGAGAAGCAAGCAAGGAAGGAAGGAATAAAAGAAGACATTGACTTTTTTTAATATACTGAAGAGAACAGAAGAAAATTCAGAGAAGGATGCATACAGAACAGATTTGAAACTAATGTTATAAATTTACTAAACTTACTCTTTATAGAAATTCACCACTTGATTCAATCTTCATTTTCTTTTCTTTGTACATGGAAATGCTCATGTTTCTGATTGTAAAGTTCAGAAAAATAAATTATTTTTTTAAAATTTGAGAGTTCAAAAAATGTTGTGAGTATAAATCTGGCCTCAAACACTTACTAGCTGTGTAACCCTGGGCAAGTGACTAAATTCTTGTCTGCCTCAGTTTCCTCAGTTATTAAATGAAAGCAGTAATGTCACCCAGAGCAGCTAAGTGATGCAGTAGAGTCAGGAGGACCTGAGGTTAAATCTGACAGAAACTTACTAGCTGTGTGACCCTGGGCAAGTCATTTAACCCTATTTGCCTCAGTTCCTCATCTGTAAAATGAACTGGAGAAGAAAATGGCAAACCACTCCAGTATTTATGCCAAGAAAATACCAAAAATGGAGTCATGAAGAGTCAGACAGGACTGAAATGACTAAACAACAAAATATCACTTAACATCACTGGGTTGTTGTGAAGATTAAATGAGATAATATGTGCTTATAATATAAATAATTAATATAATATAAAAGTGCTTAGCACAGTGCCTGGCACATAACAGGTGCTTAATAAATGCTAACTGATTGTCTAGTATCATCAAATGAATATGTGTCAAGGGGCAAACTAGAACCAGTGTCTTCCTTATTCAAGGCCTTGTTCTATTTACCTCTTGTCAGCCATGTTCTCATTGATTATTACTTTTTTAAGTGTTAAACAGGAGGGAGGAGAGGAAGAGTCAGAAGGGGAGCCTAGATCTCACCCCTGCAGACCTTCAACCAGCCTAACATGAATCTATTATCAGAACTCCTTGAGTCTCCTATACTTTTATCTAGCCACACATACATCTAAGAAAAAAGTGTTATCAATGCAGCTTGGGGGCTATGATCACATCAGAAGGCAGACTGGAGGAGAGAGGAAACCAGCATGGTGTGATTATCAACCCCTTAGAAAAGGAAGAAAACCCAGCGCTGATGAGAATGATGGAGAGATACATTTTCAGACATGAAAAGCCTAGGAAAGTCTGAGAATAGTCTGTACATCCTTGAGGAAAGGCTTATTTGCGGGGAGGGGGGAATTTCAAAGTCCTATTTCTTAGACCAAATCAGAGATTCCAACAGTAGCTTTGAGGACAATTCTGACTGAAATCTGAGGTCTGAACCTTGGGCAAAGACAAAAAAAGGGTCATTTCTTTGCCGAAGGCCCTAGGAAACTTTAAGAAATAGCTCAGCTTTGGGCTAGCAGTGAGAGTTTAGGAAAAAGAAAACTGTATTTAGGGTCAGATGACCTGGCTCTTCCACTTACTACCTGGCTGACCTTAGGAAAGTCACTTAATTCTGTTTTGTGACTCAATTTTCTCAAATGTAAAAGAGGAGGTTGGATGGACCATATACCCTCTGAGGTGTCTTCTACTCCTAAACCCATAATCTTATGATGAAAAAGTAAACAAAAGAAAGGCAGAAGATTTTAGCATAAGAGTTCTGAAACAGGGCTCACTCTTTTGGCAAGTCAGGTAAAGCCTTTGGACTACTTGTCAGAATAATGGGTTGTTTTAAAAAAAAAAAAGTCATACTTTTATTTCTTTCATTATTTCCCAATTACATGCAAAAAAAATTTTAACATTATTTTAACATTCCTTTTTTTTTTAATTTTGAGGTGTAAATTCTCTCTCTCCCTTTCACCCCCTCTCCTCGTTGAGAAGGCAAGCAATTTGATGTTGATTATACCTGTGAAATCATGCAAAACATATTTTTATATTTGCCATGTAGCAAAAGAAAACATGGAGCAGCTAGGTGGCACAGTGGATAGAGTGCCAGGCCCAGAGCCAGGAAAACCTAAATTCAAATCCAGCTTCAGATCCTTACTAGCTGTGTGACCCTGGGCAAGTGACTTAATCCTGTTTGCCTCAATTTCCTCATCTGTAAAATGAGTTAGAGAAGGAAATGGCAAACCAGTATCTTTGTCAGGAAAATCCCAAATGGGGTCATGAAGAGTCAGACAGGACTGAAATGACTAAATAACAGCAAAAAAGAAACAGACAAAAAAAAACAACAACAAAGTTTAAAAAAATTATGCTTCAATCTGTATTCAGTGTTCCTTGGTTCTCGGGTAGATAACATTTTTTCATTGTGGGTCCATTT
The DNA here is from genome assembly GCA_028646595.1 of Phalanger gymnotis. NCBI lineage: Eukaryota > Metazoa > Chordata > Mammalia > Diprotodontia > Phalangeridae > Phalanger > Phalanger gymnotis. The sequence continues at coordinate 277,462,366 of CM053623.1, forward strand.
GAATTGCCTTGGATCATTGTCCTGACCAGTATAACTAAGTTTTTCACAGTAGACCATCCTTACAATATTGCTGTTACCATGTATAACATTTTCCTGATTCTTCTCACTTCTCTTTGCATCAGTTCATATAAGTCTTCCCAGGTTTTTCTGAGACCATCCTGCTCATCATTTCTTATAGCACAATAGTATCCCATCACAATCACATACCATAATTTGTTCAGCCATTCCCTACTCGATGGGCATCCCCTCAATTTCCAATTCTTTGCCATCATAAAAAGAGCTGCTATAAATATTTTTATACAAATAGGTCCTTTTCCCTTTGCTTTGATCTCTTTGGGATACAGACCTAGTAGTGGTATTTCTGGATCAAAGGGTATGAACAGTTTGATAGCCCAGAATAATGTTTTTAAACATACAAAATACATAAGATCTTAAAGAAAAACAATGAACACTAAAATAATTATCAGAAATTTAAAAAACGGGACAGCTAGGTGGCATGGTGAGTAGAGCACCAGCCCTGGAGTTAGGCAGACCTGAGTTCAAATCCGGCCTCGGACACTTGACATACTAGCTGTGTGACCTTGGGCAAGTCACCTAACCCCATTTGCTCTGCCTTCCCCCCTCCAAAAGAAAATTTAAAAAGCAAGTTCACAGATCCCAGATTAAGAACTACCAGCTAGAGGAAAGAAGATTGGATTGAGTCTGAAGGCCTCACTTTAGTCCCATGTCTGCCCATACTCCATGGTGTGGCCTAGCAGAAGGTATTAAACCTCTCCCAGCCTTAGCTTCCTCATCTGGGAAATAAGAATACTGCTACTAAAATAGAATAATGTTTGTAAAAAGTACTTAGCACATAGTAGGTGCTATACAGATGTTTATTGCCTTCCTTTCTCCTTTCCCTACTTGTTCTGCTTACCCCAGAGGGTTGGTTGAATTCATGTGAAAGAGTTTGGGATATTAAATCAAATGCTAAATTAATAGAAAGTATCATTGTTAAGAGGGCAGCTAGGTATTCCAATAGATGGAGTGCAAGACCTGGAGTCAGAAAGGCTCATCTTTTTTAGTTCAAGTCTTGCCTCAGACACTTACTAGCTATGTAACCCCAGGCAAGCCACTTAACCTTGTTTGCCTCAGTTTCCTCATCTATAAATTGAGCTGGAGAAGGAAATGGCAAACCACTCCAGTATCTCTGCCCAGAAAATCCCAAAGGGGGCCATGAAGAGTCAGATATGACTAAAAAAATTGTTAATCATTGCTTAGAAAGGGGAATGATTACAAACATCATGACAAGGGGGAAAACAAGCCAACTAAAAAATGAAAAAAGAGGCACCAGATAAAACCGGGAGTGCCAAGAAGACAGAATGACATCCCAAGCTAAATCAAGCTGAACTTAAAACTATGCACTTAGGACATCTTTTTGTAGACAATAGCTCTGGGTTCCCTCTAAATGCAGCAAAACATATGGAAAATCAAATTTACTATTGCTTAGAGCTAAATTTCAGTGGGTGCTGTGAAGTGGAGTACCACAGTGAAGAGGTTATCAACCCCAGAGGGTGGTCTTCTTAATTGTAGAAATACCAGATACAGCAGCATGGCCATCTACTGTAATGGAAGACATGAATCATCCCTTTAGGCACTGCCCTGTGAATCAAGCTTCACCAAATATTAAGTTAACCCTTAAAGTTAAATTACATGGTTGTGCCCTTACCAGGCTTAGACAACCAGTGGGTTTGGAAAAGTATTCAAAGGGTAATTAGAATCATTAAACAAGAGCAAAAGGCAAAGCCCAACACAAGAGTCATAAGAAATGTAGCTATGAGTCAAGAGAATAGACTGCAACTTACTGTATGACCTTGAGCAATAATGATAACAGTCAGCATTTATATAGTATTCTAAGATTTAGTGTTTGATTCTTGTGTGTGTGTGTGTGTGTGTGTGTGTGTGTGTGTGTGTATGTGACAATCAAGGTGAAGTAACTCACCCAGGGTCACACAGCTAACAAGTGTCAAGTGTCTGAGGCCAAATTTGAATTTAGATCCTCCTGATTCCAGGGCTGGTGTTCTATCCACTGCACCACCTAGCTGCCCCTGGTATTTGATTCTTACAACAACCCTGGGGGGTAGGTTCTATTATTATACCCATTTTATACATGAAGAAACTCAGTCTGAGAGAGGTAAATTGATTTGCCCAGGCTCAAACTGCTAGTAAGTGTCTAAGGTAGGATTCAAAACCTTGGTTATCCTGACTTCAAGTCTAGTGTTCTACAATCAAATGAGATATTTGTAAAGCACATAGCCCAGTGCTTTATAAATATCTCACATAGTAGGTCCTACATAAATATTTGCTCCCTTTACCTTCCTTTATTCCCTCTATTCACTGTACCACAGAGCTGCCTCTAGAAACTCTTCATTTCATAAGTTCCAGTTTTAGAAAAGGAAAAAAAGAATTCTTGTACCACTTATGAGGACCCTATGAGGGAAGGATCAAATGGACAATGTGCTTAAACTGTGCAGCAGAGAGTGTGAGCTGACTGGAATAAGAACTGTTGTTCAATAAATGCACAGTCCTGACTTTCTCCCTTTTCTTCCTTCTCCCCTCCAAAAAAATAAAAAATAAAGTCAAGATGATGTAGTCACTACACTTTAGTGATAGAGTTGGCCTCAGAACTGGAAGATCCCAGTTTGAGTCTCTCTCTGACATAAACAAGCTGTGTGAACCTGGTCAAATTACTTCTCTATGCCCCATACAACCAAGACTATCCCCCTTCTTCAGCCATCTCGATTTCAGAGAAAGAGGAAAAAATTATATATAATCCATTGGCAGCTAAAGGTAGGTTTACAAAAAGTGACAAATATGAATGTGCCCCATCCTTTATAAGAGTCCTGAATTCAAACCCCACCTCTGATGGGTACTACTTGGAGCAAATCATTTAACATTCCTGGATTAGCTTCCTTCTTCTATAAAATGGGAAGGTTGGGTCAGACGAGTTTTACAGCTATGGGCCAATGATTCTCTACTTCAAATTGTGAGAGAAAAGTCATATGCTTTATAAATATTATCTTTTATCTTTTATAATTTATTATAATATGATATAATATAATTATATTATTTATATTATATGTAATTAATATGATTACAATATTATGTTATATATTATTAGATTATATATAATATATAAAAGAATATATTATAACTATTATATATTATCTATTATTACATAATGCTATTATCTAATAATATGATATATTATATTATATAATTATATAGTATAATTTTATATTTTCTAATTATATTTTATACATATTGTGTCTTGTGGGCAGGACACTCACTGAGCTTCCTACCTACCAATTTGTGACTACTTCTCAGTGGCTGACTTTGAACCAGAGCCCAGAACCAGGCTGGTACTTATCTGTGACCTCATCTTCTGCCCTTGTCAAATATAAGCTCCTTCAGCATTGAGACTTTCATCCTTTGTCTTTATCATTAATGCTTCGGATAATATTTATAAAGCACTTGGAATAGGGCCTGGTACATAAAAGGAGCTTAATAAATGCTTGTTCCCTTCCCCATGCCTGCCACTTAATGGATGCTTAATAAGTGCTTACTCATTGATTGAGCATTCCATGGTTCCTCCACCCCAAGACTTCAAATTCGATTCACTTGGTCCTGGGCCAATTCAGCTTTATCTTCTTATCTTTTTTAATGGGGCAAATAATGAATCCTATTCTTAGGCTTTAGGAGAATTACCTAATATTCCTACAGTATCAGGAAATCTCTAGATGAATGAAACTCTGTAAATGTAAATTCTTCTCCCTCTATATCCACAATTCTGTACTCACAGCTTCCTTGTAGAATCTTTATTCAACTCAACAAATATGGATGGAGGGAGGACAAAAGGAGTACACATTTATATAGGACCTACCATGTGCCAGGCACTTTACAAGTTTAATGTCATTTTATCCTCCTAACAACACTAGAAGGTAGGTACTATTATTATCTTCATTTTACAGTTGAGGAAACTGAGGTAAAAATTGGCTGAGTGACTTGCCCAGGGTCACACAACCAATAAGCATATAAGGCAAGATTTGAATGCAAGTCTTCCTGACTCCAGCCCCAGCACTCCATCCACTGTGCTACCAGCTGCCTCCAAATATTGGACACATACCATGTGTAAGGCACTGTGCTAATTGCTATGAAGAATGGAAAGAACAAGATGGTGTTAGTAGGGAATCATAGGCCCACAGAATTATAGCAATATTGCTGTAAAGGACCTCCTGGGCCAAGGAGTCCAAGCCTCCCCCAAGCCACATTTTACAGATGAAGAAAATCAGCCTCAGGAATGTTGAATGACTTTCCTAGTTAGCTGGGTGGCTCAGTGGATAGAGCACTGGCCTTGGAGTCAGGAAAGTGAGTTCAAATCCTCCCATAGACACAAACTAGTCATGTGATCCTGGCACACCACTTAACCTATCTGTCTCAGTTTCCTCAGCTGTAAAATGGGGATGATAATAATAATAGCACCTACCTCCTAGGGTGGTTGTAAGGATGAAATGAGATAATATTTATAAAACACTTTGCAAACCTAAAAGTGCAACATAAATGCTAGCTACTATTATGATTATCCAGGGACTTTATAGAGGGGATTCTTCTTCAGGTATACCTAGGCTAGATAATCTCTTGGTCCCTTCCAATTTTGAAATCCTTCGATCCTGTTATAGGAAGTACCAGAAGCTTCGGTGTAAACTATCCAAGAGGAGGCAGTATGGTATGATGGTCACACTGCTCAACCTGGTGTCAAGAAAACCGTGTTCTAATCCTGCCTCTGACACGAGCTATGTGACCAAGGGAAAGTCACCTAACCTCTCTGAGCCTCGGTTTTCTCATCTATAAAATGGAGATCAGTAAGTGCACCTATCTCACAGGGCTGCTTTAAGGCTCTATTGGCATATGGTAGACACAAAGAATTTGACAAATGGTAAAGCGCTATAGAGATGTTTGCTATACTATTAGTCAATGTGTCCACACCAGCGTCTGTGATTTTCAAGCAGGAAAAAAAAATCCATGTTGTACAGCTTCAAAATGTTTCAAAGCCACCATACTGTGGAATAGCTGCATTGTCACAGAAGCCAAATGCTTTCACGTTTTTTTATTCTATTAAACCCTTACAGATGGTGAACCAACAGGATCCCTTTGCCCATTTTTCTGGCAGTTTACACATACCTAAAGTGTTTCTTATCACATACATACACACACACACACACACACACACACACATCATCCCATTGTATCAAGAAGCAATTTGTGATTATATTTTTCCTGACTCTCCTCTTCCATACTTTATCTTTTTATGTTACGAATGCAATTAAAATTTAAGAAAACATTTTAAATTGAATGCTAAATTGAATTCTTATCTGTCCATACAGACCAAGACCCCAAGAATTGTTTTTCAGTTTTGCAATTCATCATACCCCACAGGTCAATAAAGGCTCCCATTGGATGAGGTGGGAAAATAGGCTTCTTTCTGATCTTGGATTCTTCACAGGAAAGTCTGATCTCCTTGGCTTCCTGCCACTTTGTAAGAGGACTCCAACTGATCTGCCTTATCATGGTGGGGAGCACAGACCTAAAAAGGAAGCTAGAACCAAAGTTATCAAGGCTATTGTCTCCAAGAGAAAATTTCACAAAAGGCTGCTACTCCTTCCTTGTTACTGTAGACAGCTTTATGTTCTTCACCAGCCAAAAGGCAGTGACTTGAATAGTCCCATTATTTCCAGGGTTCTTGGCTTAAGAATAATTGATAACTAGTTGTAGGAGGTCCTTGTATCCACAAGCACCAGACAAGACTAAAATCAGAATGGCTGATGTTGGCTGATTCTCAAAATAAACCTGATGATTCTTCATAGTACTGTGAGATGTCAATTCTTGAATTTATTTATTTGAATTTATTTGACAATATACACAATTATAAATGATAAATATGTATGTATGTACATATATATATACACACACATACACACACACACATATGTCTAGAAACAGAAGTAGGCAGTTTTTGTAGCAAAAGGAAGGGCCAATCAATGGGCCACCTGAGTTCTATACTCATGGCCATAAGAACTAGTGGAAGGCTCCAGGGTATTAGGCAGCTCCACGCCAAGGTGAACATGACGTCACTGACACATCCTTCAACTCAACCAAGAGTTTTATTGCACAAGGTTTTGAAGAATCAACGGATAACCAATCATCACACACAACTCCACATTTCTATAAGTCACAGTTAGGTAACCCTGAATAATAGCTGATAGCTCCCCTTTTGTAATTGTTTCCACATGCCAGCCCCACTTCACATATAGCACTGAACTTCAGGGTGCATTTGGGAGCAAGGGGATTGATAGAATGATGCAATGACCAACTGAATAACTTATATGCTAAAACAAGAAACCTTAATCTTTTTTGTGTCATGGCCTCTCTGACAATCTGGCAAAGCTCTATGGGTTCCTTTTCAGAATAATAAAATTAAATGCATAAAATAAAATACATAGGATTACCAAGGAAACCAATTTTATTAAAATACAGTTATCAAAAAAAAGTTCACAGACTCCAAGTTAAGAATCCTTATATTAGAAGCATACAGAAAAGACATATATGTTCATATATATGTATATTCATACCCATGTGGATATAGATAGATACAATATTATAGATATAGATACTGTATAAGCATCATCATGACTGTAGCCAATAGAGTCAATAATATTTAATGAACTGCCAAACACTACACTTTGAGATCATGGCGGAAGGCATATTTCAGACTCAAGACTCTCACAAACCAGTTGGGTACAAGAAATGTGCACAACCAAAGATTTAAAATACATAGTAAAATGCCAGTAAATAGGACTATGTAATATAACCTGGATAATAAAAATATATATATTTATAGTAGCTTTGTTTGAGGTGGGAAAGAACTGGAAATTGAAGGGGTGCCCATTGATTAGGCGATGGCTGAATTATTCGTGGTATATGCATGTGATGGAATATTTTGCTGTAAGAAATGATGAAGAGAGTGGCTTCAGAAAAACCTAGGAAGACTTAGTGAAATGAGCAGAACTAGGAGAACAGAAGGCAGTTTGGTAAGACAGTGGATAGAAAATATGGGACCTGGAGTCAGGAAGACCTGAATTCAAATCTAGCCTCGAACACTTACAAGCTATGTGACCCTGGGTAGATGCTTTAACTTCTTTCTGCCTCAGTTTCATCCTCTATAAAATGGGAATAATAGCATCTATGTCCCAGGATTGCTGTGAGGATTAAACAGGACAATATTTATAAAGTGCTTTGAAAACCCTAAAGTACTACATAAATGTTACTTATTATTATTATATTAACAATTAATACAAAACAACAACATTGTAAAGACAACTTTGAAAGTCTTAGGAACTCTGATCATTGAATTTATTTACTGTGACTAACTATCACTCCAGAGATTACATGATGAAACAGGCTGTCTATCTCTGGATAGAGGCAATGGACTCAGAATACAGACTGAGGGTTTTGATCAGGCCAACCTAGGAATTTAGTTGGCTTGATTATACATGTTTGTAACTGGGAATTTTGTTTTTCTTGCTTTCTCTTGGGGGCAAAGGAAAGAGGAATGGGGAGAGAAAAGTTGGATCTTTAAAAAAAAAAAAGCAAAAGTCTATGAATTGGATACAGATGCTCAGAATGAAGTTGGACTAACTGATGGTATATGGTTGGCCTGTGAAATTTAGAACTGACAGATAATATGTAGAATGTTAGTTCCACTCTAACCCTTGAGTAGAAAGATGACATAAAGAAAAAAGTATTTTCAAGAGATTATCTTCACAAATATGTGCATGATGGGGCTGAAGTTACTAGTGGTAGCTCCCAAAACACAGAAATCAAATTCAAGGGACTTTGAGACAAAAGAATCCACAGGAATTTGGCATCAAATTGAATATAGAGTGGATGGCAGAGGGGGAGGAACAGATGACCAGTATGAGACAGCGGTCATTATTATCATCATCATCAGTAATTAATTAAAGAGAACTCTAAGTCTAAGACAACTAGTAGTAAGCACCCAAATCGAAAGTGTGGAAGTTCCGGGATGCAGGAAGAGAGAGATAATGGGTTTCCTTTTTTACATGCTAAGTGTCTACCAGCTCTTTTCTAACCTATTGAGATGGATTTCTGCCACCAAAGAACAAACACCACAGGGTAGTCTTCCTTTATTTTTATGTAGTTAGTCTTTATTCTTACAGTCAGAAAAACACTTCCTAGATAAGGCTGAGGAAAATAGGCATTCAAACTGGTAATAAAGAGTTATCTGGAAATGCAGTTCTGAAAGTTACAGAATTCCACACACTTCTTTTCCACTGCATTTTCTGAAGCTTGAAAAAAAAATTTAGGTAGAAGAGACATTTAGTCACTAAATAGGCAATGAACACTTTTTATGAAAATCCTTTGTGTCCAAAGCTGATATTACTGTTTTCCTTACATACTAACAAAAAGGCAACCAAAAGAGCATCATCTACCAACCTGTGTGTCTGCTTTTCTAACTATATAAGACCTGGCACATATAATAAAAGCTTAATAAATGCTAGTTCATTGATTGATTGGTCTGGAATAATCTATACATTCCCCAAAGCTTTTCAAGGAATACCTGTGTTCAAATCTTGCTTTGAAATTTATGGGCTATGTCTCCCTGGACAAATCTCTCAACCTCTTCATGTTCTAAGACACTCTTTAAAGACTATAAAGCCTTTAGAGAAGGCTCTCACCTGCATTGATTCAAAGAGCTTCCTCACTTGGAGTTTTCTTATAGCAATAAAATCATAGATCTAGTTCCTCTCCATGGAGGGTATCCTTGATGAAAGTTCCAGAGAGGCTTTCTTAAGTGATATTCCATAATAAATCACATTCTTAACATCACACAATTGATCAAAAGGTGTAGAGAAAATGGGATCCCACTGCATTAATTGTTTATTGATTTTTGACAAGCTTTTAATTTGGTAGAGAAATAATAATGATGATTATGATAACAATAATGATAAGCTTTTAGTTTAGTTGAGCAAAATGATATTTTAAAGGTTCTCCAACAAAGAGGGCTAGCATTTTCAAACATATTTACTAGATAACAAAACAAAAAAAATCCTTTTAGAGGATCCAAATATCATAAAGCATCTTCCTCACAACAACCTTGTGAAGTATTTAAAATATTCATATAAATCTAGGATCTCTTTGATATGTTTTTTTTTCCTTCCAACAATTCAGACCACAATCCATCTAATGCCTACCAATTCTGCATGACTTCTCCCTATGACTTTCCATTTTTCACCAGAATGGAGCCTTACAATGTACTGGGACCTGCCTTTATTTCTTTTTCTTTTATGTAAAAAAATTAAATATATATATATATATATATATACATATATATATATATATATATATACGTTTGTGTGTGTGTGTGTGTGTGTAAAATTTGCCTCAATTTCTCTTAACATCTCTAAAGTAGCAACAGAGCTCTCTGGCTGTCCATTGGTTTTCCTTCCCTGTTGCCACATAACCATTTCATCTTTTACAACCTGACATTTATTTGATAACATCCTTTATACAGGGATTTTTCTTTGTAGTTTATTATTTGTTGTGTGTTACAGCCTTCTCATACCTACCACACACTTCTCCACTGTCTTGCTGAGTGATAAATCTTTTTACTTCTTTAGGGACTACAGCATCCCATGGTTCTCAGGCATACAACAATGGTAAAATAATAGCTTTCCAGAAAGAAGCTTTTGTATCAGGGAGAAGTTCAGATTCATCTAGAAGGTTTTCAATATCCCACTATCAAGCCAGTCCTACTCTCCTCCTGTATAATTCTAGGCACAGCTTGTTTTCTATTTGCAATATCTTTCTGAGAAATGTATCCTAATGCATGAGCTCTATAGGTTATCCACCTAACATGTGTATCATAGTCTGGAAAACAAGCATTCTTTGTCTCCTTGGCTTTGCCTACATGAATAATTAAGTTCAACTCTTTTCAATCCATAAAGATCTCACCCAGAAGTTCTAGCAAGAGTTCTTAACCTGGGGAGTCTGTGAACTTTAAAAAGTATATATTTCAACAACTATTTCAATATTATTGGTTTCCATTGTAATTTTACCTATTTTATTTTATTCATTTAGGGAAATTATTCTGAGAAGGAATTTATATATTGTCAAAAGAGTCCATCACATCAAAATGGTTAAGGATTCCTGTTTGAGAGCCTTCTGCATCCAGCAAGAAGTCATCCCCATGAAGGACCTCATCAGCTACAAGAAAACTCTCCAAGTTGGGTTCCACACTACATTTCCTCCATGACCGTGGAGTGCAAATGCCTCAAACTATGTTAACTCTGTTGTTATATCTTTCAAGAAACATTGTATAATTTTGATGGGAGACAGTTTCTTGGAAGAAAACCTTCAAAATACATTAATGCTTTGCCCAATGATCAAAAGCTATTTAAAAAATATTCAACCAATAATGAGTACAGTGTTATTTGTGTTCTCTACATCTTTTAGCCAAGTGCATGGCTTACTATGGAATATCACTTGTGCACATCTGTCTCTTCTTTATTAATGGCCTCATTGAAGAGGTCTTCAATGTAGGTGTATCTTAGTCCCATCAAAAAAGTGTTTACCTTGAAGATAAAGTAGACATATGGGTTAGTAAATGTAGAAGTTCTCTTAGTTGCTTTTTTATTAATAATAATAGTAATAGCAAGCATTTGTAGCACTTTGCAAGTTTTTTCTTCTCTTGTCCTCACAACCCTGGGAAATAGGTGTCATTATTTTCCTCATTTTATAAATGAGGAATCTGAAGCAGACAGAGGTTAAGTGATTAGTTAATAAGTATCCGAGGGTGGAATTTAACTCAGGTCTTCCTCTCTCCAGGTCCAATGCTCTATTCACTATACCACCCAGTTGTCTCTATTATTTAAAAAGTCCCCACTTTTTCCCATATTTTTGGCATCTTTTCCAGACACCTTGTAAAAAAAATTCTTCTGTGTCCTCACAATTGTGACAATTAGCAAAGAGAGTGTAGTTTTTCTAATTTTGGAAATTTAAAAAAAATGAAGCTTGGAGAGGTATTTCTGGAGACTTGCATGGGATATTGGAAAGACCAACTGTAGCTCACAATGGGTTCAAATACTGTCTCTAACTCTCATACAGAGATCTATTATTATGATTATAGCTCTACAAATTCAAGTTAAGTGACCCATACAAAGTCATACTTCCTCAAGTTCACAACGCTAGTAAGTAGCAGAGTTGGACTTGGAATCATAGCTTTAGATCTAGAAAAGACTTTTGAGTACATCTAGTCCAATCACTTCATTCTACAGATGAGAAAATTGAAACCCAGAGATGTTAGGTGACTTGCCCAAGATCACACAGGAGGCAGAGTCAAGATTGAAACTTAGGACCATTGATTCCAAATTAGCTTTTCCTCACTATCCCCGTGCTGCCTCAAAAATTCATTGCTCTTTCCAGTAGATCCTGTCCCTTCTAGAGACTAGGTTTTTCTCATTAGTGAAATGAGAGAATCTCTTAGGCACCATCCAAATTAAAATTATAACAACTGTATACTAATCGTTTTAATTCGGTGATTTTTGATGATTTTTTTTCAACTGTTCATACATACCTTTATTTGATTAGAATCTACGTAACTTTAAACTAAAAGTTGCTACAAAATTAATAATGCCATTTCCAGTCATTTAAGAGATTAGTTGGTATGTTTTCAAAAAGCCTGGGAAGTACCAGCCAGGCTGCTTTTCTAGACAATGAAATTGGTTTTATGTTTCCCTTACTCAATTAAATTACCGTAGGCATACTTAACATAGAAAAAAATTCCCTTTACAATATATTGGGACTGAATCCCATTTTGGCTTCCTCCATAATCGTTAGCCAGAAAGAATATTAATGAATCAAGGCACTTACTCCTGAATCCATTCAAAGGAGAGCTATCAAGAATCCTTGATTGCTTTAGGAAGGAAAGTAGCCTCTTTTGGAAGGATCTGGTGCAATTCTATCCTGGGAAGATGTGCCATTGATAGTCTGTTTTTCTTAAAGTAAGAGGCCCCCATTTTTCTGCTCTTCTGTTTAAACCTAGTATGAAACAGAAACTTCCATTTCTGTAGCTCTTTCAGTCTAACCTAATAAGAGTAGAATTCTGCCTTGCTAAATAATGTAGAAATGCTAAGAAATAATGGACAAAATTGTTATAATTTGTAAAAAGTCCTTCATATATACCGATGCAAGTTCTTGCCCATCTGGGCTTTAAGGTTTAACTAAACAGATAAATAGATGGTCATCGGCTTTGAGATGACTTTCTCTTGACTTGACCATATTTCTCAACTCAGCTTTGGAAATTGAAACCTTTTCTTATACATATTAATTTGATTTAGCAATGTGTCAGTCTCTCTCTACCCTCCCCTCCCTAAGCTTGATTATTAATTTATAACTTTCTGTTTCATACCGTTAGGTCCCAGAAATGTTCTACCCATACCATTCGCATTATAGTTTACTACTCACATAACCCGGGGTAAGCCCATTAACCAATCTAGGCATCAATTTCTTCATCTGTAAAATGAGAGAGTTGTACTAGATGATTCCTAAGGTCCCTTCCAACTCTAGCATTGGACATATTTGCTTGTTATTAAAATTAGTAAGGCAATCATGCCCCTGTAAGGGTACCTTCCCTTTCTAGTTCTCCTTTATGTATTCTCTAGCCTTTATTTATATCCCCAGCTACTACCACAGTGCCTGTCACACAGTAAATGTGTAAGAAATACTTTGTCTCTGTCTCTCTCTATAGATCTACCCATCTATTTATGATGATTATCAATCTGATTTTTGCTGTTGTTTACCAATCCCTTCAAATCATTGTCTCAGGCTCATTAATCCACGGATAATACCATTTCATTTTGCACTTTTGTAATGCTCTGTATCTCTTGTTGGGTCATGAAATCTTCCCTTTCCCATAAATCTGACAGGTAAACTATTCCTTGCTCTCCCAAATTGCTTATAATATCAGCCTTTTTTTCCTAAATCATGAACCATTTTGCCTTTATTTTGGTATACGATGTAAGATGTTGGTCTATGCCCAGTCTCTGCCATACCATTTTCCAATTTTCCCAGCAGTTTTTGTGAAATTGTGAGTTCTCAGTCCAAAAGCTGGATTCTTTGGGTTTATCAAAGATTCGATTGCTATAGTCATTGACTACTGCAACTTGTGTACCTAACCTATTCCACTGATCCACCATTCTGTTTCTTAGCCAGTACCAAATAGTTTTGATGACTACTGCTTTATAGTACAATTTAGTATCTGGTATGGCTAGGCCACCTTCCCTAGCATTTCTTTTCTTTAATTCCCTTGATAATCTGGACCTTTTGTTTTTCCAGATGAATTTTGTTATTATTTTATCCAGCTCTGTAAAATAATGTTTTGGTATTTCAATTGGTATGGCACTGAATAAGTAAATTAATTTAGGTAAAATTGTCATTTTATTATATTTTTAGCTTGGCCTAACCACAAGCAACTAATGTTTTCCCATTTGTTTAGATCCGACTTTATTTGTGTGAAAAGTGTTTTGTAATTGTGTTCATATAGGCCCGGGGTTTGTCTTGGTGACTATACCATTTCAAGGCTTAAAAAAAAAATGAAGATTTCTCTACTCAGAAGAATCATCTATCCTCAAGACTTTCAAAGACTCAACAATTTAAAGAAGTCAAATGCATACACAAAATGTTTTGGCTTACTCTATAAGAGTTGAATTTTATCTGAAAACCAAGCCTCAAACCCCTGCCCTGCTACTTCCTAACCTTGTGACCTTGGACAAAAATTAAAAAATCTTTGAACTTCAGCTGCCTCATCTGTAAAATAAAGCAAATAATTGAAAGCTCTGATTCACAGAGTAGGGATGGCTGGGAGGAAATCCTGTGTAAAGTCTTTGGGGATTTTATATAGGACCTTAGCACTATATAAAGTAAATTAATACCTGTTTCCAAAAAAAAAATCTTGGAATTTCAGAACTAATGCTTTGTTTTTAATGAAGATCTAAGAATGAAGATGGATCTGAAATTTCAATTGATATTAAATCACTGAAACTTCAAGGGTTTCCTTTGCTATTTAGCTTGTCTGCTTGCTTTAGCAGCAACATCAATGCCATTTTATAATGTGTCTTACACAAACTTGTGTCCACGCTTTTACTAGATATGGACAAATAATTAAGGTAAAAAAGGTAAAAAAAAAAATCCTCCAAATCCTTAATCTGACTAAATTCAATTCTTTTCCTCCTTTTCCCTATTCACCGATTTCCTATTCCTTCTCCATTTCCAGACATAGGGCACACAACTTCAGGATCTAAAGAAAAACCCTAGGAATTACCTAATCCAACTTTCTTTATGTTACAGATGAAGAAACTAGCTAGTTAGGGATAATGACTGGAGTCAATACCAAATTTCCAGACTCCCATACTATTTGCTACTTTGCTTTAGAATGGACCCTCTTACTCATAACTCATAGGGAAGGAGATTTATAATTGAGAATTTAATTTAACAAGCATTCATTACACACTGCGTGTTAAGCCTTCCATCTCCTGCTGAGCTCAACATGTCTCCTGGAGAAGGGCTGCTGGGGACCAAGCTGAACATCTTCCACATACCCCGAAGCAGCCACTTCCATCTGTACCAGCACAAGGCATCTTCCACCTCCTGCTGCCAGCCCAGTCTCCAAACTAGAACATGAAGATTCTCTTGTGCAAAGAAGAGAAATCTTCCCTTCATCTCCCACACCTGTCCTTTGAGGGTTGCCCTCTGCTCAAAGATGAACACTTTCACACTGGTCATACCCATCACATCCCAGTAACACTGCACTCCTATAGATCATCATCTGAACTCCATTCCTCACCCCTACTACCACTCAGTTCTTCTTTCCCATCCCTTTTGATGCTCCCACCCCAAAGTTTCATCTGAACTGCACCTGTCCCTTCTATTATGCCCTCAGGAATGCCTATTCCACAAGCTACAAACTTCCCTTCATCTTAAATCTATTTCACTTCCACTCCTTCCACCATCTGGTTCTCACTGAAACCTGACTTGTCCCTCATGACACAGCCTCCCTGACCACCCTTTCCGATACTGGCTGCACCTTCATTCATTCTTCTTGGCTTACTGGTTGAAGCAGAGAAGTTGGAATATTCCTTGCTCCCCATTGCCATTTCCAGGTTCTCCCCCTTCCTTCCTCACTCAATAAATTGTCCTCCTTTGAGGTTCATGCTATTCATATCTACCACTCAATCAAAACCTTGGTACCTGATATCTACACACTTCCAGGTCATTCATTCCCTTTCCTTCCTCAATGAATTTAATTCCTGGCTCACAATTTTTTTCACTTCTCCAGTTCTTGCCCTCATACAAAGGGACTTAAACATATGTATTGATTCTCCTTCAAATACCCTAAACATTCAGTCTCTTGACTTACTCACCTTCCATAAGCTACTCCTCCACCCCACTTTGGCCACATACAAAGATGGCTAAACTCTGATCTTTCCATCACCCATAAATGTACCACTTCCACATTCAAGAATTCTAAAATGCTCTTATTTGACTATAATCTATTGGCTTTTCACCACATTGTAACTCTAATCTCTTAAGACCTCAAATCTCTCTCAAGCCATCTCTCCTACACTAGCCATTCTCTTCTTTTCCCCATCTTGACCCCTTGGTGAACCAATACAACTCTACACTATCCTCCTCTCTTGAACCTTTAGCCCCCTTATCATACTGCTGATTACATCCAGCCAAGTCTCAGCCTTGGATCACTCCCACCATTTATCACCTTTGCTCCTATACAAGTTCAGGAACATCATGCAGGTATTCTGACAGAGTCCACTCCAAATTTATGTTATATAGTCTCACCTGGTCCCTCAGTGCTGCTATACCTTCCTTATCACTGGATTATCCCACTATCTATAGAGGCTGTTCTAATTTTTTTCATCCATTCTCAAATCACCCTATGGTTTCCCCTCCCCTTCAACTCTTCCAGCTAAGAACCTTGCCTTGTATTTTACAGAAAAAATTGAGGCCATTTGCCATAAAGTGGGCTGGCACTTCAGAGGTTCCTTCTAGCTCAATGATTCTTTGGATTATTGGTTTGTTATATAATTCTCTTTCTATTGGAACATGTTGTTTTCTCGCCTGTAGAAAGAAAGTTCTTTGAAGGCAGAAAGCTATTTTCATTTTTATCTTTATATAGTATAAGTAGGTACTTAATAAATGCTTATTGAATTGAGAGGGGAGGAAAGAGAACATTCAGTATTCCTTGGAAGATATAACAACAGAAATAGCTCTGCCGAAATAATTCTCTGATAATTAAAATCAGGTGAGACATAAAATAGATTAGATGTATGTTTGTCAAAGGTATTCAGCACTGTGTTAGAAGGAATCTAGAGATGAGTTCAGATCAAGGAGGGATTCCTTGGATGTGGATGGAGTGGTCCTCCAGACATTCCCACTTGTGATGACATTGTACTGATTGCATTAACACCCAAGACATTGCAGAGCCAACTGGAAGAGACTGAGTAGTCAAAGGAATTTGACCTGATCATCCACACATAAAAAAATCAAATGGATGAAGGATGCCTGTTGCCCCAATTTCAACATGCATTTGGATTTGCTTTGGAAAAGGGAAGGAGGAGGGGAATAAATTTTTATATAGTGCCTATTCTGTGCCAAGCACTGTGCTAAGTAGTTTGCAAATATCTCATTTGCTCATCAAAATACTTTCAGATAGGAGCTATTACTATTCCC
The DNA here is from genome assembly GCA_028646595.1 of Phalanger gymnotis. Lineage (NCBI taxonomy): Eukaryota > Metazoa > Chordata > Mammalia > Diprotodontia > Phalangeridae > Phalanger > Phalanger gymnotis. Next base: position 277,479,226 of record CM053623.1, read on the forward strand.
AAATTGCAATTGAGGAGACTGAGGCAAACAAAGGTCAAATAACTTCCCAGAATCACAAAACTAGTAAGTATCTGAGGCTGGATTTAAACTCAGTTCTGCCTGACTCCAGGCCCAGCACTCTATCCACTACGTCCACCTAGCCACCTCAATTTTTGAGAAACTGCAAAACTCCAAGCTTTCCACAAATGCAAAGTTCCATCTCTCCAATTCTAACATTTTACAAGTGCTGCTATATATGCACAAGACATTGAATACCTCGAAAGAACTACGAACTGTTATCACACAGAAGGCATGGCTGGTATGACCTGGCTTATGCAACATGTAACTAATGAGGAGTTCTGAAGAAGAGAAGAAATTTCATGAAGGCATTATATATTAAGAAAAAAAGATGAACTGGTCATGTGGCAAGGAGAGATAATAGATGGACAGCCAAAGGGCTCCAGTGGAACCCTCATGATGTCAGGAGAAAAGAAGGAAGGCCTCCAGAATATTGGCTAGACCTGCTGTATCTAACTTTAAGAAGGACATTGACAAGAGTCACATGGTGGTTAGGCAGGATGAGTTAAAAAGAAATTTGGAATCCATGAGATAACGGATTCATTTAAGTATTTGAGGGAGGAAACTCCCAGTTCAGGAGCTCTGTCCACAACTAATAGTCTTAGAGGGTAGCCTGAGGCACTGAGAGATAGAGGGACTTGCCAGTTTTGGTTTGAGGGTAACTGTCCCAATCCTGTCTGCTTACCTTCTGACATGGAGGAGGGTGGAGGTCCTCCCGATATAGTATATATGTAGGGGAATTTCCATGGCTTTCTAGGCTAGAAGGGGGCAAAGCAAGGTTCATTCAACATCATCCCAGAGGGAACAGCCAGCAACCCCCCAGCAGCTGCCAGGTTGGGTCATTCCCAAGTGGAAAAAGTGGTGCCAGATGTTTGGCACTATCAGTGACATATGTGTGTGTATGTATGTGTATATATGTGCACAGATATATTTGTGCATATATGTACATATGTATGTGTGTATATATGCATATATATGTGTGTGTGTGTATAAATATGCTAAAATGGGGTCTGGGCAGTCTTCTCTCATAGTCAAGGGAGTTGGGTATGGCTAGGGACAGATACCAGATCAGCCCCACTGAGGCAGACTTGGAAGAGTATGGTTGTTTGATAATAAGGAGAGTAAGGAGAGTAGGGACTTGGGTCCTGTTATAATCCTATTAATTGGGCAACCTTAAAAGTTTTGGGGGAAAATCCTGATAAGAAAGGGGCTAGGATGTTATGACTTATCTACTAACTCAAATTGCTGAAATGGTCAACCAATCAAGGAGCAAGTGTCTAATACGTATTATTAGATTGTGTCTCTTATATTGGTAGGTCCTTGAAGGCAGGACCAAATTTGCCTTTCTTTGTATTCCTAGCCCTTACTACTATATCTGGCCCATAGAAGGTACTTAAATGTCCATTGACTTACTGACTGACCTCTTGGCATCATGATACTTCGGATACAAGTATAGAGAATATGTCTATTTCTACTCACATCGTGCTTTATGTTTTAATGGAGGAGACATGAAGTATACAGAAAAATATATACAGAAAAATAGAAAGTTAATAAGTATAGATTAGTACCTATTTACACACACACACATACAAAGTGTATATTTATGTATACAAAGACAAGATAGTTTAGGACAGAAGATTCTGGCAGGTGTGGGGCATCAGGAAAGTCTTTCATGCAGAAGATGGTGCATGAGGTGTATCTTTTTTTTTAATTAGATTTTTTATTTTTAGTTTACAACACTTAGTTCTACATGTTCTTGAGTTTCAAATTTTCTTGCCTTCCCTCCTCTTCCAAAAATGGCATGCAGTCCAATATAGATTCTATATAAACCTTTGCATTAAACTTATTTACCCAATAGTCAAGTTGCAAATAAGAGTTATGACCAATAGAATGACCAATAGAATCATAAGAGAGAAGAAACAAAATCAAAAAAAAAGAGGAAAAAAGAGAGCTTCAGTCTGCATTCAGACTCCACAATTCTTTCACTGGATGTAGATAGCTCTCTCCATCATGAGTTCTTTGGAGCTGTCTTTGAGCCTTGTATTGCTGAGGGGAGTCAAATCTATCAAAGCTAGTCATCGCATAATCAGTATGTCTGTGGTTGTGTATAATGTTCTCCTGGTTCTGATTCTGTCACTCGGCATCATATCATGTAAGCCTTTCCAGGTTATTATGAAGTCTATATCTTGCCCATTTCTTATAGCAAAATAGTATTCCATTACATTCATATACCACAACTTGTTCAGCCATTCCCCAATTGATGGGCATCCCCTTGATTTCCAATTCTTTGCCACCACAAAAAGGGCAGCTATAAATATTTTTGTACATAGAGGTCCCTTTCCCACTTCTGTGATCTCTTTGGGATATAGCCCTAGGAGTGGTATTGTTGGGTCAAAGTGTATGCACATTTTTATAGCCCTTTGGGTATAGTTCCAAACTGTTCTCCAAAATGGCTGGATCTGTTTACAACTCCACCAACAACGTATCAATGTTCCAATTGTCCCACATACACTCCAGCATTTATGATTTTCCTGTTTTGTCATGTTAACCAATCTGACAGGAGAGATGTGGTACCTAAGAGTTGTTTTGATTTGCATTTCTCTAATCAATAGTGATTTAGAGCATTTTTTTATATGCCTATAGATATCTTTAATTTCTCCCTCTGAAAACTGCCTGTTCATATCCTTTGACTATTTCTCAATTGGGGAAGCATGAGGTGTATCTTAAAGGAAGAGAAGGATTCTGTGAAGCAAAGCTAAGGAGCAAGTGCACTCCAGGTCTGAGGAATGGCACAGAGATTCCCAGCTCCAGATGGTATATCATGTGTGAAGAACAGAAAGAAGACCTGTTTGGCTGACTAGTCAATTGAATTTAAAAAAAAAAAAATAGGTGATTAGTATGTGCCAGGCTGTTTGAACAGATATTCCAAAATAAATAAGACTTGATCAGAAGAGCTTCTCTAAACAAGATAGGTTGATCACGACTCTGAAAATAGGTAAGCTAAGAAGAAAGGAGAAAGCATTCCAAATGGAGGGGAGTGATTATACCACCTGAACAAAGGTAGAGAATAAGCAAGCAGGGAAGGAAGGGAGGGTGAGAATGGATTAAGAATTAGATAAGAGAGATTATTCCATTAAAACTGGAGAAGAATTCATGTTCCTAGAATGTCTAGTGGGCTAGGCTTTAGCTCTTCAGGAAAATGGGGATTTGCAATAGTTTCTGCAAGGAATACAGACCAGGGAGTCTTCCCAAATTCAGCTCACCTGGGCCTGACACTGAAATTTCTTGCTTGTATATGCAATAGTTTCTACAAGGAATGTAGACCAGGGAGTCTTTCCAAATTCAGTTCACCTGGGCCTGACCCTGAGATTTTTTGCTTGTATATGCATATATGTGTGTGTATGTACACACCTATATATGTATGGGCAGCTAGGTGGTACAGTGAATAGTGTACCTGGGCTCAGGAAGACTCATCTTCCTGAGTTGAAATCTGGCCTCAGACACTCACTAGCTGTGTGACCCTGGGAAAGTCACTTGACCCTACTTGTCTCAGTTTCATCATCTGTAAAATAAGCTGGAGAAGGAAATGGCATACCACTCCATTATTTTTGCCAAGAAAACCCCAAATGAGATCATGAAGAGTCAGACACAACTGAAAATTCCTGAACGACAAGATATGTATAAGTATCTATGTATATATCTATATGTATGTACATTTGTATGTACATTTATTGCTTGTCATAGCGGATAAATAGCTGTCCTTGGAGCCAGGAGGACCTGGGTTCAAGTCTTGCTTCTGACACACTACAGCTGTTTAACACTGTGCAGGTCACACAATATCTCAATATTCTGAGCAGGTTTCTAAAACTAAAAATTGGAGAAAAGGTTCTGACCTGCATTGGTAGAAGGAAGTTCCTCACCTGGGAGTAACTTAAGCCAAAAAATCACAGGTCCAATTCCTCTATACATTTAGGCGAGTGTAAGCAGGCTGTAACATATATCCAAAAGAGACAAATAAAACATCACCAACTAACCACCCATATTCCTGCTAACTCATCTATTTGAGATCTTTATAAAAATGTGTAATAATAGGTGTCCCTGATAAAACCATAATAAGAAAAAGAGGCCAAGTCTTTGCAGAGGTGATTTTCTTTCTTTGTTTTAAAAAAAAAAGTTTTATTGAAGCTTTTAGTTTTTTAATCCACTGCTCTCTCCAATAAGACCCTCTCTAACAAAAGAAAAAAGAAGTAAAACAGAAAGCAACTCTGAAAACTAACCATCTCCTTCATTATTTTAAAGTACTATACTTAATTTGGTAAAAATATGATGAAGCCCTGAAATCTCTCTTTAAACAAGATATCTCCCATGAATATATTAGCATAACTACAGATGTAACTTACAGAGATATTTAACATCTGCTGAGTGTTGACAGCAAGGAAGGTGTAAGACAAAGGAGATAGATACACATGTTCACCAGTCAAGAGAATAAGTCCTTCATAGAATCCAAACTGAAGGATTCCCTAATAATGTCCTCTAAATACTCCTTATCACAAATGAAATTGAACTAATTGAATCAAACCTATTCATTGGAATTCTAAGTAATGAGAAAGAGTTTAGTCTAACCATCCACACTGGAAAAACAAAATGGACTTTAAATATGCTTTATTTTCCAGACTGTGACATAAAGCTGGATAGACCCTGTTGAATTAGTTCACTTGTGTGTGAATGAATGTACAAAAAGGTGAGCCAGATAAACAGTGATCTGTGTCCAGAGTTGAATAATAGTAAGAGATTCATCTAGATTAAAATTGGAAAAGTGAGCAGTGTTTCAGTGATCTCAAACTATTTGCTCTCAGGAAATCCCATCTCTCCAAAACTGACGTTCTTTCTCCTGGTGATGTTCTATGACTCTGAATCTTGGAAAACCAGGAATTACAAAGAATCAAAATTATAAGTAACGTAAAAGAAAAACCTGGTATGTCATTATAATGCTAACATTGGTATAATACTAACACTGATTTGCTTTCCAGGTTTAGGATACAAGGCATCACTGAGGATATACAAAATTCAAGTTGGAGACAGATTATTTGTGAAGAATGAGGGACAAGAGGAACGGATGCTCCAATGATTTCCTCAAGTATTAAAATAACCAGAGGAAGCATTTCAATATATTGACTAGATCTTATGTGGATCATTCTTACAAATACATGGACAAGAATTGCACAGGATGAGAAGGTATGGAAGGATTGCAATGTGTGTAAAAGAGGAAACATGTACATGGGAGGTGGGGAGGTGGCAGTGGTACACACAGTAATGAAATATGGATCTTTGTGGGTCTCAAGGTATCTTGCTTAGGATAGGAAGTGCTCAACTTAAAATCTAGTTGTGTTACAAAAATGAATTTATAAGTTAGTTCTTGGGAACTCAGAATGTTTTCCCATACAAACACTGGGAATTATGGTTAGGCTTCTACAAAAGCCTTTTAATTCATAATGTAAATGAAAGCCTCGTTGGATAGGTAGATCGATGGATGGTTGGATGGGTGGGTAGATGGATGTATAGATAGACAGATAGATAGATAGATAGATAGATAGATAGATAGATAGATAGATAGATAGATAGATAGATAGATAGATAGATAGATAGATAGATGGATGGATGGGTGGATGGACAGACGATAGAATAAAACAATACACTTAAGTTATTTTGAGAGTCAGGAAAAATGAAATTGAGGAGACCCCCAAACAGAAACTAAAATAGTCCAGTTGGAAGTCTGAGAAAGGGGAATGTTGAGACTTTGCCTGTATTAAGTCTTTGATGCAATTGTTTCCACTCCTCTTCGCTTCTTCTATATATACTTGATCACATGTCCTTTCATTGGTGTGGCAGGCCCAGGGAAATGTAGAAAAATGGAATCGTAGAAGAAACCTAAGAGTTCAGGGAATCTTAGAAATCATCTAGTGCAATCCACTACATCTTTTCTATAGCATTTCCAACACGTGATCATACATCCTCTACTTGTCACGGGACCAATTAAGTCAGTTACTACCTCTTAATTGAACTAAGATTTTCATCCCTTCAGCATGTCTCATTTATTTATAGTAACTGAGTGTCTCTTACAAGACTACTTCTAGTGCTGAACATAGAATCAGGAAGAGCTGGGTGCAAATCCCTAAGAGGATACTTACAAGCAGTTTGTCTATGGGCAAGTCACTTTACCTGAGTTTCAGTTTCCTTGCCTAAAAAAATGAAAGGGAGGAAATAAGCAACTATTGGGTGTCTATTATGTTCTAGGGACTTTAAAAAATTATCTCAGTTGATCTTCACAACAACCCTAGGAAATATTATCACTATTTTGTAGTTGAGGAAACTGAAGCAGACAAAAGCATCTGAGGCAGGATTTGAACTCAAGTTTTCCTGACTCCAGGCTCAGCCCTCTATCCAAGGCACTACCTAGCTGCCTCCGGATAGAATCATAGCTACAGAGCTCAGAAAGACCTTGGAGATCATTTACTTTACTTGTCTCATTTTTACAACTAATTGGAATAGCTGCTGGGCCCAGTTGCTCTTACCAATGGGCTCAAGACCTCCAGAGCTCTTGAACTCACAAGGTTTTATCTAAGTTTGAACACATCCATCTCAAGATTAATGTTTGGTCACCTACAATCTGAGTGGGGAAAGCATCATAATTGAACACTTCTGCTTATCCACCTAAGTGGAAGCAGTTCCTGTGTTGTTAGGATAAAGGGAAATGTTATGCCCCTCCCCCACATCCCCACATGTAGTCTAGGGCAAGAGAACTTCTTGATCTATGAGAAAATCTGAATATAAGGAGCCAGAAGCTGTTTCTTCATCTTAACTATTACAGTACTTTGTATCCAGGCCACTGTCACAGGATGGGAGTGGGGGGAGGTGGAGATCAAGCAACTACCCAGTTTGCTTTGTCACATAAAACTCAAAGTCCTTTCAGCTCTGAGCTATCAGATGATGTCAACCAGAAGCAGGAATATCAGCTAGCTCTGCATATTCTCCATCCTCATTACATATAGATGTAGATTGAGTGGCTTACCCAGGGTCACAAAGGTATTAATACTAACAGAATTGGCATGTGAACCCTGGTACTTTGACTCTAAATCCAATGTTCTTTCCATTGTACCAAATGAAATGATATTGTATATAGTGGATGCTTAATAAATGTTTATTTCTTTCCTTTATTCCTTTCTTCTCTCTTCCCTCCTTCTTTCATTCTCCTTTCTGTGCTTCCTTTCTTCACACCTTGTTTCCTTCCTTCCTTTGCTCCACCACATTAACTCTTTATATCATAGTATCTTGTGTGGTTGTTTGTAAAGAGTAAATGAAAATGTGTGTAAAGTACTTTGTCAACCTTAAGGCATTGTGTAAATGCCATTTATCACTACCCTCCCCCCCCCAGGAAGTCTAATGACACTCAAGTTGTCCTCTATTGGGACAGTGAGCTCAATGGAACCAGCACTGTTTCCTTTTGGTTTGGCAGAATTATCTCATTCTGAGTAGTTACATCTGGGAAGGATAGGGATAGTTATAGGGATACTGACTTCATTTGGATAAACCAAAAGCATAAGTTGTAAGGAGTTTGAGCTTATCGAAAGCTAGGGTAAGTTAAAAGCAGAAATAAATAAAGAAATATTGTCTGGAAAACTCAATGGGACAATGACCTCATTTGATGTTAAGACTGTCCATGGTGCATCTCAATGTGAAAAAGCTGTTTCATAACTATCCATTCTTCCCCCCCACAAACATCATGGTACAATGACAGGAAATCATGCTGTGATTGTTTTCAGGTTCATTGACTCCATTCAAACATGGAACAGCTAGTTCCCCAGTTCTGCAAGGTTGACTGCTGCTGATTGAGGGAAAATCTGGTGTCACAAAACAATGCAGAGAGGAAAGGCACCCACAAACCATGTTCAAGAGGACTAAAAAGTGGTCGATGTTTTTTTTTTTCCCTAAACTCCTCTGAACTGTAGTTCTGAACTGTATGCTATTTTAATTTTTCATTGAGCTAGACCCAGGGAAAAGCACTTGCCATTGTTTCTGCTGACTTAATTAAAATTTCAAGTACAAATAGCGATCAAAGTTCATCAGACCTTTTCTCCAAGCATAAACCACAATCAAATATTCTCAAATCTCCAAAGCATATGTTCTTTGTAGTTAAGCAATTTATCTGTGTATGGATTTTGCGATAAAATCAGTGTATAGTCAACTTTCCTTTCCAAACAACTTTTAAGCTGTACTTGGGGGTTTTGAGTTGTTGGGGTTTTTTGCTTGTTTGAGCCTGGGCCTCCCTCTCTTTCCCAGGTTAGCAATGCAGTGATCAGGCTGATTCCAATATTGATTGACATGGATACTTTGACCTGCTCCATTTCTATCCTGGGCCTCTTCATACCTTCTTAAACAGCCTGATGACTCTGGACTCCAGGGGCTTTACCATGTTGGTGCCAAACTTTGTGTGGACATCCGATGAGCTTTAGCTCACTGCAGCTCGGAACTCCCTAACTCAAACAATTCACCAATCTCAGCCTTCCCACCAGCAGGGACTACAGGCCTGTGCCACCACATCCAGCTATCATTATGATTGTAACTAACCATAGAGCAGTTGGCTGAACAGCAGTTGGCTTTGTAAATATGCTTTGTAGAACCATGATCTGCCCATTATCTCCATTTGAGAGGAGCCACTCCAGTTCTGGCTGTTTTCCTAGGATGGCCTCTCTACTACTATTATTTCCAGTAATCAAAAATAATAGGTTGGCCATGAAGTAAACAGGAGGAAAATAGGAAATTTAGAAGGGGAAAAAGTAGGGGGGAAATTGACAGTAAGATCCTGAATGATCCACTCACAATGTGCATTCCTAATGGTGGATAAAGATCAGATGTAAGTAATTAATCAATCAACCAAAAAAGCAAGCTAGGTTAGGAAATGTATTGGGATTGGTTGAAAGAGTTAGGCACACTTCTGTATACACACACACGCACACACACACATACATATACAAATAGGTACATATAGACACATGTGCATACATACATACATGTATACATATATACACATTATATATTATATATATGCCAGATGCTTGTACTTGTATTTTGTGTGTGTGTGTGTGTGTGTGTGTGTGTGTGTGTGTATAATAGATGCTTGCATCTAAAACCAGAGGGCAGCATGGAAATGGAGGGGGGAAGACTAAGTATCTCTTTTTTTTCTTCCCAACTTTTTACCCCATCCATTGGCCATGTTACCAGAAAGACTGGATGAGTAACAAACAATGCATCTAGCTGGGAGCTGAGAGAACACAAACTAGACAAAGGTAGGAAGGACAACTCCATGAGGACTCCACAAAAGAGGAAAAAGACTTCCAATTATCTAAGTTCTATGTGTTATCCCTTTACCACATGTTCTCTAAGCTTGAGCCCACTTTCCCCTATACTCTGTATGTACTTTTAGAACAGTATGTCTCAGAATTTTATGGGAAGATGTTGTTGTACTCTGGTCCTTGCTATACCAAATATTCCTTTGTAAAAGCTAATTTATGCTAGTTGGTTAATTGATGTTGGGGAGACATCAACTGATTAAATGATATGGAGGAATACACTAGATGGTGGCTCCTGAGCAATAGAAGCTACAACCTTTCAGAATTACTACCAGAAGGTGAAGGGAAAAACAGTAGTTATGCATTAGGGACCCAACCTGCTAGTATTTGTGGAAGTTGGGAGACTAAGTCTTAGAGCTTATATCATACTTGAACAAATTGCATATAAAATCAGTAATAGACGATTTAATTCAAGTCGTGTCTAGAGCAGGGCTCAAAGATAAATCAATTATCCCTACCCCTGATACCTGGCCAGAACTGCAGAATTTTAGAATTTAAAAGGAACTCAGAGGCCACTGAGTCCAATTTTTACCTGAAAAAGAATTCCTTTCACAGAATTTCAGATTAGTGTCTGTGATTGAGAACAATGTCTTAATTCTCTCATCCATTAGTATTACACTAGTTGAGTTTTTCTTTAAAAGGTACTGGAAGCCATACTTGAGATGTGATTAGCTCATCAGACTAAAGGCTTAAGCTGCTGATCTCATTTCTAGTTGCCTGAGCATACAACAGACATAAGGAGCTCCAGGTACACTCTCAAGTTGGGTTGGCAGACCAAAATGGGCAACTCAGGCAAAGGAGCTTCCCTCAGCTGAATCAGCATGAAGCATCCTCAATGCCTATTGTTGTTACACATCCTTCTCTCTCCATAGCTAAATAAATCTTGTATACATTGTTGAATGAGCAATAAGTGTCTCATTCTATTCCACCAATATTGGACATAAACAATCAGGGGACTGACCTGAGTCAGGCACAGCTCAAAACATGGTCACCCAGCCTCTGCTTAAGACCTGTAGTGTGCAGTTCTTCTTTAAAATATATATATATGTTCAACTCCCAATTTGCCGTTCTTTTTTTCCACCAAGGAGAATAATTTTGGAGTTAGAAATCTTCATTTTGATCAGAAGCTTGGTCCCAGGTAAGTCTGTCATTCTCCAAAGGACGTGTTCTTTTTTACTTGGTTTGGAAATTATTATTTTCAGACTTCCACCTGGATAACCATGTTCAGTGATTTTCATTTCCCAGATGAAAATCTTTGTTCTTCCACAAGGTTACCCAGATCCAAGGTGGAACATAATATCAAGAAAAGAAAAGAAAAATGGTCTTGAAGTTTTATTTATATATATAATATACATATATACATATACACATACATGTACATATATACATACATATGTGTGTATATATAAACATACATGCACACATCAATATACATATTATTTGTTGTTGTTCAGTTGTTTCAGTTGTGTCTGATTCTTTGTGATCTTATCTGGGGTTTTCTTGACAAAGATACTGAAGTGGTTTGCCATTTTGTTCTCTAGATCATTTTACTGATGAGGAAATGAGATAAACACAATTAAGTGACTGGCCCAGGGTCACACTGCCAATAAGTTTTACGTCAGATTTAAACTCAGGAAGGAAGATGAATCTTCCTGACTCTAGGCACAGAACTCGATCCACTAATCCACTTAGCTGACCCAGACGAATAGGAATATCGGTACTACCTTGTTAAATTTATTATACACTTTTAAAAAAAAAAAAAGCTATACCTAATAGAAAATCATGGTCTCATCTATTCTCCAGTTTTTGTTTGTTTTGTTTGTGGTTTTGTATATGGAAGTGCTCATGCTTTATTTTTGTCAAGTATAAGAAAAAATTCCAGTCTATCTTTAAGAGAGTAGTCACCAGTTTTCAGCGGTAGGCTACATGTGTGTGACTCATCTTTTAAGAAACTACATATTAAAATGTATGTTTTCAAATTGAACTTTCCAGTGCATTTCAGCACCATCTCCAGATTAGAGTGTGAGAATCTAATCACCCATGAGAGTCATGGGTGGTTGAGAGGGAAGCATGGTGAAATCTAATAAACGGTCAACTGGGAAATCCAGTTGAAAGTCCAATTTCTATTACTACTGGAGTCAATGTTATCCAGTCATTTAGTTTTGTCAAAATCTTACTTTTGTTATCTGAAAAATTTTAAAAAAGACAAGTATTCAGAGAACCATAAGAAGGCATATAAACTGATACAGAGCAAAGACAGAACCAAGAGAACAATATATGCGATAGCTATAGTAATAATGCAAATGAAAACAACTCTAAAAAGCATCTAAACTCAAATTATTGTAACGACTAACCTTGGTTTCTAAGGAAAAGTAATAAAAAAAAATTTCCTCTCTCCAAGTAGGGAGTAGGGAACGTTGTATGAGTTGTTAGCTAGGCTTGGCTCGACTATTTTTCTTTGTTACAAAGTATGGTTCAATTTGTAGAGAGGGATGGTGAGAGGTAACTATGTAAAAACCAAAAGGTATCCATGCAACTTTTTTTAAATTAATCTCTCCATTTGTGTCCAATATTGGGTTTAGCTATTTAAAAAACAAGCTCTTAAAGATAAACTGCAACAAAAGATATTCATTCAGCTCTCTGAGCTTGTGCATAAAACTCATTTCCACTGGCAAAGTGCTACACAAACAATTGCTACTTTGCACATGCAGATGTGTCACTGTCTACCTCTAGTAACATTGTTTTTCTTTCTTTTTTTTCTGATCCTGCCGAAAGTCTCATTTGGTTACAGATTAAGACTCAATCCTAATCAGCATTTCCGGTTGGTGCTAATGGGCTTGTCCTTTGTTAATACCACTCAGTAGGACAGGATGGTTACAGCCAGTTTAACAGTGATTTTTCTAAAATTGTCCTTGTTTCAAAGGTGTAAAATAATATCTTGGTTGTTATAGCACCACTGAATTTCTGGGAAAGAAAGTTTCACTTCAGGAGGGTGAAAATGCCCCTTATCAGCTTCTGGAGGAAGCAATCTACTCACCTAATAGAGTTACTTATTGCTAATTGGTTGCACGATATAGAGTTTTAGCCTGTGTGTATCTGATTAGAAAAGTTCTACTATTGATTTGATGCGTCATCATTTGGATGCATACCAAATCGTATCTCCTGAATAATGCATCTGCTGAAATAGCAGATTCAGAAATGTCTGGTAAATAGCAATTTGGACCATAATCCGTGGAGATTTGAGAAACTGATAGCACAGGTAGGCTTGGAAATAGAGTTTTAAAATGCAATCTTTAAAATACCTTTGGGGAGGATCACAAAAGTTTGTTATTTCTTATGATGGAACAAATGTTGGGGAGTGATTTTAATGAGTTTCTTCATCCTCCCTATCACTTATCTTTGAAGCACCTTGAATATTTAAATAGAATTTTAAATGAATGCATAATCATTGCTCTTCTAACCAGTCTCAGCAATAAATATATACTCTCATAATCTATTTTATTTTATACTGCATTATGCAAATGCCTGCTATATCTGTTGTGTGTATGTATGTGTGTGTCTGTGTGTCTGTGTGTATCTTTTCTCACCAACTCAATTTGTAAAAGATAATAAATAAAATACTTTGGGAAGACATCAACTTAAACATTTAGGAAGGCTGTTTTTACAACAAAGAAAATAATGACTTCCTATTCCCCTTTTTGTTTTAAATCTGTGATCCTAAAATATGGAGTGAATTCCTTCCCTATTTCACAAAACTGAATGTTTGTGCTTATGAAAGTTGTATTTATACTTGCTATGTCAATTAGGTAGGTGAAATTCCTCTAGAATGAAGCAAGCAGGGGGGCAGAGTCAAGATGGAAAGCAGGGACTAGCATGAGCTCCCTGCCAAGTCCCTCCAAAAACCTATAAAAAATGGCTTTGAACCAATTCTAGAACTGCAGAACCCACAGGATAGCAGAGAGAAGCAGGGCTCCAGCCTAGGACAGCCTGGATAGTCTCTGGGTAAGGTCTATCCTGCATGGAGCTGGGAGCAGAGGGGAGCAGAGCTGAGCAGAGCAGAGCCCAGCGTGGGTGGCGCAGACCAACGAGACCAGGAGCCAGGTGGAGCATGCCCTAGCATCCTGAATCAGTGAGCTGCAGCAGTTACCAGACTTCTCAACCCACAAACACCAAAGACAACAG
>CM053623.1:277492971-277545686 GCA_028646595.1 Phalanger gymnotis
AGGAATGCTGGTGTGGCAGAGCTGGTGCATCCCCCCAAGCAGTGAACATAGAACTCTTTAGTCTACGAGCAGTCATACCCCACTGAAAAACTCAAGGGTCAAGTCAGTTGTCTGGGAACATGGCCAGGCAGTGAAAATGCACCCAAATTCAGTCTCAGACTTTGGAATCCTTCTTTGGTGACAAAGAACACCAAAACATACAGTCAGAAGAAGTCAACAAAGTCAAAGAGCCTACATCAAAAGGCTCCAAGAAAAACATGAACTGGCCTCAGGCCATGGAAGAGCTCAAAAAGGATTTGGAAAAGAAAGTTAGAGAAGTAGAGGAAAAATTGGGAAGAGAAATGAGAAGGATGAGAGAAAACCATGAAAAACAAGTCAATGACTTGTTAAAGGAGACTCAAAAAAATACTGAAAAATAGAATGAAGCAAGCAATTTGATCCAGTGGAAAACAGAGGGGAATCTGGAGTCAGAGGACTTGAGTTTGAATACCAGTTACCCCAATTTCTACCTGTGTGACTTTGAACAAATCTCTGAACCTCTCTGGGTCTCATTTTCTTCATCTGTAAAATTAGGAGGTTGATTCAATTAACCTCTAAGGTCCTTTTCAATTCTAAATTCATGATTCTATGAAATGTATAGGGGCAGCTAGGTGGCACAGTGAATAGAATGCTGGGCCTAAGGAATACTCATCTTTCTGAGTTCAAATCTGGCCTCAGATATTTACTAAGTGTGTGACCCTGGGCAAGTCACTTAACCCTGTTTGCCTCAGTTTCGTCATCAATAAAATAATCTGGAGAAGGAAATGGCAAACCACTCCGGTATCTTTGCCAAGAAAACCCCAAATGGGGTCACAAAGAGTTGGACACAACTCAACAACAACAACAATGTGAAACATTTAAAGCCTAGTAAATGTTCATCAATCCATGGTAGTTGACATGGGCTGAAATTGAAGAATGTGACAGTATCTCAGATCATCTTCATTTTTACAAGGAAGGGGGAAAAAAGAATGGAATATATTCATATTGTATTTTAATACATAGTAGATATAATATTTTTAAATTCCTTGTAATTATTATTTTTTTAAAATCTGGATACTACGACTTTCACAACTAACAGGGCAGGAATTTATCAGATTAAGCAGTCAGTCAAAGACTAGCTACTCAGTCAAATGACATTTATTAAGGCCCTACTAGTGCCAGGCACCATGCTAAGCTGTTCAGATGAAATTCATGATTAGTTAATAGAGTAATACAATTAAGTTTGTATTAGGAACTTACAATAAATGAGACTGAATGTCCTTTTTATCATAAACAAATTAGAATTTCAAGGCACTGTTCCAATCATACATTTGACATTTTGTGCAAGGAATGCACATTAACAGATAAAAGTGAAATATTATGCCACTTTACAAGGAAGGGGAAAAAATCTACCATAGAAAGTAACTTATTGCAACTTTCCATAATTTCAATACCATGAAAAAATGTTGATCTATAACTCTCTTTTTTATACAGTATGGGATATCGATTTTCTACGACAACTACATAAATAAAACTATTCTAAGAGGGAGAAATATGTGTTTTGTTAAAATTTGTGCTAGATTGTATTGGGACAAGAATATCATGGGCACTTTTAATAGATGTAGAATACAGGATAGGCATTAGCTATAATTAAAATTCAAGAGGACAGCTTATATTATTGTGAACAAGTATAGAAATTAATTCTCTAGATTAATATTCTTCAGTTTTTCCAAGTATTAAGGGATTTAGTGACATTTAAATCACTTCTGAACAATCTACATAGCTGAATTCTCATCCTATGCCTTTGTAATCTTAATTAGAATTTATAAATTTACCTTTTGAAATTTAAAACAGTGGAACAACTTTGTTATGCTAAAGAGGGACTGGAACAAAGTTTCAGAAAAACCCCACAGTATTCAGATCTTAATACAGGAATGTATAGGATTTGACCTATACTATATCTGGGTCTAGATAATTAATAATGAACCAAGTGATGATGACATTCTACTTTAGTTCATTTGTCTAATGTTACACCAGAGAATTCCATTTCTGTGCAAGAAATGCTGAATAAAAAAAATTTAAAAAAAATTTTTAAAAAAAATGCTGAGTACTGTTAGAGGAGGTCCTGAACCTATACTTAACTGAGTTCAATACAAATTAAGGTTATCTAGTATTAGCTAGGCCCTCATTAAAGCAAGGCAATCCTTTCACTTTTCCCTAATTGACCCTGGATCATACTCTGCACAATTGCTATTCCAATTTTTTTCTTTTCTCCTCAAGCCTCCCACACCATCCCTCTTTCCTTCTTAGTGGACAACTTCATTTAGTACTTTACTGAGAAAATAGGAGGCCCTGACATCCTTCTTTCTCTTTTCTTCTGCTTTATACTTCAAAACACCTTGACCTCCTGCCATCCCACCTAGGTGGCATAGTGGATAGAGTGCCAGGTGTGGAGTCAGGAAGATTCATCTTTTTCAGTTCAGAACTGGTCCGTTAGCTGTGTGATTCTTGGCAAGTCACTTAACCCTCTTTGTCTTGTATTTCTCATCTGCAAAATGAGCTGGAGAAGAAATTGGCAAACCACTCTAAGAAAACCCCAAATAGGGTCATGAAGAGTCAAACATGAGAGGAAAACAACAGCTCCATTGCCTGATGAAGTGGACCTTCTCCTACCCAGAGCCAATCAATCTATGTGTATCCTGAGTCCCATCCCCACCTCCAGCAGACACCTTTAAATCATACTTCCCTTCTTTAATTGACAATTTCTTCCTATTGGCTGATAAACTACTGCCTATAAACATGCCCAAGTCTTCCTCAGTATTAAAACAACCTTCACTTGTTTTACCATCTCCTCTATCTTTCCTTCCTGTCTCAGCCAAACTCTGAGAAAGCTCTATCTATACTCCTTGCTTCTATTTCCTTTCCTCTCATTCAGTACTCAATCCCTTGTAATCTGTCCTCCAGTCTCATCAATGAACTGAAACAGCTCTTACCAAGGTTACCATTGATCTCCAAGTGCCAAACCCAACAGCCTCTTCTCAATCCTCACCCTGCTTGGCCTATCTGAATCATTGCTGCTGGTGTTCAGTTGCACCTGATTCTTTGTGAATCCACAGACCATACTACACCAGGCCTTTCTATCCTCCACTGTCTCCTAGAGTCTGTCCAAGCTCATGTTCAATGTTTCCATAATACTATCTATCCATCTCATCCCCTTCTCCTTTGCTTTCAATCATTCCCAACATCCAACAAATACTGTCTTTTCATTATGTGGCCAAAGGATTTAACCTTCACTTTCAGTATTTGTCCTTCTAAAGAATAGTCTGAATTAATTTGACATAATCTGCATCATTTGATACTGTCAAACATCCTTTCCTCTTGAATACTCTCTTCTCCAAGTTTTTCTTTGCTGGATCACTATGTCCCTCCCACTCCACAGGCCCTGATCCCTTTTCTCTTCTTTCTCTTAGTAATCGTCTCCTAATCCTCCTAGTTGTTTGAGCAACTAGCAACCTTTTCAAATTTACCCTGTACAATATTTTGTATGGATTTATCTGTGTTAATGTTGTATTCTTAGACCTCGGATAGACTATAAACTCCTTGAGGGTAGGGACTATTTATTTCACTTATGTCTTTGTATTCTGGAGCCTTATCACAATGCCTGGAACAAAGCAGGTAGGTAAAGTAGTAGGTAAAGACAGACAGACAGACAGACAGACAGACAGACAGACAGATAGATAGATAGATAGATAGATAGAAAGACAGACAGATAGACAGACAGACAGTCAGACAGATAGATATAGCATTTATTAAGTGTGTAGTATATGCTAGGCTCTGTGCTAAGCTCCAGGAATACAAACTTAAGTGTACAAGGTAGCCTCTAGCTTTAGGTAGCTAACAATCTAATGAGGGAAGACAGAACACAAAAGGGAGCTGATTTTTTGTGTTGGCAAAGAATTGGAAATGGAGCAAATGCCCATCAATTGGAGAATGGTTGAATGAATTTGGCATATATGAATGTAATAGAATACTATCATACTACAAGAAATGATGAGCAAACGGATTTCAAGAAATCCTGGAACAACTTACATGAACTAATGCTGAGTGAAGTAAGCAGAACCAAGAGAACATTGTATACAGTAATAGCAACATTATGCAATGATTAACTATGATTGACTTTGCTCTTCTCAGCAACACAATGATCCAAGACAATTCCAAAAAACTCATGATAGAAAATGCTATCCACATCCAGAGAAAGAGCTTTGGAGTCTAAATGAAGATTGAAGCATGCTATTTTCACTTTTTTTTGGTTTGGTTTTTGTTCTTCCTGGTTTTTCCCTTTTGTTCTGTTTCTTCTTTCACAACATGACTAAAATGGAAATGTTTGACATGATTGCACATGTATAACCTATATCAGATTGCTTGCTGTCTTGAGGAAGGAGGAGGAGGGAGAGGGAAGGAGAAAAATTTGGAACTCAAAAGCTTATTTAAAAAATGAATGTTGAAAGGTATCTTTACATGTAGTTGGAAAAAATAAAGCACTATTTACTAAAAAATAAATAAAATAACCTACTGACAAAAATCACAGATGGAACAATAAAAATAAAACAAAACAAAAGGGAGCTGAAAGGGGAAAGGGCATACCTGGTCAATGGCATGGTGTGGAAATGTCCTGTTAGTGCAATGGAAGCCTGGATTCAGGCATGATAGGGCCACAACTGGCCTATCAAACCCTACAGTGGTTCCTGAAGCAAAGGCCAAAATTCCAGTGTGAAAGAAATGGAGATAATGACTCAAATGGTGATATTATGGTGATAATCAATGTTTAATAAATGATTGTTGAATTGATGAATGAATAAGTGTAATATGAAATCAGTCTGGAAAGATTGGCTGGATCCCTATTGCAGAACCTGTTTGTCAAATGTAAAATATTACATGCCAAACAGAAGTTGTTTTTTTTTTTTCCTAGAGACAATAGGGAATCCCTGAAGCTTCTTGAGGAAGGCAGTGACTTAGTCAGATCTGCACTTTAGGAATATCAATTTGTGGAAGATAGATCGAGAGGTGAAAGATTGTAAAGACCAATCAAGAGGCTACTGCAATAATCCAGGTGAGAAGTACAAAGAGCATGAATAAGAGTAGTGGTTGTGTGAATAGAGGGAATAGGATGAATATGAGACCTGCTGTGGAAGTAGCAATCATAGGATTTGAGAAATAACTAGTTATGGAGGAGCACAAAAGAATGTCAAGGATAATCCTGAGGTTATAAATTTTTGTCAAAAATTGGGGAGGAACCATGCCCTAGAAAAGATATAATCCAGAATTCTCTTTTTTGAAATGAGGAAAGAGATTCAGAAAGAAGTGTTCACAGTCACTCAGCTGACTGGCTGCAGTCACCTGCATTTTCCTGCCTCTGATTTCAAGAGGAAACTAGTTTCATAGATTGGTCGTTATTAGAAATTCTGGTGGAAAGGACATTTTTACTACCAGAGTAGTTTTGACTACATTTTCTCTGGCTGTCCCCCATGCCTGGAATGCTCTGCTTCCTCTTCTCTATCTCCTGAATTCCCCAGGCTTTCTTCAAGTCCCAACTAAAATCCCATCTTCTACAGGAAGCCTTTCCCCACCCTTCTTAATTATTTCCTCTTTATCCTCCATATACTTTATTCGTACATATTTGTTTGCTCATTGTCTCCTTCATTAGATTGTGAGCTCTTTGATAGCAAGGATTGTCTTTTGTCTCTTTTTGTGCCCCCAATACTTAGCACAGTGCCTAGCCCATATATCGCTTAATAAAAGTTTAGCAAGTGATTGATAGTGGGCAGCAAGCTTCCTAATCTGGGGCAGGGTTCCAGCCACAAGATGAAGCAATCTGAGGTAGGGAAAGGAGCAGCTGATTGCCTCAAGAGTAAGAGACATTGGCTATAGCCAAGGCATAGTATTCTAGTGAAAGAGCTCAGAGAAAATATTCACATTTCTGACTGGCATTAGTAGCTCTAGGAAATTGCCCCAAGAAAGAATAAAGAAATCATCTTATTGTTTATAGATTTTTTTTTGAAACTGGAATTTCAGGTAGCTACTTAGGATCATCCAACATCTCTTATACTCTATACTTTCCCTTAATTTAAAAAAGTTTTCACAAATATCTGTTCTTTTCTCATATATTCAATGTTGTCTCAATCCCTACTAGGAAATTGGAGGCCATTGAAGCTTTCTGAGATGTGGAGTGATATCAAAATATATGAGGAAGATGAATCTGGCAGTGATACTTAGAACAGGTTACAGAAGGAGAAGAGGAGGCTTGAGCTGGAACTTGAAGTGCACACACAGTGTGAGGAGGTCATTGGGGCATCTCAGGCAAAGATGATGCTATCGCTACCTAAGAAGTATAGGAGATAGACGATAGGGTCTGGAGTCAGGAGGACCTGAGTTCAAATTTGACCTTAGATACTTGATATCCCTGTGACCCTGGGCAAGTCATTTAACCTGTCGGCCTCTGTTTCCTCAACTGTAAAATGGGGAAAATAATAGCACCTACCTCCCAGGGTTCTTGTGAGGAACAATCAAGATGATAATTGTAAAGGCCTTAGCACAGTGCCTGGCACATAATAAGCACGATATAAATGTTAACTATTTTAGGGAGATGTGAACCAAGAAATCAAGAAGGAAAGTATTAAGTAGGTTCCAAGTCAAACTATCTAGTGCACTTAGAAAAAAAAAATTTAAGAATCAGAATCCAAGGTATCCTAAATTCATTTTATTTAGAGTTCTTTGTCCAGTATGAGCCAAAAATAAATTATAATTGGTGTAATGAATGAGGCCTCCCATGCTAAAATGTTAAATGAGTAACAATTCTTTGTAATGTGCTATTAGTGACAACTAATAACAGTAATCATTTAATAAGTGAAATGTAATCTGAGGCAGTTTACAAATCAAGTTAAACCAAACTGGGCAAAATGCCCAGATCAGTAGGTTTGTACCAAAACACTAAGCAAAAATATCCTTAAAATTAGAAGAAAAACAGAAAGTAGTGATAATAAAGGAAGCCCCAAGTAAGTAGAAAAATACTCTGTGAGGTTCTTGAAAAACAGTCCTACTCTTTATCTTCTGGGGACTGACATGGAACAAAAAACCCTTTAAAGAATGGAATTAAGATCAGGGAGGGGACATGTTCACTGAGTCAAATTCCTAATTAACCAGGGCCCCAGTCCTGCTCTTATACAATGGGAAGTTAATAGGATATTCTAACTGCTGACATACATCCGGCATTTTTATTCTTTTCAAATAGCCTCAATGCCTAGTGAGTGGACTCATAGTAGATATTCAACAAACACCTCTTGGCTGATGACTCCCCCAAAGTGAGGAAGCCTACAAGTCACCATAGAGATATCTTTTGAACTAATTCAATTAATAAATGAAACTAAGAGCTGGTTTTATAAAAAAAAATACCCAATAAAAATAGATAACCCTTTGGTTAATTTGATTAAAAAAAAGAAGAAAGCCAAATTGCCAGTATCAAAAACGAAAAGGGGTGAATTCACCACCAATGAAGAGGAAATCAAAACAATAATTAGGAGCTATTTGGCCCAATTGTATGCCAATAGATTTGACAATCTTAGTGAAATGGATAAATATTTACAAAAAATATAAATTGCCCAGAGTAACAGAAAAGGAAATAAACTACTGACATAACCCCATTTCAGAAAAAGAAATTGAACAAGACAGCAATGAATTCCCTAAGGAAAGATCTCTGGGGCTAGATGGATTTACAAATGAATTCTATCAAACATTTAAAAAACAATTAATTCTAATACTATATAAACTATTTAGGAAAACAAGTGGAGTCCTACCAAATTCTTTTTATGATACAAATATGGTGCTGATATCTAAATAAGGAAAAGCCAAAACAGAGAGAGAAAATTATAGACCAATTTCCCTAATGAATATAGTTGTAAAAATCTTAAACAAAATATTAGCAAAGAGATTACAGCAACTTATCTTGAGGATAATACACTATGACCAAATAGGATTTATACCAGGAAAACAGGGCTGATGCAATATTAGAAAAACTATTAGCATAATTGACCATATCAACAACAAAACTAAAAGAAACCATATGATTATCTCAATTGATGCAGAAAAAGCATTTAACAAAATGCAACATCCATTCCTATTAAAAACACTAGAGAGCATAGGAATAAATGGAGTCTTCCTTAAAATGATAGGTAGCATCTACCTAAAAGCATCAGCAAGCATTACATGCAATGGGGAAATGCTAGAAGCATTTCCAATAAGATGGGGGGGGGGAGGTGAAACAAAGATGTCCATTATCACCACTGTCATTCAATATAGTACTAGAAATGTTAGCTCTAGCAATGAGAGAAGAAAAAGAAATTGAAGGAATTAGAATAGGCAAAGAAGAAATTAAGCTATCACTCTTTGCAGATGATATGATAATATACTTAGAGAATCCTAGAAAATCAAATAAAAATTGTTTGAAATAATAAACAAATTTAGCAAAGTTACAGGATATAAAATAAACCCACATAAATCATTGGCGTTTCTATATATTACTAACAAAGTTCAACAGCAAGAGATAGAAAGAGAAATTCCATTTAAAGTTATTGTAGACACTATAAAATATTTGGGATTCTACCTGTCAAAACAAACCCAGGAACTATATGAACACAATTACAAAACACTTTTCACACAAATAAATTCAGATCTAAATAATTGGAAAAATATCAGTTGCTCATGGGCAGGCTGAGCTAATATAATAAAAATGACAATTCTACCTAAATTAATTTACTTATTCAGTGCCATACCAATTAAACTACCAAAAAATCATTTTATAGAGTCAGAAGAAGCAATAACAAAATTCATCTGGAAGAACAAAAGGTCCAGAATATCAAGGGAACTGATGAAAAGAAAAGAAGCTTTGACTTTTGAGGGCTCTGAGAGAGCTGGATTGGCTTGGACTGGACCTTAACCCCCCCCCCATTGATGTCTGCACCTCCTCTGTCACTTACAGTTTTAGAGTTGCTTGGGGACATTAAGATGTTAATTGACTTGCCCAGGTCACAAAGCTAGTATGTGTCAGAGACAGGACTTAAATCTACATCTTTCTGACTCCAAGGCTGCCTCCCTATTCACTATGCCATACCACCTCTCATGCTGTGGGGGTGCAGCAGCAAAATAAGGATGGTCCCATCAATCCTAAGACTTTGGGAAATGTCCCATATGAATCCACCATTCTATATGCCCAGCATTATGCCAGGGACTCGGGGGGTTGCAGAAGGAGTAGATGACAAAGCCACTATCTTTAAGGTTTTAATATGAGTATCTCCAAAACTGAACTCATCCTCTTTTCCCCCAAACCAACTCCCACTCTCAGTGTAACCTCTATCTGTTAATGACATCACTATTGTTGCCATCATCCAGGCTCAAAGCCTTGATAAGTCATTCCCACCATTCAACTGCTACCAAGTTCAATTAATTCTCCCTCCAAAATGTCTCTTAGGGAGGTGATAGGATCAATGTGCAGATTGAGACATATATATTTTTTGGACATGACCAATTTAGGAATTAGTTCTGTTTGATCGCAGATCTGTTACTGATTTTTTTCCTTCCTTTTCCAATGGCAAGGGGGAGAGGAAGAGAAAATAAATGCTTGTTCATTGAGAAAAGAATTACATTTTTAAAAGGTCTCTTTTACCTGTTCCTCTCTATGTTCCTTGACAACTTCTTGTCCAAGCTCTTACAACTTCACTACCTGGATTTGTGCAACAGCTTTCCAACCAGTCTAGCTTCGGTCTACTCTATTCTAATATACCATGGAAATTGCTACCAGACTAATGTCTTTTTTAAAAAGCTTTATTTTTATTATTAAATTTTGTTTTTACATCACCTTTATTTCCAAATACATCTCTCTCCATCTCCCAATCAGAAAGCCATCTCTGTAACAAAGATTTTAAAAGGAGAAAAAAGGGAAGGTCGGCAATCATCCATAATCCCCCCAGGAACATTTTCTTCACTCTTCTCTGGGGCCAAGCTTAATTATTATCATGACACAGCATTCAATATTACATTTATTTGTTTAGGGGTTTTTTGCTTTTTCTTCTTACATTGTTGTGGTTATGGATATTATTTTCTTGGTTCTGCTTAACTCCCTATTCATCAGTTCATATAAGTCTTCCCATGTTTCTCTGTCTTCTTCATTTCATTTCTTTCTGAATGGTAATATTCCATTACATCCACGTACCACAATTTATTTAGCTGCTCCCTATTTAACGGGTGACCATATGGTTTCCAGTTATTTCCTGCCACAAAGTGCTGTTATGAATATTTTGTTGTCAGTGAGTCAATAAACATTTATTAAATGCCAGATTTTCTACAGGATCTTCTTTTTCTTTGATCCCTTTAAGATATATGCCTCATAATGGGCTTCCTTGATCAAAGGGATGGATATTTTTGTCTCTCCCCTTTTTTAGCACAATTTTAAATTGCTTCATAGAACGGCAGATTAATCTTTTCTAAAGCATCGTTCTCAGCATGCCACTCATTCCTCTTTTCAAAAGAACAAACAAACAACAAAACCTACCATGGCAATGCTTTGTCCCATGATCTATTCTGCCTATCTCACAGAGTGGTCATGAGGATCAAATGAGACAATCTTGTAGGGATTCAATTCTGTAAGGAAACTTCTTCCCATGACACAAATGGCTGACTCTCCTACAACTTGTCTAGAGTCCTGAGGTCAGGCGACTCCTTCAGGGCCACATGGTCTATGTGTCAAAAATGGAACTTGAACCCAAGTCTTCATGTCTCTCTATCCACTGTACAACATATACAAAAACACTTTTTTAAACTGTAAGGCATTATTATGATCTAATCTCCCTACTCCTTATTCTAGAAGTCAGCTCCCCTAATAATGTGGCTCTTCATAATCTGGATCAGCTTATCTGTCAAAAATGAGATAACTAAATGGTCACTGATGCATATTTCTCACTGCATCAGAGTGGAATATCTCTAATCAAGCAACTGACACCACTTTGCTTCTGGCAGAAGATAGTGACCACTGAGGGCTAGGTGAAATAGAGGCTTACAGGTGCTGCTGTTTGTAGCATGGTCAACTTTCCTCCAGGAAGTTGAAGGAGCAATTGGGGAGGAGAGTCTTGATCACAGTTCTGATGGGGAAGAGGAGTGAGTATTTAGGAGTGTTTGGGCAGATTTCCAACAGATGGTGAAAGCTGGTGGATATGAGAACGTCTGTTGCGAAGAAGAAAGGAGATTGTGAGTATTAGACCTAGAACAGGAGGAACCGGAGTGACATTCTGGTTGTACCACTTTGTGATCTTGAGCAAGTCACCTGAACCTCAGTTTTCCCAATTATAAAATGAGGCAGAGGAAGTTTGAACTTGATGACTTTGGTGGCCTTCTAGCTTGAAATCTATCACCTGTGACTCAGGGGACGTGTGTTTGGAGGAGCAGTGGTTTGAGACATCCAATGGCCTCTTCTCAATCCTCTTTCTCCACTGTGATTATCTTTTCCTCCCTGATACTCTCTTCTCTCTAGGTTTTGGGGACACTACTCTCTCTTGGTTCTCCTCTTCCTGTAATTGATATGAAAACAAGAGACATCAATCAATATAAAATTTTCCTCCTTGCATTAGAATCTCCAATTTGCCCTGTTTGTTATTAATACTTTGTCCATTTTTAGTAGACATTGAAGGTCATAGATTTTATTTCTGGTTCTTATTTTAGATTTATTTCCTCTGAATTACTTTTCCTCTTTCCTAGTTCTGTTTTTCTTCTTAAGTAGTATATACTATTCTTTATGATACCAGGATTAGCAATTCTATTTGGACAATTTTCTCCCCCTCCCTGTTTTTCATTTAAAGCCTACTTGATCAGATTTGGAAGACCCCAGGAAAATATGTGTGTGTACCTATATTTTTTAACTGGAATTTATTAGATGCTCTTCATACTTGACCAAGAGCCTATCAAGCCTGTATTTTTAGCCATGATCCAGAAATCCAAAGCCTATTCTCATATACCATCTTCTCAGCCAGCTGTTGAGTTCTTATAACTGCCTTTCTCTCCTAAATCCCCTACCTTCAGTCATCAGCAAGGATGAAAACCATTACCTATAGCCCTAATCCTTAGATTTTTTTTCCTCTAGAAACTGACAAGCCTTAGCCATGCTTCCTAGTTCATTCTGGTGGTGACATTTTGTTCCATGTGAATCACAAGGACTAGGTGGTGGTCTTCAGGTATGAAATGCCCAAGGAAGATAGGCTGCTTCTCTATCATTTGTGTCCAGTTGATAAATAACCCCCTCAGATCCCTCAGCAGGGAATAACTAATCACAATTATTCATCTCTTCTTCCTAGATGACCTCTCACCTGATATCAACACTGGATCCGTACCATTTTTTCTCGGAGCAACAAGAAACCACTTCTGCCAGAGACATTCCAGCTTCTCCCCCAATACCACTTTGCTGGAAGAGCCATGTGCCTATAACCTAACTCCAAATGTTCATTCATCCTTATTCTTTTCCATCTTTGTGTCACACTCTTACTCTCCCAATTTCTTGGCACAGGTTAGAATTTCCCTTTACATCCTTTTCTTTTTTGTTGGCTCTTGAAACATTGTTATTCTTTCAAGGAACAATACATTCTCCCCAATAATCCATGGAGTCTCTTTAGCTCTTTCATCTTTTCCTCTAGGATAGCAAACCAACTGATACTTTGTGCATACACTGATGATAACATGGCACAGACAGAAGCACAAACAGTATACCTCTGTCTGCATTTCCTGCAAAATTCTCCATCCTGGCTTGTCAGATACTCAGTGCTTTGTTTTATTTTTCGTATCTATCCTTTGTAATGCTGGGGCTACTGCTAAAACAACTGCCTGTGGGGCCATGATGAGGACCCCAGAACTGGTGGCTCCTGAATATGATTTAAATTGTTAAAGATTGGCTTCCCACCTTTTCTTGAGTTAATATCTCCAATTTGACCCAAAGTGATACATTCCTGAAGTGCCTTAATATACATAAAAGTAAACAGAAATAAGTCTTCAAGCAGAAATTCAATTATCTAATTAGAATCTTTTTTTTTCCTTTTTTAAAATAAATTGTGTTGGCATCTTTTGTTTTTCCATTGTATGAATTTCTTCCTCTTGCAGAGAGCCTTCCCTTATAAGTTTTTTTTTAAAAGAAAAAGAAAGAATCAGCAAAATTGATCAAACTAATCTGACAATATATGTAATGTTCCATACCGGTAAACTGCCCCACTTCTGTCAAAGAATGGGATATATCTTCTTATGGATCCTTATAATTAGTGCCACATTCATTTTTGATTGTCTAGTAATTCTTCATTCGTTTATACCAGTAGTCATTATATACATCATTTTCTTGGTTCTGCCTTGTTTTTTGTCTTAAATATCTAGCTATCCTTATGCTATTTTGGACACCTGAATATCTCAAGATGTAGGGGAGGAAGATCATATGAAATATTAGTTAGAACTTACAAATCTATAGCTAAATTTAGCTGTTAATTTTTTATATGCCAATTTGCCTTTTTTTTCCATTTTTTATTTAGTATTTTGTTTTCCTCCAGTCACATATAAAAACAATTTTTAACATTCGTTTTTAAAACTTTGAGTTCCAAATTCTCTCCTTCCCTCCCCTCCCTGCCCCACCCCACTAAGAAGGAATAGTAATGTTTTGAAAGAAAACATAGACAAAAAACAAATCAAAAAAAAATAAAGTTAAAAAAAAGTATGCTTTAATCTGTATTCAGACACCAGCCATTCTTTTGCTGAGTTTGGATAGCGTTTTTCATCCTAAGTCCTGCAGAGTTTTCTTGGATCATTGTATTGTTGAGAATAGCTAAGTCATTCACAGCTGATTGTCTTAAAATATTGCTGTTGCTTTGTACACAGTACATTTTACTTTGCATCAGCCCGTGCAAGTCTTTCCAGGTTTTTCTGAGAGCATCCTGGCACATCATTTCTTGTAGTACAATAGTATTCTATCATAATCACATACCACTACTTGTTCAGCTATTCCCCACTTGATGGGCACCCCCTCAATTTCTAATTCTTTGCCCCCAGAAAAAATTAGCTATTAACTTTACTGAGGGTTCATGGGGTGAAAATCTGCATGAAACAATTCAATAAAATTCTATGTTTTCAAGCAAATAGACATTATTCAATTACAGCATAATATGATCTATCTTTTATTTATATCGGGAAGCTCTCATACAGCCTCATTCAGCTTCTGATGCCATCTTCTCTATTTCACAAACCATATTATTACTAATCAAGTTGAATTCAATTCAGCAAATATTCATTGAATGACAGGTTTTATATTGGTTCTCACCAGCAGATCTGTGTAAAAGGTTTAGCATTCCAGATAAAAACTTCTTCCTGT
This sequence comes from Phalanger gymnotis, assembly GCA_028646595.1. Lineage (NCBI taxonomy): Eukaryota > Metazoa > Chordata > Mammalia > Diprotodontia > Phalangeridae > Phalanger > Phalanger gymnotis. The sequence goes on from CM053623.1 coordinate 277,507,427, forward strand.
GATATTTTTGACATTTAAATATCCAATATAAACATTCACAAAAATCACATCCTCTCTGAAATGGGAGGCTCCTCCAATATCACCTAATAATACCAATAGCATTTATAGAGCAAGGTTTGCAAAGTATATTATCTTTACTTGTAAGAATCCTGTATGGAAGGTGCTATTGCTATCCTCCTTTTACAGATGAGGAAACTGAGGCAGACATTGGTTAAGTGACTTGCCCAGGCTCACAGAGCTAGAAAGTTCTCGATGTATGATTTGAACATAAGAGTTCCTAACTCCAAAAAGGCTGGTGCTCTTACCCACTACACCACATAGCTGCTTTCCAACATGCACCTGAATGAGAATCCCCTCCACATCATGTCATCCAATGCTCATCTAGCTCTTGGTCGAAGACCTCTTAGTGAAGGGAAATTTATCATTTCCTGAAGCAGCCAGTCCATTCCACTTTGGGGTGATTCACTATTTTCTTTAAATCAAATCTGCTTGCTTTTTTGCATATTCCATCCATTGCCCCTAGTTCTGTTCTCTCGGACCAAGTAGAAAAAAAAGTCTAACACAGCAGCTTTTCAAATATTAAAGGCTACTATTATGTCCTCCCTACCACCCCAACCATGTTTCATCTTCTCCAAGTGAAATATTCCCAGTTTCTTCAACCAATCCTTTTAAAGAATGAACCAAAGCCTGTCACCATTCTGGTTGTCTCCTCTCAATGCTCTGCACCTTACCAGTAGCCTTCCCAAAATGTACTACTCAAACTGAATGTGACACTCCATGTATTATTTGACCAGAGCAAAGTTCTAGGGGAAATCACCTCCCAAGTCCTGGGGGCTGCCTCAGATTGCATTGGCTTCCTTAGTTGTCACATCACACCTCTAAACCCTGGCTTGCCATTATTGCAATTGTTGCCAGGAAGACTTGGGATACTGGAAGTAACTATGGCAACCAACTGACTTTTACTGAGAGTTAAGAGGACACATGATATTGACCTTGGTGTTTGAGAGGATAATGAAAAGGAGAACACAGAGAATCTATCTCAACCAACCTACACGGAACAAGAAGGCACATGGGGGCAGTGCAGGGGCGGGGGGAGGGGGAGAGTGTCAAAGTGTTGCTCTCTGGGACTCAAAGATTGCAGTTGCAGAAGATGGTGATGGGAGAGGGGAATTTGAGGGGGTGAACCAGAGAGATTATTGAGAGCTGGTAAATATGTTGGGTGAGACCAAATTGGTGGGCCAGGGGGGATGAGAGATAGGGACAAAGATAGAGAGATAGATTCAGAGAGAGGGAGGGTGGGAGAGGAAAGGAGAGAGAGAGAGAGAGAGAGAGAGAGAGAGAGAGAGAGAGAGAGAGAGAGAGAGAGGAGGTGCAGTTGTCTCTCCCCATCTGCTAGCCAAAAGCAGCTTCTAAGTTTTTGTTCCTCATTACTTATAATTCTTCTGTCATTTCATTGGCTTGCTATTCATTGTCTACAGTGTCCATCCAGGCTAATATACTTTACTGTTTCACCAGAAGCAAGATTAGGAGAAAGTTTTAATATTAAAGATACAGGAGACATCGTTATCCTTCAGCTAGAGCCAAGGTACAAAGATGAGGAAGCCCTGAATTCCCCTAGCAAAAATAAAAAGTGTGTGTACCATCATTACACTCTAGACCTAATACAGTAGAAAGGATCTGGAGTCAGACAACCCAGGATGGAATCCTAGCTCTGTGCACCTTGAGTAAGTCATTTAACCTCTGGACCTCAGTTTCCTCATCTGTAGAAAGAGAAGATTAGTCTAGGTGATTTCTAACATCCCTTCCAATCTAAATCTATGATCCTATAAATCAACCAGTTATCTAAGATATTAAGATGGGAAATAATGTAGGGTTGAAGAACATTGCAGGGAGCCTAGCACAGAGTAGATAATTAAGAAATACAAAATCATTGACAAACAGAACCATTTCAATATATAAGAAAGAAGCTTGGGGCAGCTAGGAAGAACAGTGGACAGAATACTGGCCTTGGAGTCTGGAGTACCTGAGCTCAAATCTGGCCTCGGTCACTTACTGTGTGACCCTGGATGATTGATTTAAGTCTGTTTGCCTCCTAAAAAAAAAAGTTTGTATAAGAAAATGTGAGCTTTGAGTACTGTATTTGCTTAGTGCTAGGCTCTGAGAATATAAAGACAGAAAACAAAAATAACCCCTGCTTATAAAGAGTTTGCATTCTATTGGAGGATACATGTGGAAAAAAATGTCCATATTTAGTCATTCAAAGAGGCAGAAAGCCTAACAACTAAAGGGGACCAGGACAGGCTTCTCTTAGGGGAATAGCACAAATATTCACACTATTACACTTAAGAGATTCAATCTTTTAGCATCTTTATTTGAAATGCATTACTAGGAAAGTTTGATCACAATGCTTCAGGGAGATGAGTTCACTTTTTTTTGTCCTAGCTGATAACATACAGAAATCAGAGAAAGTATATACAGACAAAAATGCAACAGACAATACAACAAAATAAATGAGTCCTCCCACTAGGAGTGAGATATTTCAACTTAACCAGGAGAGTACCAGATTTCACCCAAAGGAAAATTTCCTAAAGTCTCTGATGTAGTAAACTGGGAGTTGAGCAAGGGGCAGAGAGCTAATCTACTCACTTCTGAGGGTTTCCCGGAGAAACTGAGTTTGAGCAGAGGGCTTAATTGGCATTATCTTAAATGATCCGTGTACCTAAATAATGCCAGGTTAATGATATCATTTCTATTAATTATAACATTGCCATTTCTGTCACTCGACAAACTGAGTTACTAGGTATTCTTAATAAATTCTGACACTTTTTTTTGGTGATTCACAATTTTATTTTTGGTCTCCCCTTTGAAATAGAGCAAGATCAGTGGCAGGTCTTTCTCATTTAGCTCAGAGACCAATAACTCCCCATTTGAGAGGCAGAGATTCTAAATAAGCTCTCTAAAAACAAACAAACAAATAAAATCAATCAACAAGCATTGGTAAGTACCAATGTTCCAGACAGGGTTCTAAGTTCTAGGGAAAGAAGTGAAGGTTCTTTGAGGCAGATGTGAAGAGGAAGCACGTTCGAGTTATAGGAGATGGAGTGCTGTGTGTGAGATACCGAGAGAAAGCCATTTTGACTTGGCAGTAAAGGTTGGGAAAGGACACAATATGTGATAAAGCTAGAAAGAAAGAGAATTAGCCTAATGTAAGGGAAAATGTATTGGATTTGAAATCTGAAAGACTTGGGTTCAAAACTAGCCTCTGACACGAAGGGTATGACTTACAGGCAAGTCATTGGAGTATTCAGGAAAGTGCGTATAAAGAGGCTGGAAAGGATCAGGAACCGATGAATATGCAAACCATACACCAGCCCCAGAAATGAGCTCCATTGGAGTCTGAAGGGAGATAGAGGTCAAGGTTTAGTAGAGATTTGAATTGATAAGGTTAACTCTCTATCTAATATTCCATTTGGTCTCTTAATTGATATACAATGCACATATGTGCATGTATATACACATTACATATATACATCTACATACACACAGGCACACATAATAAACATATATGCACATAGATACACGGCACATACGTTTACATAAATACATATGAACATATATACACACATATGTATGTATATATACATATATTATACACATATATACAGTTAGGTGGTGCAGTAGACAGAGTACTGGGTCTGGAGTCAGAAAAACTTATCTTTCTGAGTTCAAATGTGGCCTCAGACACTTACTAGCCATGTGACCCTAGACAAGTCACTTAATTCTGTTTGCCTCAGTTCCTCATCTGTATAATGGGCTGGAGAAGGCAAAATGACAAACTTTTCCAATATCCTTGCCAAGAAAACCCCAAATGGGGTCACAAAGAGTCAGACGTGACTAAAACATAACTCAACAATATGCATACATACAGTGTTTGTGTATGTATACATATCTGGACACACACCTCGATATATTCATTGATGTATTATGGATTATGGATGTATTCTATGGAATACAGAAATGGAATTAGAAATGGAATCTGGAACATAAAGTATATAATCCATAATTTTAGAATGCTATAAGTTGAGTACCAATGGTTCTAGGAATTCTATTTCCTTCCAATTATTATGACAGGTGCAGCAGACAGCTGAGACAAATTGAGACAGTAAAAGCCAGCCTGGGGCTGACCTCAGACACAGAAAGACCTCAAATCAAGTCCTGTCTGATTCCCACTGGCTACATGACTCTTTGCAATTTATTTAACCTCTCAATACTCTAGACCTGCAGTTCTCCAAGTGTAATCCAAAGGAGTCCCTGAGAGCCTTTTAGGGGTCAGCAAGGTCAAAACTATTTTCAAAACAATACTAAGAAATTTAGGATTCTAACACAGTAAGTGTTGATAGATATAATCCACATTTTGAAAAAAGTGCTTGGTGTATATGGGGGGCGGGGCAGGGAGGGAGTCCTCAATTACTTTTAAGACAGCAAAAGGATCCTGAGACCAAAAAGTTTTAGAACTGCTGCTGTAGAAAAATCCCTAAAACTTGATGCTGCTGAGAAGGTGCTGACTAGTATCAGGAGGAAGTTTACTCAAATAGAAATGCCCCACAGCAATGAAATCAAGGGCCTAGTTACTACCCTTATTCCCACACGGCCCCTTGGGCAACATCACTTTTTGACAAACATTGTAATCTGCACCCCATAAAAAGTTAGGGACTCACCAACCTCAATCAGATTTGAACACCCAACAGATTTGAAAAGCAATAGCTGGCGGCCATGACAGATTGTTAGGGCATAAAATATACCGTAGAGCCTGTGTTATGTGAAAGGAGAGACCATCTGGAAGCAAGCTGAGGAAAGAAGAGTGAAAGCCTGGCTAAACGAGGAGAGAAAGTACCTCAGAGTGCTTCTCCAAGAGCTTAGACGTAAGTTCTGTGCCATGGAGTCAGTAATCAATCATTTCATACTAGCTCCAGCTGAAGACATACTATTTTTCAATGCCTAATGGCTTTCCCGCAGCTAGGTGGTTCAGTAGATAAGAGTGCTGAGCCTGGAGTTAGGAAGACTCAGCTTCCTGAGTTCAAATTTGGCCCTAGTCATTTACTGACTGGGTGACCCTGAGCAAGTCACTTAACCCTGTTTGCCTCAGTTTCCTCATCTGTAAAAATGAACTGGAGAAGGAAATGGCAAACCACTCCAATATCTTTGCCAAGAGAACCCCAAAGAGATCATGAAGAGTCAGACACAAGTGAAATGATTGAACAGCAACAAATTTTAACCTAATTTAACAGTTATCACAATAACAATAGCTATAACACTCTATGGTTTGCAAAACAATTCAAAAATATTACCTTAACCTATTTGTACAAAAATATTTCTAGCGGCTCTTTTTGTGGTGGCTAAGAATCGGAAATCAAAGGGATGCCCATCAATTGGGGAAATGTCTAAACAAGCTGTGGTATACGATTGTAATGGAATATTATTGTGCTGTAAGAAATAACAAGCAGGATGATTTCAGAAAACCCTGGAAAGACTTACATGAACTGATGCAAAGCGAAGTGAACAGAACCAGGAGAACATTGTACATAGTAACAACAACATTGTTTGATGCATTGTGAATGACTTAGCTATTCTAAGCAATAAAATGATCAAAGAACTAATGATGAAGCATACTATCCACTTTCAGAGAAAGAACTGATATTGATTGGATACAGACTGAAGCATGCTATTTTTCTCTTTTTTTCTTTTATTCAAGTCTTCTTGTATAAAATGACTAATATAGAATTGTTCTACATAATTGCACATGTATAACCTATATCCAATTGCTTACTGGCTCAGAGAAGGGAGAGGGGAGGGAGCAAGGAAAAGATAGAATTTGGAACTCAAAATTTGAAATAAAAATGTAAAAAATATTACCTTGTATGATTCTTTTAACAATGCTAAGAGGCAGGTGCTAGGAAAACTAAGGCAGACAGAAGCTAAGTGACTTGCCCCAGGGCAAACAGCTAGTGAGCATCTGAAGCTAGATATGAACTCAGGTCTTCTGGACTTCAGGCCCAGCACTATCCAGTGACCTAGCTTTGTATCTAAGTTTAAGGTGTTTAAATAAATCTGGTCCAGTCTGACTCATTTTTATCTTAATCAAAACATCTTAATCAAAACAAAATATACTTTATTCTTATTTTTAATTCAATTCAGCTCAATCTAACAAACACTTAACAGGTACTTACCACAGACAAGGCTCTGTGCTAGGAATTGGGAATAAAAAGATGAAATAAGATACAGTTCCATTGCTCAAAGAACTTATAATAATGGGCATAAGGTATGATGCCAGTAACTAAAATATAATATGTTAGAATGTTTTGGCTTTCCCTTTGTACTTATTATCAGTAAAATTATGAAAAATTCAAGGCTAGTAAAAGAGATCATTTCCAAGTTTGGGAATCAGAGAAGGTCTCCTGAAAGCCTTGAAAAAAGGTCAGGCAAAGATGGTGGAAAAGGGGAATGGAACATGGGGAGCCTGTTCTAGTTGTGGGATAAGAAAAAAGATATGCTTAATGGAAATAGCAAGAAAAAGCCAACCTTCTCCCCATCCCCCCCAATAAAAAATTTGTTTATAAGTCTAAATAATGGGAATAATAAATATGATGTGATGTCTAGTTTTAGTTTAATGGAACAAATATTTTTTAAAAGTTCTTTTCTATAGCATAGCATTCTAAAATTCTGGATTATATACTTTATGTTCAAGATTTCATTTCTATATTCCATGGAATAATCCATAATCCACAATACATCAATGAATATATCTAGATGTGTGTAGAGATATGTATATATACATAAATACATACGTATATGCATGTTGTTGATTTATTTTTCTGTCACATCTGACTCTGTGACCCCATTTGGGGTTTTCTTGGCAAGGATATTGGAGGGATTTGGCATTTCCTTCTCCAGCCCATTGTACAGAAGAGGAACTGAGGCAAACACAGCTGCTAAGTGTCTGAGGCCACATTTGAACTCAGGAAGATAAGTTTTTCTGACTCCAGACCCAGCACTCTATTTACTGCATCACCTAACTGTCCATTTATGTATAATGTGTATATAATATATATGTATATACACATGTGTATATATGTTCATATATAAACATATGTGTTGTGTCTATATGCATATATGTATATTTTGTGTGTCTATGTGGATGTATATGTATATAATGTGTATATACATACACATATGTGCATTGCACATCAATTGAAAGACAGAATGGAATAGTAGGTAGAGAATTAACCTTATCAATTGAAATCACTACTACCACCTTGACCTCTATCTCCCCTCAGACTCCGGTGGAGATAGCCTAGGACCCTGAGCCCAGGAGCCTTGGGAATAGCAATGCTGCCAACCTAGTGCCCCCAGCCATCATCCTGGGAAGCAGCCCCTGGAGATGCAGCCTAGCTCCTGCAGGTGCTGGCCCACAGCTCCTGAAGACCCAGGAAAGAAGGTACTTGCCACCCGAGTCCTTGGACAATGGTTCAAAATCAGATATTAAAAAGATATGTTTCCATTTGCTTTGCTTCTGCACCCTAAGGACAATGGGAATGCCTGACTTGCAGCTGAAGCCTTCTGTATGTGTTGTCTGCCCACTAGAATGTGAGGTCCTTGAGAGCAGGGGCCTTCTTCCTTTTCTATTTGTATCCTCAATGTTGAGCACAGTGCTTTGTATGTAAGAATCATTTAAAAAATGCTCATTCATCTGTTCATGTTTTTCATTCCTAGCCCTGCTTTTGACCTAGTAGATAAGAGACCAAGAAAAGCTCCTAACCTCCTCAAAGCCTCATGGGATTCTCTAAGACTATAAGTGACAAGACTACTTGAGACTGCATTAGTGGTGAGAGTGTGAAATCACAGGTCTGACCCAATAAAACACACTGGCTAACTAATTCTTTCTTGAAATTTGAGTTTGGGTTCTAGTGATTTATTATTTCCCAACATAAGGCAACACATCAGTCCGACATGGCTAGATCCAGTTTGAGGTAGGGTCTGTTGACTGTCTAAACCTAACATGAAACTCACCTTGTTGAATGAATAAAAGTTACGTTAATTAAGTTTTCAAGATTTCAAGTTCTGGTATTCTTAGTCAATATGTAGAATGATTGGGCAAAATTATATATTCATGATAACAGGATGAATATTGGTCTTCAAGAAAGACAATGTGTGTGTGATCTGAACCTTCTCATTTACAACAGCTCAACCATGAAGACAGGAAAGTAAAAGGCCAGGATATGACTCAGTTTCAAATGACAACATGCAACAGACAAGGAAAGAAGAGGGATCTTTTCTCTTTGGTCAGCATAGGAGGCATTGAGTAAAGGTTAATGGATTTGAAAATGTTCATTTCCTCAAGTCTGATCCTTAATGGCAAGTGGGGTGATACATTATAGGCCTCTGCAAGAGAAAAAAAGATCCTAAATAATGTTGACACATAAGCAGAGAAGGATGGAAGATTGGGGCAGAGTCATTATTGTGGTACTGTTAAGTGAAATGAAGCCTGTAACTGCAGAGAACATACCTGAGATCTGGTCAGGTATAACATAAGAATGTTTACCAAATTGAGCTAAATGGAAAAATAAACCACAGATGTAACACTTGAGAACAACTGGGATCATTTTTGGCTGAAAACCATGTTCCCTGTGATTTTTGTTTAGCTGTGAGAGATGACTGTGACACAGAGGCGGTGCCCACGCTATACAGTGGTACAGGGGAAAAAGAACGCTGGGTTTAGAGTCAGAGGTCTTGAGTTCCAGTTTTGGTTCTCTCACATTATGGAGGTGCCTTTGGGCAAATCAATCAACCTCTTTGGGCCTCAGTTCCTCATCTATAAAATGAGGGGAACTGAACTAGAGAAACTCTAAGGTCTCTTCCAGCTTTCAAATTATGATCCTATGATCTGTAACATGAAGAGGCTGGACTAGGCAGCTAGATGGCAGAGTGGATATGATGGAGTACAGACTCTGGGAACCCCCCTAGAAAGCAGGACTTAAAGAGACCTGGGTTCAAATCTTGTCCAGAGAAGCCAGTAAGTATTTCCTACTGTCTCTGGACTCTTTGGCAGCTTCCTCCTTGGCCCCTCTTCTCTTTCCCTTCCCCCCCAGACAAAAGGGGGATACAGGGAGCCATGTTTTTTCTTTCTCCCCACCCAAGGTGGGATTAGAGAAAAAGGTGGGACTGAGAGGCCTGGTGTACAGGGAAGCTCCTCTGCCGTAGAGGAAAAGCACATATACGTTAGAGGCAAGATGCCAGATTTCTCAGAGCCAGGAAGACCTGAGTTCAAGTCTTATTTCTGACATATTAGTTGTATGGCACTGGGCAGTCGCAGGCATCTCCCTAAGAGCACAAATTGCAGAGCAGAAGCAGATCCGCATTGTTAGAGGGAGTTTTCTTCTATGGCATTCCATACAATGAAATAATCCCATTGAATCATGTGAAACCTTCACCAAATCAAAGAATCTCAGGAGTTTGAAAGAAACCTCCCCACCACAGCTTCTGGAAATGTAAATATTTAGACGGTTTTTTGGTTTAACAAGCAAAAACTCCTGAAATGTTTGGGTGACTTATCTGCCATTTGTATGTCAGTCAAGGTGGTTATAGTCATTCCAGGGACCTAGCTTTGGAGAAATAATATTAATAATAATAACCTTAATAATTAATAACAATACCCATTAATAATAATAGATTTCTGAAGGGAAAAGAAAGGCAAACCTTCAAGCCAGAGCTTGGAAAGGTCAACAATTTCATCTTTATCTTTCTTTCTTTCTTCCTTCCTTTCACTTTCTCTCCTTTCTTCCTTCCTTCCTCTCTTCATCTCATACTTTTTCTTTTTTTCTTTTTCCTTCCCCTCCTTCATTCTTTTTTCTCACTCTCTTGCTTTCTTTCTTCCTTTGTTTCTTCCTCCCTCCCTTCTTCCTTCTTTCCTTCCTTTCTTCTGGCAGCCACTCATAGGCCCAATCCACCGATCAGCATGTGAGCTCTGACTTGCTCTGTTTCCAACCTGGACCCTTCCACCCCTCCTTAGGCAGCCCGGTGCCCCCACTGCTTTTGAGGATTCATCGTGTTGGTGGTAGACTTAGTGTGGGCACCTGATTGACTTTATCCCACTACAACTCAGAACTCCTGAGCTCAAGGTATCCATCAGCCTTAGCCTCCCCAGTAGCAGGAACTACAGTTGTGCATCATCTCGCCTGGCCATCCTACAACTTTCTGAAAAATAGCTTTTCCTACTGGAAAAGAGTTTCCAAAAGGACTAAGTCAAAGTGATGTTAAATCATGGTGGAAGAAGTCAAGATTTGTACTGTCACCAATCAATTGTTTCTACTTTCTGGACTGGACTTATCAAGTCTGAACCTAAAGAAAGGCAGATATCAAGGCCTCGGATTCTTTGGTATGCCAGGAAGAAAAAGATAAGGCTTTCCAAAATGATTTTTAACCATTTTTGTGTCATGGCCCTCTTTGACAGGCTGGTGAGTGGACACCTTCTCAGAATGTTTTTTAAATAATTGAAGGAAATGCTAAACTTCAGATAGAAGTTAATTAAAATAAAAATGTAATTTTTCCCTTCTACATTCATAGACCTCCTGAAATCTATCCATGGGCCTCTAAGTAGTCTCTGGAATCCCTATTCTGAGTGATAATGTCCTTGAGGGAAGAGATCACTTCACCAATTTAATAAATTCTATTTAACAGACACTGGTTAAGACTCAAATTTTGCATTGAGAATTGAAATAGGCCTGGAGGAGGTACAATTTAAATGAAATACAGTCCTGGACCCCTTGTCATTTATATTACTGTAGGATTCTCTCCTAGAAAATTGTAAAATGAAAATAACTTAGATACGTCTTCTTCTTCTTTGCATCCCCATAACACTTCACACAATGTCACGCACATAGCAGATATTTAATAAATAGTTCTTGAGTGAATGAAATAATTGGAACAGACAATGGGGGGCGGGGGAAAGAGGAAGAAAAGGCGAAAGCTGCTGAGGTCATGCATACATTGTACAGCACTGTAATGAATACAACAATATTGTTGCACCTTGAATATATTGAATTTTTGAAAATTTTGGAAATTACTCACAAATTCAAAAAGAGATTGGGAGAGGAGGAAAGAGAAGCAGAGAGATGGTCCATTTGGGAAAGAGAAGGCCTTGAGGAAGGTATGAATTAGTTTTGTAGGCTAATGGGCAACATCAGCTTCAGAGATAGAGAGGAGAAAAGAGATTAAGAAAAAAAAAGTGGAAGTGGGAAAGCCAAAGGCAAATTTTGGCAACTTTAACTGTTTACCTTTTTAATTTTATTTAGATATCTCTAAGGTTTGCAAAGCATATTACTGTGGAATCTCATTTGATCTTCACAACAGCCCTGTCAGGTGCTATGACTATCACCATTTTACAGATGAGAAAATCAAGGTAGACAGTGACTTGCCCAGGGTCACACAACTAGTAAGTGTCTATAGTGAGTTTTGAACTCAACTCTCCCTGACTCTATCTGGCTGGCACTCTATCCCTTATGACACCTAGCTCAAGCAAGTATGTACGTAAGGAAGAAGGGAGAGGAAGAGAGGAGAACTAGATTCATGATGATGCTTGAAGATGTGTTAAGATTAGTTGTAGCAAACAAAAGATCTAGAGAGACCTAATTTATTCTTGTCAGGGTAATATTATTTCCCACCTCCATCAACTTGCCTTCCACTCAAAAATGCCCAAACACCTTAGCAGGAGCTATGGTCCTAATCCTTCTCATTTATCACAATTCAAAAATATTTATAAAACATTTCACTATGTGTTGTTGTTCAGTTGTGTCTGACTCTTAGTGACCCCATTTGGAGTTTTCTTGGCAAAGATACTGGAGTGCTTTGCCATTTTCTTCTCCAACTCATTTTACAGAGGAGGAACTAAGGCAAACGGGGTTAAGTGATTTGCCCAGGGTCACACAGCTAATAGGTATCTGAGGCAATATTTGAATTCATGAAAAGGGTCTTACTGAGTCCAGGCCTGGCGCTTTATTCACTGTGCCACCTTGCTGCCCTTGCTCTGTGTGCTAGATGCTATTACAATGATTCATTTTACCTAAGAAAACTGGGAAAGTCTTCTCAGAAAATTAGTATTAAGTGCATACAAAAAAGGAGTCCTTTACTTTTTAAAATTGAGTTTTTCATTTTAACACCAGCCTCCTATTTTTATCTAAGTGATATGTGAGGGTGGTTTGCATTATTATTAGGAAGATGCTGTCTTTGCCCTATGGTTGAACTCAGGATGATTCTGCCACATCCTAATACCACACATTCTGATTGTTCTTATAGCTCTAAAAGAGGGTTGGCCAAAGACCAGCCAGAAAAGCCAAAATACCATCCAATAAAGATTTGGAAGCTTACAGTGGGGGTGCAGTAGAAGGGCTGATGAGGGTTCACATCCTATCTCTGCCAGGGCAAGCCACTATCCAGGACTTAGTTTCCTCAACTGTAAAATGAGGGGTTTGGACTAGAATAAGGGTCCATTGCAGCTCTCAGTCTATAATCTTGTGGGATCCTTGTCTAGTTTCTTTGCTCCTCTGCCTAGATCTGCACCTGCTTTTTTGTGTTCACAGTTGGCTAGGGATTCTTTTTACCATGTACTTTCCTAAAACTAAAGCTTCTGTCTCTTTATGGCCCTAGAGGAAACAACATACCATATTTCCCCGTGTATAAGATGCACCCTAATTTTGGGGCCCAAAATTTGAAAAAAAATGTGTTACATAAGGTTATTGAACTCAAGTTTTATTCATCTGCTCATAGCTTTCAGGCATATTTTGGGCAAGTCTGGTGTATGTACTCATGCTTAGCCCATTCTGTTTCATGAACCTGAAGCACCAATTGTGTCCTTTGAAATCAGTGACTTCTTTTTCATCGACAATTCTTCTTGCCTCATGCTGAACCAAGTTTGTGGACACAGGAATTCCAATTGCCCTTTGTTCTTCAATCTGTATCTTCAGTTCTCTCTCTAAATCAGGCCATTTCGCTGACTTGCCTCTCATTGCCTTCTTCTGCCGCAGCATTTTCAGTAGGGTTTCTTCTTCCCGTAACCAGTCTTGCATTGTTTTCTCAATTGGAGGAGGACCAAACTTACATTCAGCAGCACGATTTCCATTCACTTTTGCAAACTGGATCACTTGTAACTTGAATTCAGCACTGTACGAAAATCTTTTCTGAGCCATTTCTAGGCAGAACATGGCATAATGTAACCTAATATACCAGTAACAAATGCAAAACAATGAGTGCAAAGGCAACAAGCATGAAAAAGTGTGGAAATGCAAGTAAAAAAAATCTACAACCACTGTATAAGATGCACCCAGTTTTTAGACCCCAAATTTTTCAAAAAAAAAAAGGTACATCTTATACATGGGGAAATATGGTACTAACAACTCAGATTTGTAGAGAATTTTAAAATCTGCCCAGTATTTTCATCTCTAAACTCAAAGGAAGGCAATTTACAATGGAGAGTGTTGGATTGGGAGATAGAGGACCAAGGTCTGAATTCTAGTTTGGCCGCTTACTGTGAGGCCCTAGCCAATTCACTTAACCTCTAACCGGCTTCAGTTTCCCAATTGGTAAAAAGAGAATAATGGATTAGATAACCTCTAAGGTCTCTTCCAGTTCTAAATCCATGATTGTATGATCCTAAAATGTTGGATACTCTCAAACAGAACCAGAACCAGTGTACATTGGAACTTAGCCTGTAAGAATTGTAAGGGACCTCGGAGGTCCACTGGCCCAACCCTGGCCTGGAGTGAAGGAACAGCCACAGAATTTAAGAACCAGTAGAGATGTTGAAGACCACCAGATATGGGAGATGAGCCCCAGATGGGGAAGATGAGGCATCCAAGGCTTCACAGCAAGTACTAGCATAGTCAGGACTAGAGCCTGGTTCTTTTGATTCTCGATCATTGCTCCTTGATTCTCCTTAATTGGGTCTGCTCTACAACATGCCTCACAAATGGTCATCTAGAATCTGTTTTGAAGTCAAGAAGGGGAGCTCACTACTTAATTAGTTTTCAGAAGGCTAATTAAGTAGCAGCTAGGTAGTTAGCTCTCTTGACCTGGAGTCAGGAAAATCTAAATTCAAATTCTGCCTCAGGTGCTTACTAGCTCTGAGATCCTGGGCAGGTCACTTAACTTCTGTCTGCCTCAGTTTCCTCATCTTTAAAGTGTTGATAATAATAGCACCTACCTCCCAGATTATTTCAAGGATAATATGGGATATTTGTAAAGTTCTGGGCAACCTTAATTGCTATAATTATTGTCTTTATTGTTATTTACTAAGGTAGTTTATAGGAACAGTTGGTACAAAATCTTCTCCTCAGTAGCCGTGACACCCTCTCCCACAAGTATATGCAGAGTCTGGGGAAAGTGGTCTCAAGCTTAGGGAGCACATGAGGCAAAGTCATAAATCACAAATCATGGTTGATTACAACTCTCCACCTCTTCTTTGCATATTCCTGAAGTTTACCTTAAGAATGGAATAGTTTTACTGCTAATACATGAAGCTTTGAATCTTCCTTCTTTCGTCTGATCCAGTCTGCTCTTAGCCTCCAATACAGACACCACCAGCAGCTTCTGCTATCCTAAAGATGATGCTAGGACACAAACGGGAAGTGGGAAGCCCAAAATTCTCTGGACCCTTTGAGGCTCCCAGAGGCCTTCTCCAGCCAAGGCAGGGGGAGGAGGCCACAACCAGAGTGCTCTTCTCTCCCAATAAGCTCTTTCTCAGGTGTTTGGTTGCAATGTGTTAGCCCATCTCTAGCTCAAATTCCCTATTCCATCTAGCACCTTAGTCTTATATATACCCCTCAGGGTGTTACCAAGTCTATAATCCATTTAGGACAGACTTTCTGTTTTACCTAGTTAAAATGTCTTTGATTCAAGGATGTGTTGAGGCTTGATTCACATTTAATTCCTATTGGTTGAATCAATCAAGAGGTGTTTTCACCTTCCATAGGTAGTTACTTTTAAAAGGGATGGGGTAATCAATGAACCCCCAGGCTTACTCAAATTAGCCCATTCTATTTTCATATTGAGTTGTTTGGATGGAGTGTAAACTTCCTTCTCTTTAATTTGAGTCTATCACTTAGAGTTGCTGAGAATACATAACAATAATATCCAAACCTGGCATTTATACGGCACTTTAAGGTTTTGCAAAGCACTTTACAAATATGATCTCACTTTATCTGATCCTTCTTAAACTGTTTTAAGTTACTTATATTGACCCTAAGATTTATTTTCTCAGCCTCAAAATCCAGTTGTTCTACAGGGAGTCTGAATGTACAGTTAAAAAGTTCTATATTGGTGATTTACCGAAATGTGAGAAAGGTGAATTGCTTTTGGAACCTCTAACCTTTCCCTGCTTATTTTTTCAATGAGAATTTGATTCCAATCCCATTAAATACTGATGAATGTATGGTATTGACCAAGAGTTTACAATATAAACAGTCTGAGGTTAATTTAGTCTTCACTATAGTTCTCTTCTACTAAATTTTGTGAGAATTAGGCTGAAACTACATATCTCTTACAACAAAAATTGGATTTTGAGGCTATTGAATAAAGATTATATGTGTCACTGGGAATTTCTCAATAGCTACTTAAGATGGCATAATCTATCCACTTAAGAATTCCTCATGAAAATGTAAAATGATAATCTCTACTAAGTATGTCATAATCCCAGCTAGAAATAACCACCTCTTTCTCATCTTAGCACTTAAAACTTCCAGAAAACTGATTCTAAGACTGGATTTTATTAAAGTCAGCTGTGTAAAGAAACTCTGAATGAAGAACAAAATTAAAGGTATATTCCCAGTGTTTTACTTGGAGTTTATTTGCACTTATTTCAATCAATATGACATTATTTTTTATTTGAGTCTACTTTCTTACTATATCTTTACCTTTCATATTTTATATTCAGAACAAATTTCCCTTTCTTTACCTGGATATCTTGCTATCTACCCTGATCCTAACCTCCCCCCCCCACTTGGTACACCAACCTCTAAACCAGATCTACATAGACCATCCTCAACCTCTCAAAAAGAAGTTCATCTACTCGGCTTTGGAATTCTACCTCATGCATTGGTAACTAAGGTGGGACTTTCTTACTGTTTTAGAATGCTAAATTAATTGTCTTTGATTGAGCCTTACTAGGTGCAAAGCCCCAGGGCCTAAACCCCTATTTACTAGGTGCTAAGCCCTAAGGGGAATTGCTAAAATCCCAGAGCCAATAGTATGAGCCTAAATTCTGGTTGCTCAGATGATGTTTGATGAAGTCCAAAGACTGTATAAAAAGAGAGAACAGAGCTATTTGCCTGAGGCTCTCACTCCTGGAGGAGTGTTGGCTGTGGGACTCTGGGCAGCCGCTGTAAGAGCCTCCCAGCTTGTCAACACAGATGTTGATGGTTTCTTGGTAACTATGAATTGTATTTGGTCTGTTTATAATGTATGTTTGTAATTTGTTTGTGTTTGCTCTGAAGTTCAGGGTGCTAGCTTTTTTCCCCGAACTAAGTGAATGATATTTGTATATTAGATTGAAGCAAGATTGTTAACTCCCTAACATTACTTTCCTTAGTAAAGCAGATCAAAAGAACTTGTGCTGGCAGCATTCTTGTTGTGGTGTTTGTGTTGGTCTTTCACCCCCACAGTAGCTTCTAGCCTAATTGTTGTAACACCTCAGGGCTGAGCTGTCATATTTTGTGAGTGCTAACTCATCTAATCCCCTATATCTTGCTGGCCCCAGATCATACTGCCTCCTTTTCATCTCTTGCACCAGAAAGAGTAATCAAATGGCTACTAATATTATTTCTTGGAAGGATATGACAAATGACCACTATGATTCTACCCACCATTCCCGTCATTCTCCAGAACAAAACTTTCTTCAATTGGTTCCTTCTAATGGTTCAAATGTAGTTACCTTTCTATATTCTATAGACATCTCAAACTTAACATATCCCAAACAGAACTCATTATCTTTTCCCCAAACTCTTCCCTCTTCTAAGCTTCCCTATGTGGAGGGCACTGCCACCCACCTAGTCACGCAAGCTTCCAACTTAGGCATTATCCTCAACTCCTTGTTCACTTTCTCTCCTCCACAGCCAATCTATTGCCAAGTACTATTGATTCTAATTTTGCAATATTTCTCATATTTGCTCCTTTCTCTCTTTTGAAATTGCCAGCACCCTGTGTAAGGCCCTTATCATCTCATGCCTGGACTATTGCAAAAGCCTGTCATTTGATCTCCTTGCCTCTCCACTCCAGTCTGTCTTCCACTTAACTATCAAAGTTATCTTCCTATGGCACAGGTCTTACCATATCACACATCCCCTTACTCAGTAAACTCTAGTAACTTCCTATTACTTCCAGGATCAAATGTAAAATTCATTATTTGGCTTTTAAAATTAACCTGATCCATTCCTACCTTCCCAGTCATCTAACATTTTATTCCCTTTCACTTCTAAGATTCACTATCCTCCTTGCTGTTCCTCCTAAGATACTCCATTTCTGGACTTCATGCATTTTTACTGGCTGTCCCCCATGCCTGAAGTGTTCTCCTTCCTTGTCTCTATCTCCTGACCCCCGTGGCTTCCCCAGCTAAAATTCTATCTTTTGAAAGAAGCCTTTCCTAGTTCCCCCTAGTGTCTTAACTCTGAGATTACTTCCAATACACACACACACACACACACACACACACACACGTATGTATATACACACACAAGATACTTATATATACATACATATAAAACACATAAAAGTATATACATACAAGATATATATGTGTATGTATGTGTGCATGTCTGTATATATACGTATATATGTGTCTTGTATGTATATACTTTTTACATGTTGTCTTCCCCATTAGAATGGGAGCTCCTTGAGGGCAGGGATTATTTTTGCCTTTAGTTTTCCTTTGCCCAGTGTCTGGGTTTCAGCAAATACTAGATAAAATGCTTGTTCATTGATTATTTCTCTAGTCTCCTGCATTTGCATTTCAAGGTATCTACTCAGCTCTGGTTTCTTCAATTGAACATTTGGAAGTTCCTTAAAGGTCCATCCTCATCCTTCCACCTCTCCCCCTCACCCCCCAAGTAAGATTATATTCCACTTTACTGAGTAAGTTATTCTAGGTTGGTTACCTTTAGCTTTTGATTTGTGGAAGATCATATTCCAAGCTATCCTCTTATGAAAGTGGTAGCGGCCAGATCTTATGTGACCTTAACTGTAATATCTCTGTGGTATTGGCATTTTTTTCTTCCTGACAACTTGTAGCATATTTTTCTCTGCTGTAAAAACTCTGGACTTAGGTTATAACATCCTCAGAACTTTTCCTTTTGAGATTTCTTTCAAGATGTGATCAGTAAATTTTTTTCGGTCTTTGCCCTCTGATTCTAAGTGATCTGAGAAGCTTTCTTTTGTATTTCTTAAAATTATAGTGCCTGGGATTTTTTTTAATCACAGTTTTCAACAGTCTGATGATTCTTGGATTATTTCTCCCTGATATGTTTTCCAGGTCAGTTTTTATTGATTAAAAAAAAACATTCTACATGTTTTTCTATCTTTTACTTTCTTTTTTATTTTCCTTTAATTGTGTCTCACAGACTGATTTCTATTGAGTATATTATAATTTTCAGTAAGTCTGTTACTTGAATAAGGTTTACTACTTTCTGTTCTAAGATATTAATTCTCTTTCTAGTTCTTTCCTCCAGGGATTTTATTTCATTTGTTATTTATTGCTTCATTTATTCCAAGTTTTCATGCAGTCATTACAGAAAGTCTTTTTTTCCTCTTAAGTCTCTTTTGAAGGACCTGTGGACTTACTCTTTTCTTTTAGTTTTAATTTTGAAACATTTCTGGATCTAGTTTCTTCTATTTACTTATATCACTATGAGGCCTTAAATTGGGGTTTTGTGTCAGGGGAGGGCTGAATCTCCAACCTTTATACTTTGGGGGGAAATGGTCAGCCCTCATTGACCTAGAACTCATTGACCTGTGTTCCCTCACTGACCTACTAACCTTGACCTCTTGGGGTATGCCTACACCATGAGTGCTGGTAGATTTAGCCTTCCTGGCTGTTTGAGATTCAGAGATCTAGATCGTGAGGGTCCTCTATGACATCATAGACTGAGAGTGTGTGGTGTCCTGTTCTTATACTTGAAACTGGTCTACAGACTGGTCACTTATTTTCTACCCCATTTTTGCTGCCTACAGACACAGAATCTTGCAGGATTCAGATGTCTGAGCAGGAATTTGGTTGTACTAGAAAACTTCCATCTTGTTTACATGTCCTCATGCTGGCTTTTCTGGAACATGTGGGCTTCTGGCTGATCTTTTTTGGGAGAGGGGGTCAGTTCTGAGTTTTTAACTTACTATAGTTTTTCACTGGATTTCTCTTTTTTTTTTTTTGGAGGGGAGGAAGGCAGGGTAATTGGGGTTAAATGACTTGCCCAAGGTCACACAGCTAGTAAGTATGTCAAGTGTCTGAAGCTGGATTTGAAATCAGATCCTCCTGACTCCAGGGCCAGTACTCCACTCAGTGCATCAACTAGCTGCCCCTTTCCCTGAATTTCTTGATCATTATCAAAGTTGGTGTTATTCTTAGGTCTTTGATAGAGTAGGTATATGGGAACTAGGCTGCCTCTCTCAAACAGAGATCTTGGCCTGAAGTCCCCAGGTCTTCTTGACTCTTGGGTTGAAGACCATTCTCTTTCCACTATGCTATGTTTCCCCTCTAATTTCGATAATATTTTCTAAAAATTAAGTGACACATATACATATATACATACATGCATATATATTATGAAATGTGAAAAATGTGAATATCTAAATTTTGTAGTGAAATCTAAATTTTTTTCCAATTACACATAAATTTTTTAACATTCTTTTTTTTTTATTTTGAGTTTCAAATTCTGTCCCTTAATCCCCTCATTGAGAAGGCAAGTAATTTGATATAGGTTATACATGTGCAGTCATGCAAACCATCTTTGGACTGCAGGCCAAGGTTAGATGTGAGCAGATATAAACTCGGATTTTGAACCTGGGTTTAAGTCCCACCTCTGGCATGCACTGTGTACCTCTGAACAAGTAATTTTCAATGTCCTCAGCAATTTTCTAAGACTTTAAGTTGCAAAGATATTGATCTCTGTTGGTAGATAAAGTTCTTCACCAGAAATCCCCTACCACTGGTGTTAAATCACAGGTGTTAAAAAAAAATTAAATATCTAATAAATGTCTTTTTCACTGCCCAGTTATATTTACCTATCATCCTATTAAATATTTGGACAATGAAGTGGTACAATAGATAGAGTGCTGGACCTGGAGTCAGGAAGACCTGAGTTCAAATCCAGCCTCAGCCACTTAACAGTAACCTCTCTCTGCTTCAGTCTCCTCAACTCTAAATGGAGATAATCATCACACTTACCTCCCAAGGTTGTTGTGAGGATCAAATGACATACTATTTGTAAGGCGCTTAGCAGAGTGCCTGGCATATGGTAAGTGCTAAATAAATGCTTGCTTCCTTTCATTTCTTATATTCTGTTTGAAGATCACTTTTTTGAATCATAAAGGATCTTCCTGGCATGTAGCATGCATGTCCAAACTGAAGTTGCCTCTCCTGAAACCCTAACGTTCACACAGCAAGTCAATCTATGACATATTGACAAACATATAGACAAAGAATGGATCCAGAATGTGGATAGAGAATTGGCTTTGAAGTTAGGAAGACCTGAGTTCGAGTCCTACCTCTCACATCTACTCGTTGTGTAACCATAAAAAACAGTCACTGAACTCTTCAGTGCCCCAGTCAACCCTCTGTGGTTATAAATTACTTAATTTCCCCATGCCAATGAAATCATATGTCCAAACCTTCCCCACCAAAATTTTAAAACAAAAATCGAAATAAAAATGTGAGAAACCATAATAGTAGATTGCAAGTACCAAACACAATTTCTTTTCACTGGGTCAGACTTTGCCACTATCCCATCTTATCCTTAGTTACTTCTCCATGGAAACATGAATAATTGGGGAACCTCCCAGAGAGACAATAATTATAACAGGACCTTTGGCTCTGGATGCCATGATTCTGGGGATAATTCTACTAGAGAAAGGTAATGGCGGCAGTTGCCAAAGGTATCTCTATTCATAGTTTAATTGGATAACGTGATTTAGAGCTAAAAATGACCTTAGAGGTCTCCGGTCCAACCCCCTCATTTATATCGCTACCCAGTCTGTTCCAAAAAATTAGAATAACATGGTTACCAATTCTTAGAGCCCAAATAGAGATTGCCAGGCCCAGTGAGAATGGTTATCTGAGAGTGACAGCGGTGGACCTATCAACTCCCAGAAATCCTGGCCATGCAAGCTGTGCTTTATAACAGTGGAAATGTGATGAGTCTCTCAGAGAGATCATCTGGTTCTCTGAATATATATATTATGTACAGATTTTTAAAAATGCTATTTCCTGATCTCTTCTATGAAGTTAGAATGTTAGTGGAAGGTGAAAATATGCAATGCCCACAATGATTTCCATTGTATTCTAAGGCTGGCAGCTGTATTTATTGGTCTACGTTCCTGGAGAAGAATGAGCCCACTGAACCCAACAGATGCAAGTCTTATAGAGTCAATCATATAGCTGCTTTTAAAATTTAAAAACAAAATTAGATATAATTTAGGCTAATTAAGATAATGATCCAAAGGAAATGACATGAATGCTCCGTTGAGTCACTATCTCAAAGACTCTGAATGAGATCCAAGTTCTAGACATTTTAATGCTTGTCATCATTAATGACACCTAACAAGGGCAGACTTTCAATGAAATTAATGCTTAAACCAGTCACTTGACTTCCTACCAAAGTTCTTTTCTAATGGATGTTCCTTTCTAAGTTGTCATTATACATTTAGAATCCTAATAAATAAATTATCTGCTGGGAATAGTTCAATATACACTAAATTCTTTGATTCCCTTGGACTATGGTATTGTGATTTTGCTTTATGGTTGTTCTTTTTGCACTAAAATGTGATTCCTAAAAGCAATGAAAGCACTCAGGATTTTTACCTTAACTTAATTTAAGCTTTAAATTTTAAATAACTTTGATCCAAACCAGAGTTGTTTTAAAATAACAGTGCTATGGCAAAACAAGGAGGACCATGTTCAGAAAACAGTGGGTGACCTGGTTAGAATGGCCTAAATTGCAGCATTTGGATGAACACTACTGCAACCTCTTTAATATTTTTCTGTTTCTATTTTGCTCAAAATCACTTACAGAAAAATATTGATTCTGCAACCAGAAGTTGAGAATTATCCTTACTTCTTTTCTACTTGACTAGATGAATGAGGTAAACTGGAATGACAAATTATTCCAGGAACCAATTCCTAAATCCTATGCAAATTAATGCACCAATCATTGAAACAGTACTTTGAGAAGGCCAAATAAACTAAAGGAGACTAAGCAGAAACTGCTACTGAGCAATTATTAGAACACTGCAGCATTATGGAATTTATAAAGGTTTTATTTGGATGGGCCTTTCATGTGGTATTAGCTCTGCAAATAACAATGGCCCACCACCCAATTCTTTTTCTAGTATTTTTGTAGCCATTATTGTTCCTCAAAATAATAGACATACTCTAAGTATAATTTGAAGATGCAGGATTTTTATAAATGTATGTATTTTTATTTATATTGGTCTTCTTAATGCCTTTATATAACACACACACATAACTATGTAACCAAATAAATTTAGAAATATTAATGCTACCTAGTCTGAATATAAGTTGAAACCTCAGTGATTTTTGATGGATGCATTATCATTTACATTAACAAATGCCCCTGAATCCATTGCCTTTATATAACATATGCATGTAACTATATAACTAAATATACATAAAAATGCTAATGAGACATATTCTAAGTTGGACTTGGTGGTTTTTCATAAATGTTTGTATTATTATTTATATTAATATGAAAGCTATAAGTTTATTGCCTCTATATGTATATATAACCTAATACACATAGAAATCTAATATGAGATAAAGGTTCTCAGTATTTCTCACAATCGTTTTACCTTCATTCATATTTACACAGTCAATGACAGCAGTACAGATATAATGATAAGAGTTTTTCTTTAGGCCAACGAGAATGATGAAGGATGAAACTAGCATTTTTTAAACTGCATTTTTCACAGACAAATGTAATTTATAAATTTAATTAATTAATTGGCAACTCCTTAAGGAAAGCAGTTACTTCAAAATTATGTACAGATATTAAAATCCCAAGGCATAAGTTCTATTCTCTGCATTAAAAAAGGAAGAAACTGCAGTCTAACAAAGGTCACCCTCAAAATGACACCTTTACAACACATTCAAGGCCAGATTAGGGCAGAAACCTTGTAAAAGGGTCAAATAGATAGATGTTATTTTAAGAGCCCTTAACAGCTCTAACAATTTCCACATTGCCCAAAACAAAAAAAAAAATGCCCCTTTGGGCATATGGGAATATCATTATAACTTTTCTTCTCTGCCTTACTGAAGCCTCTCCTCTTTTGGTCAGTCCTATCTCAAATCCCAAACACTAACCCTAGTAGAACTGTGAGCTTTCTTGAACTTCATCTTTCACCCACTTTTTACAAACATCACATTCCCTGGCACTAAGAAATAAACACTCAGCCTCGGCTGTGGCTATCACAGGTGCCTTAATATCTATCGTGAATGTCATGTTGCAGTAGCTTCTATGAATCCTACAGTCAGAACCAGGATGCTAACCACCAAATTCCAGCAAATTGTGCTCTCCCTTTTGATATTTCCTACTGGGCAATCCAACTTTCACCTTCTTCAGAAGAGACACAAGGAGATGCTTTTTTTGTTTGTTTGATTTTCTGCGAAGAGCTGAGAATCTTTACTTGTTTCTCTAGGTCTCACAGCATTACCTAAGTCTCATATCCCTACCTGGCACATATTAGGTCATATGAGGTCTCATAGTCCTAGGGAAACACGTGAGTTTTTATAGTGAGTGTTGTGTGTGGTGAAGGCCTGTGATGGTTAGATATAGTAACTGCTGGCTGGAAGCTTAGGATTGCCAAACTAACTTTTGAGGGGTTTCTTCTAGCAACCAATCAATCCATCAAGAGTGCAGTGTATTAAAGTATGGGCCAAGCAATTATAGTGGGCACTGGGGAGTCAAAGGCAGACAGGAAACGATTCCTGCCCTCAAAGAGCTTATGTGCTGACCCCATCATTGACAACTCCTTTAAGAAAGAAGTCATTTCAAAATTATATACAAACATTAAAACCCCAGGACTTAAGTTCTATGCTCTTCACTAAAAAGAAAAAAAAAAAGAAAAGAAACTGCACTGTAACAAAGCTCAACCCTCAAAATGATAAGACACCTAGAAACCTCAGCAGTGGGTGAGTGTGAAGGTTGATAAGGCACAGGTGAGCGTCCTTCTCAGGTGACATCGGCTCTTACCAGGAGTACACCGTGTATTTCTCTTCTCGTGACACAGATGTGCTTATGGGACATGTGATGGGAAGGTTTGAAAGCCCCTTTGGAAGCACACGTGTGTGTGTGTGTGTGTGTGTGTGTAGTGGGGGGGTGTTGATGGGCATTCTGTACGCTTAGGTGCTAAAGGTACACCTGCGAGCAGTAACCTTTCCCGGACCCCGCCCCTCCCCAGCAGTGTAAGGGTGCGAGCAAGTGTGATCCCCCATCGGGCGCGCTCCTGCAGCTCAGCCCCGGAGGGCTAGGGCTCTGCAGGTGGGCTGGGCGGTAGAGGACGCTTCTAGGGGGCTGCAGGCGGACACCCACCTGACGAATCCGTGTCGGGTTCGGCGGCGGAGAGGCCCCGCCTCCCGGGGCCGGGGAGGTGGGAGAAGCCATCCTCGCGCTTTTGGAGCTGGTTCTCCTGCTCTAGACACTCTCGCTCGCACCCTCCGGCTCCCGCAGCGTCTGGCCCGCGCTTCCCAGGCCCGAGCTCCTCTCCAAGCAGCACCCCGGTTCGCGGGGCCAGTGTCCTTGATGCATACGATGGCCGCCTCCTGCAGCAGCCAGCCCGAGTCTGGGGGGCTCTTCTCGCCTGCCCTCCGCCGCAGGGCTCTGTCCTGGCTGAAGCTGCTGCTGCTACAGCCTCCCTCCCTTCCCTGGCCCCCAATCCTCCCAGACTCCAGCTAGAAGCCCTTCTCCTCCCACCCTACCTACCTCCCAGCCGTGGAGATCAGTGCCATGGTGCCTCTGGGGCGTGGGCACGGGGTGGGGGGAGGGCAAATATCCGGCCAGGAAAAGTGGCCACCAAGCTGATCAATGAGTGACCTTCTTTCTCCGGGTGGGATGGGTGCGGTTCTCCCAGGAAAGGGAGGCGGGGGATTCCTTGCGTTTGCTGCAGCTGCAGTAGCAGCCGAGGCAGCGGGTAACCCCGCTCTCCCTTCAGCCCCCAGCCTCTGGGTGTGGGTGTGGGTGTGTACGTGTGTGTAAGAGTAAGAATATGAGTGAGTGCTGAGATGATTATAGCAGCAGTCAAAGAAAGGGAGGCTGCGCCTGCTACTGCTACCCCAGGCTGAAGAGGAGGAGGAGGAGGAGAAGGAGAAGGATGAGATCATGGACAGCTCTCAGAAATATGTCTAGCTAGTGGGGAAGAAGCAAAGCTGAAAAGAGGTTGTTGGGCTCTCTGGCACATTCACAATGGGAAGCACATGCATGCATTCATATATACACAGGGTTACTCTTGCTTCACATGCCCACCTTCGCACTCATTTTCCACCTTTTCCATTCATACCCCCCTCATCCTCCCCGCCATAAACACACTCTACAAAATTTGTTCTGTTCTTTTCATTTATGTATGTATACATATATACACCTCTAAATAGACCTCCTTTGTATTTCCAGTCAGTTTACAGGAGAAATATCTTTTTATAAGAGGGAAAGAACCTTGGCTAATAAGTTATAGGTCATAAATTCACATGAGGTATTAGCTAATTAAAGATGCTTTTAAATATGATTTGCACTCTTTTTTAAGTATTCAATTGATTCCCCCCCAATACCCAGATCTTTCTTCTTGCTCCTCAGAGACATTTTTTTTCTGCGTTGTGAGACATCTCCCCTAACCCTGAGTAAATGGAGTAGTCATGGCCCCATCCCAAGGATGAATGCAACCACTTGGCTCACATGCATCAGCAGGTCCTTGGAAGGTCAAGGCAAGCTGGGGAGGAGGCTTTTTGCTAGAACAGTACAGAGGTGGCACTGTCATTGCCTCACAAGCTCAGATATTTGCTCTTCCATCAAGTTTTCCATGACTCTAGGCAAAGTAAGTCCAAACAGTTCTGTGTATCTTTCTAAGGAAAAGGTAATATATATATGTATGTACATACATACATATATATATTCAAATATATGTATAATGACATTATATATTACATTATAGATACATATACATTCCAGGATCTCCCATTGCATCCTGGATCATCTCCAGCCATCCTGATGAATATCTGGTCACTGGATCCAGATGGCTCTGGAGAAGAAAGTGAGGCTGGTGACCTTGCACAGGCCTCTCTCACTCAAATCAAAGTCAACTGCAAGTGATGTCATCATTCATCATTTCCCTGATGTCATGGTCCTCTTCAAAAACGAAGGACAAACATATAACATATACATTATACAAAATAGATTATTAAACATGTTTCAGGTCACTAAAAATGAATTGTCTAGTATTTGCAACACATTAGGTAGGTTTGGAGAAATATGCAAAGATAAACAAAGCTTCCCTGACATAGGATCACAGACACAGCTGGAAGGGACATGAGAGATCATCTGGTACAATAGCCTCATTTCACTTACCCTAGAGAGGGTAAGTGAATTGCCTATGGTCGTATGGGTAGTGTTAGATCCAAAATTTGAACCTAGGTCCTTTGAACTTGAAACCCAGTCTTTCTCCTATACTGTGCCCTTGCCTCACTCTGCCCACCCTATCCCACAAGCAGTTTATAATAATAATAATCTTTAAAAATGGGTCTTTTATTCAACTTAAGATATTGACAATTTGATCTCACAGAAAGGAGGAAGACATTTCATTTTCTTTGCCTAAATGGATTTCCACAGACATCCCAAATGCTGGGAGTGGTAAAGAACCACTCAGCTTTCAAAGCTCACATACATATTACCTTGAGGATAAATGGAGGATAAAGAAGAGTTCAGACTTCCTTTATCCTTGGCTTCTTTTCAACAGTCAGACAAGCCAGGAAAACTTGGGACCTTAGCTACTTTCTCTTCCACATTGGCAGCACTGAGACATTGCTCAAAGATGGCTCTTCTAAGTAAGAATAATTGTCTAATAGCTTAGAGAGAGTTTATAGAACAATTGTTTAAAAAAGTTTATGTTATGGAATAGTGGATAGATGCTCGGAGTCAGGAAGACTGAGGTTCAAGAGTTTTCTCTAAATTATATGATCTTGGGTAAGTCACTTAATCTCTCAGATGCCCCTGGAAACTCATTAAGACTATAAATAAACAATAGATGAGCTGCAGATGTCTTTGTAGGATCTTTCCACACCAGTTGTCCATACTGATGAAAGCAAAGGTCTAGATCAAAAAAAAAAAAAAAAGAAAAAAGAAACCGTAGCAGCAGCACTACATTCACATAGGTCTTAAGAATCCCATCTCTGGAGCTGGAAGGGAGCTCTAGTTCAATCTGGCCACCAAGTTCAAACCCCTTATTTTACATACCAGGAAAGTAAGGCCCAGGGAAGATGTGACTTGTCCCATGTCACTAGAATCAAAGATAGAATTTGAACCCTGCTTCTCTGACCGTACCGCGCTGGCACTTTACATGCATTATCTTGTCTGATTTTCACAACAGCTTTGCAAGGTTGTAATGAAAGGATTATTCTCATTTTGCAGAGGAGGAAACACAAAGCTAATAAGTGGCACATTTCAAAGCTTGAGCTTAGTTTCTTTTGACTATATCCTGGCTACCCTTTCTACTGCAGCACAATTCTTTATAATTCCTAGCTTTCACTCAAGGACAAGGGAGTATTCAACCAGAACAGTGGAAGGAGGTCTATCAATAAATGATGTCATCTACTGTATATAAAACATTCATATGATAAAAGGAGGAAAGTGCTCTCATTTTTTTCTATAGAAAAGCAAAGCCAGAGTCCTGTAGAGTTCCAAGAGAGGCGTTATTTATGTATTCTACAACATGAACAAAAATTAGAATATTGTAAGATTCCCTGAAGCAGGGAGGAAAGAGCACTTGGTTCTGAGACTGGGGGAGAGGGATTGGGTGGGAGGGGAGAGTCTCCATCAGATCCCACTGCTGAAACCATAACTGCCTGTGTGACCTTGGACCATCCACTTCTAACCTCCCTGGGCCTTACTTTCCTCACCTGTATGGTCTCTGGTCCATTTGAGTTTTAGAACAAGGCACTCAGTCCAGAATGGGGCCGGTTCGGGGGGTACCTGGTCTCTAAGGATAAGAATTAGGTTCCTTCTCTTATATGTTCTGGCTCTTTACACCCCTTCATGCCAGTATGCCAGGGGAAAAATTTTTAAAGCTCCTATCTAGGCTCTCTTCAAAGGGGAAAGAAGAAAAGTACAATTTGAATCAGGAATAGCACAGGTTTATTTCCTGAACACAAAAGAAATGGTAAATGTAAGTAAAGTAAGCAAAACGTAAGCAAGCATTGAAAGACACAAAACAGGATTAAGTAATGAATTTATAACTATTGTTATATCCTTCTATAAGATTGAGACTTAATCCTCATCAGAACATAAAGCAGCTTGCTAAACTGGTGCATCGTGGGACCACTAAATAGGCATCGTTACATTTTTACCTTGGTTATCCCCTCAAAATTCAAGCCTTTGACCAACCACACCTGTGTTTGGGCTTCTTTTATTGGTGGTCCTGGTCTCTGATGCAGTAACTCTCCTCTGTTGCCAGTCAGCTTTGAGCAAGGGACCTAGGACCTCTGGACCTCTCAAACTCACAAGGTTGACTCCAACTGTAAACATGTCCATCTCAATATCAATGTTTGGTCACCTACATTCGGGAAAAAAGCACAAAGAAGAAGAGGCAGCCCAAGCTCAAGTTTGTCTAGCTAACCCATTGTGCTTTACCTGCCACATGGGAGCAATCGAAACAGCTGCTTAAACAAGAGTCTAACCTTCCCCCTCTCCTCATGGAAACTCCCAGATGATATTGCATAAGGGATGCGACCTTTAAGAAGGGTGCCTTCTTAAAGGACCACTGAGTCATTGGTTCTTCCTGCTCAGCAGCCAGAGGAGAACTGTTTCATCATCTCCAAATTGTTTTCAGCTCTCAGTCATACAAGGCCAGCTGGAAGTCCTCAGGGAACCCTAAGGCACCCAAGTGCTAAGCTAACCCACAGGGCTGGCTGAAAGAGGTAAGGAAGCTCTGAACGTGTTCTGGGTGGACGCTCCGGCTTTATGTTTTGATTTCAGACCTATTACAAAAAAGAAAAAGACAACTCCTTTAACGAACTCCCCTTAGCGAATCTGGGAATTTTTCTCATCTGAAGAATAATTCAAGACCCAGTCATTGGTCTTCCATGACACTCCATGAGGCTCTAGCTTCTGCACAAGATTAATGCAATCATTTCATCTCAGGATCTAAAATACTTTGTTTGGTGTCAATATGAATATACCCTATATAGTCATTGTTCCTCAAAGCTGAAAATGTAAGATATATTCAATGCTGATCCTTGTAAATCATGGCCCACCGAGAAATGTAATTAGAGAATCACAATATAGGCAGATTCGATTCCATTTCATTTAACATGAGATACGTGTGGAAATGAAAGGTCATGTGTGATTCTTTTCAGATATTGTCATGGGGTCTCCTGCCCTCTAGGAAATAGAAGCTAAGAGCTCTTCTGCACAATGGCTTTGCTCAGATCAGACCAGCCTGTGGAATTATATCTTGAGCACCATGTCAGTGGGCTCTGTTTATTGTAGTTAAATCCTGGGACTATATTATTTCAAGTTGTGCAATAGTAAGTCTTCTTAAATGTTTCCCCTGCCTGCCCTTGACCCACTTGAGCATACCTAGGAGATTCTTGCAGGACTGGTCATCGACAAAAATTACAAGTTAAAGTGTTGATCTTCCAATGCCTCCCAGCCGCTCCTCTAAACCCATCTACCTCTTTCTTTCCTTGCTTCAATTTCTTGCATATGCTCCTCCCTTATCCCACTAAAAGATGTCCTCAAGAAGTAATAATAATAATACAGATAGTGCTTTGAAGTTTGCAAAATTCACTCACAATGCTTGCTGAATTGCATTGAATTCTGAAATGACTACTACCAGCTGTTACTCCTCTGATAGGACATTGTCAATTTCCTTTTTTAAATTGTCATTTGGTGTTCACTGTTTATAGCACCTCCTTAATGTATTCCTTTTTTATCTTAAATTTTACCTTTGCATTCTGAACTTAACAAAAATGAAGCACACAACAGAACACAGGAAAAAAGATTCTATATATAAAACTATGAATCTCCATTTCCCACTGCTTGCTTCTCCCCTCCCATCCAACATGTTCTAGAAGAAAGTATTATGATGTGTATGGCTGAATGAGGCTTCTGACAGGTCTACGAGTCACTGGCTTTACTCATTCCTCTATCCAGTTCCAAAATAGGTTTAAAAGGTCATGCTGGAAGACAATATGTGTATATGAAATTCTTCATATATTCTCATTTTTTCCCTCATTGTTTATTTCTCTCATATTCTCCAGTCACCAGCAAATGTCTGGTTCTTAATGTATCTTTTCCCCAAAGTCACATAAACATTTTATGGACTAAATCAATCAATATATATTTACTGAGCATCTAGTATATGTCCAGCATAATGCTACCTCTGAAGATTCGTAGAGCTGAAAAGAGCCTTGAGAAACTACATTGTCCAGCCCCTTGCAAAAAGGTAGATAAACCATCAAGGGAAAATGTCCATCTATTCTCTCCTAGTTCTCAAGGGACAGAGATTCTATGAAAGAGTTCTTAACCCGGGGTCCTTGAACTTGATTCTTTAATATTTTAATAAATGTATTTCAATATGATTGATTTCCTTTGTAATCCTTTTTATTTTATTTCATACATATAAGAACATTATCCTGAGAAGGGGTCCATAGGCTTTACCAGACTGACAAGCGGGTCCATGGCACAAAATAGGTAAAGAACACCTGCTTTTAAGTCTTTCTTTCTGTGAAGTGATAGGATCCTAGAATCCTACATCTTGAACTAGATGGGAACTTAAAAGACATTGAGTCCAACCACCTCATTCTACAAGTGAGGAAACTTGGGCCCGGAGATGTTAAGTGACTTGCCTGTCATCACACAGGTAAGGTAGCAGAGGCAGGAGCAGAACCCCTTCTTCCCAATTCCAAATCTCAGAGACCCTAGTCCAATCTGTAACTCAAGAGGAATCTCCTCCCATTCAGGATGTTTTAAGACCCCTGACAAGTGGTCACCCAACCCCTACTTAAAGATCTCAGGTAAGGGGAAACTTGTTACTTCCAGTTGATTCTACTTCAGAACAGCCCTGATTGTAAGGTTTTCCCCCACATCAGCCTAATCTGACTCTTCGAGTCTATTCTCTGTGGCAGACAGAACCCTTTTCTGCATGACAACCTTTCAAACACATGAAGACAGAAATCATATCGGTCTCTTCCTCCCCTAGCCTTCTCTTCTCCAACCCAATTCTTTCAACAGGCCTTCATAGGATGCAGCCTCCAGTTCTCACCATGTCAGTCCTTTTCTTCTAACTGAATTCCAGTTTAAGTCTTCTTCCTAAAATGTGACTCTGAGAATTGGGCACAATATTCCAAATTGGTTCTAACCAGGGCAGAGCACAGTACAATTATCATCTCCTTCATTCAAGACACTTTGTGTTTTTTAATGTCTCCTAGAATAATGGAAGAGGATTTTTTTTGTTCTCATGATCCCCACCTCGCCACAGGTATTGTCATCCACCTACTCTCTGTAAATCTGAATTTGATGCAGAACTTCACATTTATTCCATTTGAATTTTGTCTTCTTAGATTCAGCTCCTATTTCTATTCTGCTGAGTTCTCTTCAGATCCAGACTCTGCCATCAAATATATCAATTATTCCTCCCAAATGACATTTGCAAATCTGACAAGCATGCTTTCTCTGCCTGCATCCGAGCCATTGATAAAAATATTGAATGGCACAGGGCCAGGGATAGCTACCTGCAGCTCACCACTCAAGATCTCCCTCCAAACTGATATCAAACCATTAAGGATTATTCTTTGGATCCAGTAATTCAACCATTTCCAAAGATCTTCATGGTGTAGAAAATGAACAAAAAAATGTACTTGAGTACCTCAGCCTTCTTGCCATTATCACCTCATCTACCCTAAGCAGCAGTCCCTTCTTGGATTCTTCTGTTACCTACAGCCCTACACCATAGCAAAAGAGAAGCCTTTGACTATCCTTCACATTCATCATCTGTCTCAACTCGTTCTGGCCTTTTTTGGCTGGGATCTATCTCCTCAAATGGATTCTCGACCCCCCCTAAGGCAAGGATCATCATGATCACAAGAGCTCCTGAATACTTGTACTACATGCTTATGCTTTGTACCAGGCTTTGCTTCCATTTTCTATATTCTTTCTCTTGGAGTGATCGTGCCTGTGCTCCTGCTGTCTGGCCCTTTGCCCCCTGCCATCTCTGATCCCCGGACTGGTCTTCTTGCTAATAATCTTGTATCTTTTATTCCCCTTTATGAGCCCTGATCCTATTTCTTCAAAATCCTCCTGCCTCATAATCATGGAGATTGAATTTTGATTATATTCAAAATGCATGCGAATGCTTTTTTGGTCCACTTTGGTGCTATCATTGTTCCCACATGAGTCTCCAGGAATGGACAATGGTCATGTGGTTAGACGAGTTTAGGAGGGGCCATCCCCTATTCATGGTACCATCCTGCCTGTATCCGATGCCTCTGTCATGTGTATTTACAAAATCCATGTCTTGTAAAGACAGAAGACTTTTTAATTGTTTATGTCAAGTTGAAAAAAAAAAACTGCTTTGGCGTTCCTCAGCAGAGAGTCTCCAATGACCACTACCTATTTTTTCTTTCTCACCAGATTGATTTCTCACCAGATAGCAGCCATATTTCATATCAGATTCCTTGAAACTGCTTGTTCCTGAGATGGTCCATCTCCCCTTTCTATAAGACAGGAATCTTATATCAGTTATTTGGTTCCATATAGTCAGTGGTCCTCCTCATCTTCCTCTGTATCATATTCTTTATTCTTCTCTCCCGTGATATCCTGGCACACGTTAAGATTCCCTTCTGCTTTTCCACATCCTTTTTCCCCTTTGTTTCCTCCTTGTAGCCTTTCTTCCATTCTTTTAACAAATACTGCATTTTCCCTAACACCCTAGAGAGTATAGACATTCCCCCAATCCCTTCATCTGACAGTACCGTATGGTAGAAAAGGCTAAACCTGAATTCAAATCCTGGCTTTATGAGTTACTACCTATTAATCAGTTGATTAGTCTCTCTGGACCTCAGATTCTTAGTCTAGAAAGGGAGAGAGATAACCCGTAAGGTATCTTCCGGGTATTGCTCTATGGCACTATGATTTTCTTCTCTAGAACAGAGACCAGCTGTGTGTATACATAGTGGCATCATTTGTCTCTGCACAAGTCACTAAGAGTGGGTAGTCAACATCAAATTGAATGAGTTCAGGGGCACTCCCTCACATCCAAATCTTCATTGTAATGCTTCTATTCAATATTTTTATTGTAGCTTTCCAAAGTTTTGTATAGTTACTACTTGGAACTTGAGACATCGAAAAAAGCAAGCTCTCTGAGGGTTATTGTCTTTGCTTTCCATACTTGCTTGAAGGGAAAATGCACAGTCCATTGTCTTCTTTGTGATAGTTCACTAAACCTCATGACTAACTTACACAGCAATCTGCTTATTTGCCATCCTATTCACTGCACAGGGGCCAGAAATAAGCATGCTCACCACCAGGTACTCAGCTCAAGATGAGCACCAGGAAGAAAAAGGGAAAGAGGGAACATATGGAAGAATCCAAAGTTCAGTTCTGGTGGCAGTAGCAGAAGAACGAGCATCTCTAAGCAGTTAGTTCAGGTTTTAGAAGATAGTAATAACCCTGAGACAAAATAATCAACAAGCATTTAGTAAGCACCTACTATGTGCTAGGTACTAAATTAGGTGTTACAGTTGCAAAAAGTAAAAATTAAATCATTCCTACCCTCAAGAACTTAGAACATACCTGGGTAAAACAACATAGGCACTCATAATAAAAATAATAATAGTTAACATTTATATAGCATGTACTCTGTGCCATGTACATTATAATTATTATGTCATTTGACCTTCACAACAACCTTGGGATGTAGATGCTATTATTATTATTATTATTAATTATTATTATCCCCATTTTACAGATGAGGAAACTGAAAGAAATACAGGTCAAGTGACTTGTCCAGGGTCACACAGATTTGAACTCAGCTCTCACTGACCCTAGGCCCAGTGCACTATCCATTGTCCCACCTACTTACCCAAGACACATAAAGTACATAAAAATGTAATAATTTACATCAAAATAAGTGAATGCAATTGGGCTTCTAACAAAGCCTGGAATATTTTGCCTGCTGCTTCATCCAGAGAAGGAGACAGGGCATCTAAATGGTGGAGGAAATGTTGAGTTTTATGCTGTTTAACTGCATAAGGGATGGTGTTGGTGCTAGAACTTCTTGGGAGAGAAACCCCTGAGGTTTTAGAGATTCTTCAGGAGTGAGACAGAGAAGCAGCAGACAATAGTAAAGGCTGCCTGATCCTCGACATGTCTCCCCTTTGTCTTTGAATCTCTGTCATCATCAGAGACCAATATCGTCTCATTGGCAGGTACACAGCACCACACTCAGCATTACTCTCCCAACTAAAAGTCACCTCTACCTCTGCATATGCAGCAGCAGCAAGTAAAACATCCCAAGCTTAGTTGGAAGCCTGTTACACGTTCTTTACAAGACCACTTTGGCAGCTGTGAAGAGGATGGTTCAGAGAGGAAAGAGACGTGAAACAATTAGGCACCTACTGTAATAGTCCAGGTGAGAAATGATGAAGGGCTAGACTGAAAATGGCGACTCTGTGAGTAGAAACAAGGGGATGGAGCCAGAAATATTGTGGAAAGAGCATCAAGAAAGTTTGGCATCTGATTGGATATCAGCAGTGAGGGAACATGAGGCATGGAAGAAACTCCAAGGCTGTGAATTTGGGCACATGAAAGTCCAGTGGTGCCTTGGATAGAAAGAGAGGAGTTCAAGTGATGACAGAGTTTGTGAGGAAAGATGATAAGTTCTCTTTTTGATAATGGACCATAGATTTGGAATTAGAAGGAACCTCAGAGGCCATATAGTCTAGCCTCTTAATTTTACAGATGAAAAATATGAAGCCCAGCGATGTTAAATGTCTTACCCAGGGCCATATAGACAGTGATCATCAGAGTTGGCATATTTGAATCCAGGTTCTCTGATATGGTGAGTTTGAGATTCCTGTTAACATCCAGTTTGAAATGTCCAATAGATGAGACTGGAGTTCAGGAGACACATTAAGGCTGTGTATGTAAGATTAGCTATCGGAAGGTGATATTTGAACTTATGTAAATTAGGACCAGTCACTGCAGCCATTTGAATGATTGCTATTTATGTGAATTAGATGGGTTTTAGAATGAGGACACCTGATCTGTTTCTCCTACCCCTTTCGATTCCTACATTTGACAGCAAACACTTCTACAAATGGCTTTTGTTATAGTAAGTTAGTGACTGGACTTGGGATAGGGCAGGGGCAGGGCAGAAGAAGAAGAACCCTCACACACAAGATTTATATGTCCAAATGGGATTTATTGAAGGAAATTCTTTATTGCTAATGGAGGCCTCTGAATGGCCCAGGCTTTGGGATCTTTGAGCATTGCAATTAGCTGATAAGAGCAAAGAAGGAATAAGGGAAGAGGGGAGAGAATCTGACTTATCCCAGGACTGACTTTTGTCTTATTCTCTCAGAAAGGCAGCATTGTGCAGTGCTAAGAGCACAGGCTCTGAGAGAATTTGAAGACCTAGATTCAAATCTCATTGATCTTTACTATCTATATAACTTTGGGCAAGTCACTTAATTTTCCTGGGTTTGGTTTCCTCACTTATAAAGTGAAGGAGTTGTACTAGATGGTCTCTGAATTGGCTACTAGTGACAGATTTTTGAAAGGCAGCATGACTTAGTAGACAGAATGCTGACCTTGGACTCAGGAAGATGGGTTTGAATCCTGCCTTACGTACTTGCTAGCGAAGTGACCTTGGCAAGTCACTTCAGCTTTGTTTCTTCACCTGTAAAAATGACCATGTCGAACTGGTCCTCTAAGGTTTCTTCTAGCTCTCCATCTTTAATTCTCATGAGCTTGCTCTTCATGGTCTGGAATGGATTTTGAGAAATTCACATAAAGAACAAAGGTGCCAAAGTTAACTAAGCTGAAAAGAAAGGTTGGGACCAAGCCACAGAGAATGGTGAATTCCAGACCAAGGCAAAAAAGACCTTTTTTGCTGTTGCCATAGGAAGGCCCATTACATTTCAGCTACAGATCTGTTCCTTTTATTTCTACTGTATTTTTTTAAGTTTTATTTATTTCTTTTATATCACTGTTATGGACAGTTATACAATTACTTCTCCTACCCTAAATGATCTTTCCCTTGTAACAAAGAGGAAAAAAAGTTAAGCAAAAACAAACAAACGTTAAGCAAAAACAAAACAAAGTTAAGCAAAAACCAAAACAAAAACCAATACATGGACCAGATCTTGCAGCATATACAATATTTCACACCCATGGCCTCCCACCTCTCCAGCATTTTCCTTATTTCTTCTCCAGGGCCAAGACGGGTCAATTTAATTATATAGCATTCTGCTTTGTTTTCTTTTTCTTTTTCATTTCCTTTAGACCAGCTGTTCTTGAAGGAGAAGGCAAGCACATCAGATGAGATCTCATCATGAGGGATCGATATGGCTGCATGAGTCTAGTGTTCCTGGATCACTTTCCTTATGCATCTGTGTTTGTGTGCCCTGGCGTTGTATATGCCCCTGACAGAGTCTTGCGTCCTTGGTCTTGCTGCAAGCTACCTGAGTTCTCAGGTTCATTGAACACAAAAAGGTTTGGCAGTGATCAATCTATATACTACAGGAAGGTCAGCAATGGGGATATTCTTTGACAACGTCATCGAGCTATTCTTTATTCTTTCCCACATTCATGCGAGCTATGAGACTCTTGCTCTTTGAAGTCACAGGATCTTAACTTGGAGAAAAATCAGCTGTTGGTGTTTGTAGTTTTTCAGAAGATGAACTCACTTCTCTTTCTTTAAAGTTACATGATTGCTAGAAGCTCCAGGCTTTCTAAAATTACTTAAGAATTCCAGATAACCTCATAACAATTTTCATATGGTACAGTTTCTGCTAATACAATACTTCCAAAATACTGATATAATCAACCTCAAGAGCCAGACGTGAGCTATCAGAATAATGTAAAGCAGGCCTCCAGCTTTGGAAAGGGAGCCTGTGAGCTGATGAAAAAAATGTCCCCGTGGAAGCCCCAGAGAGTGGTTTCAGTGCTGTCAAGTATACTATCGTAAACAACGACAACAGGAACGCTGGTGTGGTTATAGGTTTGGAAACATTCAGTCATCGCCCTCCATTTCCTTGTTCTCTTCTGTTTTCCCAAAAGTCCAAAAAAAGAGGCAAGGTGGGCTGACGGATAAAGAGCTAGATTTGAAGACAAGAAGACCTGAAATCAAGTCCAGTCTTTGAAATATACAAGCTATGTAACCCTGAGAATGTCACTCAACATCTATCTCAGTGCTTGAAGCAACTGACCTAGACTGGTAGAAGGAGTTTCTTAACCTGGGAGTTCCTTCTCCCTCTCCTTCCTTCCTTTCCTTCCTTTCCTTCCTTCCTTCTTTCTTCCTTCCTTCCTTCCTTCCTTCCTTCCTTCCTTCCTTCCTTCCTTCCTTCCTTCCTTCCTTCCTCTCTTCCTTCCTTCCTTCCTCTCTTCCTTCCTTCCTTCCTTCCTTCCTTCCTTCCTTCCTCTCTTCCTTCCTTCCTTCCTTCCTCTCTTCCTTCCTTCCTTCCTTCCTTCCTTCCTTCCTTCCTTCCTTCCTTCCTTCCTTCCTTCCTTCCTTC
>CM053623.1:277555709-277578592 GCA_028646595.1 Phalanger gymnotis
GCACAGGCTTTGCCAGCTGCTTGGAGGGGAGGCTACACAGGACAGAAAAATCAGATGTGACATCATGGCTTCAGGTAAGGGACTGACAGAGCAACGGTCCCTTTAACAGACAGAAATGTGAAGAATAGTAGGTTTGGGGGAAAAATATGAATTTGGGCTTGAAGATGTGGAGTTACTTTTCAAATGTGATAAATGGGTTTCTTTTCCTTTGTCTTTTGACTTAATTGTGCAGACCTGTAAATGTGCCTCCTAAGCAAGTGAATGTCAGCTTTTCAGAGCTAGGCCCAAAGCTATTTCTTCTTTGGAAAGTTTGCTTAAGCTTGCTCAAGGCCCTTGCAAAGTGCAGGGTGAGGGTTGAAAACAGAGAAATTACCTGGCATATCACCAAGCCCTTTTAATAGCAATGCTCTTGTCTCTTGGCTTTACGTGACCATGAGAGAAGACAGATGCCTGGCAGTGCCAAGAGTCTTGCTTAAGCCATTCATAAATCTCCTGTCAGAAAGGGCAGTCTCTAGCAATAAACCCTAAGGAATCCAGGGGCTTGTCATTTTGATAAGACCACATTGCAAAGGATGGCATTTAATCCTGTCCTAACATCATAGGATCATAGGTTTAGAGATGGAAGGGGCCTTAGAAGTCACTGATTTCAACCCCCTCATTTTACAGATGCTCTGGGAGGACGAGTTGCCCAGGGTCACATAGCTATTAAGTGGGATTCAAATCCGCATATTCTTGATGCCAAGTCCAACAGTCTACCACATCAGATTGTCTCTTGTAGGTTTAGGAGCTGGAATAGACTTGAAGATAATATGCCTGGCACATAGTAAGCATTTAATAAATGCCTGTTGATGGATTGAATATGTCATCTAGTCCAAGATACCACTAAGCAAATTAAGTATGATTGCCATTACTATTTACATTTTACAGATTCATCAACTGAATTTCATGACTATAGCAGTAATTTAAATTTGAAGATCTTTCCCACCCATTACTAGGCCGTATGACCTACTTATCTCACAAGAAGCCTACATCACATGTGGTGGGAGGAGCTTGCTGAGAGGAAAAGGCAAGTGTGTCACATGAAATGCTCAGAGACCAGTTAGAACTGAGGGAGAGAGCAGATGCGCTAGCCGTGCTGTGAGTTTGTTGTTGGGAAGGCCCTAGCAGGGGGCAGGAAGGTTATGGAATGGAGCGGTGTTCTGCTGTGACACGTATTGAATTCTTGGCTTCTGTGATGGATTGGGCTTATTAGCTTTGGGATCCGGTTCTCTGGTATCTGAATAAATTATTTATTTCTTCTACCTTCTATGTGGGGAGTCTCTTACAATTTGTGGTACAGAATTACATAGGCATATTGACAATAATCTTCTACATTGTGATTATTGCCTTGCTAATGACTTAAGGTCATGCAATTTTGTTACTGCAAAAATGAGAACTATAACCCATATCTGTTGTCCTTTAGGGCAGTGCTTTTTCCACTACACCAGTTTCTCTCAAAAAGCTATAAAATTTCAATAAAATTATTATTCCACATATAGAGGTAGGAAAAGTGTTGAGAATATCACTTTTATACTTTAATAAAAGTCATAAAGTTAATAAGTGTAATTAGTTTAAGTTAAAAATTAACTGTTCAAATTTAAAGTTAAGATTTAGAGATTTAATCTTTTACCTAGATAATTTATATTTCTACTTGAATCTGTTCATTCAAATAAGTTTTGCCCCCTTCAAAGCAGTCGCCTTGAGAGAATAAATTATAGTGACATTGTCCAAAACATTTTCGAGCCTTGCTTTCCAAAATGATGGTGCTGGGTGATTGGATGTGACATCCCTGAGAGAACCAAAAGTGAGACCTGTAAGAAGTGCTTAAATTGAGAACATGGGAAGTGGGAGCATCCAGGTCCAGGATGTTATAGCCATCATCACAAACCACATTGTGAATTTTTGTATAGAATGTCAAGCTGACCAGACCTCAGCCTCATCTGAAGAATGTACTATAGCATTAAAAACATGCAAGTATGATTTCTACTTTCACCACCTTCTTCCCCACTCCGTGGCTAAAAATGTGGCAATTACTCCCACTAGACCAGAAAGAGTGATAGTTTAAAAAAATACAAACCTAAAAAAAAAGAAGAAAAGAAAACTCTTTGTCAAATGGTGCTGTTTTGTAAGCCATTAAATGATGTGATATTGTGGAGTCAGGACCTAGATTTGTCTATTTCATTGTGCTTCTAGGAGATGGACATCTTTGCAAAAGGCCTGTGGGTAGAATTGTTGTTGTTCGTCCTCCATTTTCAAAGAGGACCAATGACATGGGGTGGTGTCTTTTTTTTTTCTTATTAAGCAAAGAATTATTTTTTAAATTAAATTTAATTCATTTTTGAACTTAAATACTAAAAGATAAAAAAGAGAACATTTCCATGTACATAACACAACATAAAAAGAGGATTCAGTATAAAACCATGAATTTCTATTTCATGCGGTTTAATTTTTTCCAAAAAAAACTATG
Source organism: Phalanger gymnotis (assembly GCA_028646595.1). Taxonomy (NCBI): domain Eukaryota; kingdom Metazoa; phylum Chordata; class Mammalia; order Diprotodontia; family Phalangeridae; genus Phalanger; species Phalanger gymnotis. The sequence continues at coordinate 277,558,216 of CM053623.1, forward strand.
TAATAAATATTACACATCATTTTCAAAGCTACCCTGATTTTCTGTGCTTCCAAGTTTTCTTTTATTCTCTGCTGTGCACTTTTCATTTTTTCTCTGTCCCTCCCCATCCCACCCTAGAGAAGGCTACCATTAGGCACAAATGTGTGTGTGTGTGTGTGTGTGTGTGTGTGTATGTGTGTGTAAAACCACCCTATACATACTTCATACCTCTATTTATCAGTTCTTTCTCTGGATACAGATAGAATCTTCCTTCATAGATCCTTTGTAGTTGATTTGAGTATTTATAATATTCAAAATGACTTAGTCATTCAAAGTTCTTCTTAGAATAATATTGCTGTTACTGTGTATAGTATTCTTTAGCTCTTCATTATTTCATGAAAGGCTTCCCATGTTTTTTCTAAAACCAACCAGCTCATCATTTCTTACAGCACAGTAGTATTCCATTACAATCATATATCATAACATGTTTAGCCATTCCCCAGTTGATGGGCATCCCCGCAATTTCCAGTGCTTTGCCACCACAAAGAGGGTTGCTATAAATATTTTAGAACAAGTAGATTCTTTTCTTTCTTTCCTAATCATCTTTGGAAGCAGACCTAATAGTGCTACTGCTAGGCCAAAGGGTATAGACAGTTTAATAACTCTTTGGACATAATTCCAGACTGCTCCTCATATCCCCTCCAATATTTGTTGCTTTCCCCTTCTATCATTTTAGCCAATCTGATAGGTATAAAGTGATATCTCAAAGTTGTTGTAATTTGCATTTCTCTAATCAGGGGTGATATCTTCTTGACTTGTTAGTAAATTGGATTTAAGTGAGGCAGAGCTGTACAAAGTCATTAGCCTCACTCTCTCCCAGAGTCATCAAAGTCCAGTTATAAGTCAAGATGACTGGCGATTGCCCAGGATGCAGTGGATGAACTTGGAGCCTTTGATGTCTGACCAAGCTCTAAGCACTTCACAGCACCTGCTTCCAACACCTTCATGACTGTTGGAACAAATTGTGTGGATAAAGTAGGTATTGGTAGAATGAGGAAAGCTTGAGGAAATGTGTTCCTAAGAGAAAGAGGTCTGTCCCTGGGCAGCAAAATGGAAAGCACCAGCTCTACTTGCAGTTCCTGTTCTGGAATGACTGTCTTTTGCCTTTCTTTGTATCCTCAGGATCCTTTGTATCCTGCACATGGTGCCATGTAGGATAGCTAGGTGGTGAAGTGAATTGAGTGCCCAGCCCATCAGGAAGCCCTGAGTTAAAATGTGATCTCAGACACATACTAGCTGTGTGACTCTGGCCAAGTCACTTAACCATTTGCCTCAGTTTCCTCATCTGTAAAATGAGCTGGAGAAGGAAACAGCAAACCACTGTAGTATCTTTGTCAAGAAAATCCCAAATGAGGTCACAAAGAGTCAGACATGACTGAAACAACTGAACAACAACAAAAAGTAAAAGGACCCAAGATAAACCAAGAAAATTCAAAATACTGAATTAATTCTTCAACTGTGTCCTATTTCAAAAATAAAAGAGTTAAAGTCATGTCTTTTTGTATAATTTAAAGATCCATTGTACACACTAATCAGGATGTGGCTGAACTAGGTACCTAAATGCTTGCCAATCGATTGATTAATTGATGATATACTCTGTATGAAATAAAATCTCAGTAGAATAGTTGTTGGGTTACACTTTCTGAACATCCACAATGCTGGAAACTTTTTATTTAAAGGTAAATTTTATTTATTGTATTATAAAAACACATGAAAATGATTTTCCTATTTTCAACTGTCTCTGAAAGAAATTCTTTTTAAAAGTATTGATACATTTTATCTTGAAATAGCAAGTACTTTTCAACAAACATACAAACAACTGCCCCTACATGCTTCATTCCACTCAAATAGTTAAGCAGAACTAACAAAGGGCATGATTGCAATTGAAAGTACTTATCACTTTCCACATTTGACATTTAATATTTGACAAAAGAGAAGAAAAATTTTATATTTTAACTTAGATAGTATGGTACCCATATTATTGATTGAACTTTGCTTGCATTTTGTTACTGTCTATTGTTGACTTAATAAGATGGCAGCCATTGGGTATGTAGCAGAGAGGATCAGGATAAATCCTAATTTTCTGAACTGGGGCATCTCACATGGAGCTTGACGTGCTACAGCTCCTTGCTGGGGGATGTGAGCCTTGCTGGGATGACATAAGGAACTCATGATTGGTTCACAGTGATAATAGCTGCACCAAAGATGACTGGCAACTGAGATAGACACCTGATGGGAGAAGTCAGTTCCTATGTGGGTCCATAACTGAGGAGAGAGAGACAGCATAACCTCTTTGAGGACTTTTCCCCAGGATTCTCTCTGCTGTGGACTTCCAGCAAGGTATGTGTATTGGGTGTGGATATTGGGTGGTAAAAGGGGAAGCTGGAAGGGGAGATTTCTGTTCCTCCCCACCACAGTGACAATGGTGGCTTATAGAACAAGCACGTGGCTATGGGAGATCTGTGCTTGCCTAAATGGCCTGAGGACACATCCCTGTCTTCCTTCTATCTTCTCCCCTGAGCACAGATCAGTGACTAGCAATCCAAAGGAATGAACATCTTGGGCCTTGGTGGTTACCCTATGGTTTCAGTTCCTGAGTTTGGGATTCTGCCATCAGCTGATGATAAGGAGGAAGGCTTCATCAACCACACTCTTCTTAGGAAAAAATGGCAGCTTCAAGAACCAACCCTGTAGCTAAAGAATTAAAGAAAGCTATTCACGTCCTGAGATCCGTACCTCGTGAGTCATGCTAACAATGCAGGCCTAAGGTGAAAGTTAAATATCTGTTCAGCAGTCCTTCTAAGGATCTTTAGCTCCTGGGGGCTAGTATAATGAGTGTATCAGACTATTTGAGATGTTTGCCGTTGTCTATGTCTATTCACATGCACCTTTGAAATCTTTGCATCTTACACATCTTCTGTAGGGCGAAATAAAATTGTTCCCTATTTTTAAATTTATTTATAGTTATTTTTATTTTTGTAAAACTTTATATTTATTTATTTTATTATACTCATAGTGTACATTAAGTACCTTTGTGGGAGAATATCACATTACTCATATTTTGAAGAGGCCCTAGAGATGAGCTATACATAAATTATATCTTAACAATTTCCCTAGAGTTACTCTGGAGTTGGGGGGCATAGCCAGAGAAAAAAAGTTTGACCCACCTGGGGTAAGGCCGATGAGATTGAATCAGGGTTCTTTTGGACCTAGAATACTCTTGTTGAGGCACGCTGGACCACATAGTACATGTATATTGTTATTTTCACTCTGCTTACTTCTTTCTGCATCTCTTAATACAATAAATCTTACCAAGTCGTTCTGAATTCATCCTCATCATTCCTTATGGTAGGCCATTATGCTACTATGTGCACATATCATCATTTGTTCAACTATTCCATACTTGTTGGACATTTGATTCCAAGATTTTTATCATAAACAATGCTACCACAAATGTGTGTATGTGTATATGTACACCACCCTTCTTTTCAGTCAATAACCTCCTTAGGAAATACTCTCCATAGGGGTTTCTTTGAGGGGGTCAAAGGATGTGAACAATTCACTAACTTTTCTTGCAAGACTCCAAATTGTTTTCCAGGATGATTTAACTAATTTACAATTCCACCAGCAATAAATTAGCATGCCTAACTATCTGACCACTTCTTCAAAAATGATTTTTCCCATCTTTTGTCTTCTTTGCTAATTTGATGAATACAAAGTGATATCTTGGGGTTGATTTATTTGCATTTTTCTGATAATAATTTAAACAATTTTTCAGATATATGCTGATAGTTTTTATTTCATGTTTTGAAAATTCTTTATTAATATCTTTTGGTTATTTGTTTATTAAGGAATAGAGCTCAATCTTCTATATTCGTGTCGATTTCTTATAGAATTTAGGCATCAGATCTTTATCAGAGATATTTAATTCTAATGTATTTTCCCAATTTGTATCTTTTATTTTCTTTCTAGGGACACAAGTTTTGTTTTTGCAAAAGCTTTAAGATTTTACACAGTCAAGAATTAATTTTTCTTACAATTTGTTTATCTATTTCATTGCCGTTTAAGCATATTTTTGCTCTCCATAGATGTGAAAGATAATTTCTTTTGTGGTGTGGGTTTTTTATGTTTACATCATTTAGGTAACTAGAATTCTAGACTCAGAGTTAAAAAGACCTAAGTTCAAATCTTGCCTTGCATATTTACTAGCTGCGTAGACCTCGATGTATTATTTGACTTCTTTCTAACTCTATTTCCTCATCAGTAAAGTGTAGATACTAAGAGCACCTAGTTCTCTGGGTTGTAGTGAAGACTTTGCAAACAAGAAAGTGCTTTATAAATGCTAGCTGTTACTAGTATTGACTTCATTTGGAACTTATTGTAGTATATAGTCTAAAACCTTTAAAATAGGTCCTTTTAAAAAAATAGTTCTAGACCTGTTTTAAAAATACAGCTTTCCAGCTTTCCCCAGTAGTTGTATGAGTAAGTAGTGCCTTCCCTGGTAATTTGTGTTCTTGGGTTCATCAAACAGTAGACTACTGTGATCATTTGTTTCTTTTTTTAAGGCTAAATTCATCTTTATTTAATTTTCGAGAACAATATGTTTACCAATGCCAAAAGGTGGTCAGTTTTTGAAAATGGAAAGTTTTTAAACCACATAAATGAAACTAACAAAATCTGAGTAATAGGAAATCTCATTTTACAGTATACCAAATCATCTGCATAAAACTCTCATTGATGTAGACTGATTATTCAGTTCTCTACCTGGGAACCCTTAGCCTATGACAGAAACATGACTCAACAGCAACATGTCTAACTATTGAATGACATAATTTTGTTCCAGTACTTAACCTAAACTTCTAGGAGACTGGTCTAAATCAGGCCTAGCCTAAAACAACATAGTGGCCATCTCTGACGAGCCAAACTGCCAGGGAATGAAAGCTTGGAAGAACATGCCTAGAACGTTCACTTGAAAGCAAGATTTGGGTACCAGATAACAGATATGGTTTCATGTACAATGCTTGCCTTCTGTGCTACAATGAATATGGAAATGTTCATTTTATTTAAAGTTCAGAGTAAAAACAAAAGAGAATGGGAAAAGGAAAAGAGAAAACTCTGTGGATCAAAAATATATACAGAGAAGCCAACAAGAAAAAAATTTAATGCTCCTCTAGGTTGTATTGAGAGGCATGAAGAATATTCCAAAAGAGACAAGTGATAATTCTATTCTCTTCTGCCCTAGCTTGGAGCATTGTATTGTATGCCTTAGAAAGTATATGAACAAAATAGAGTGTATCCAAAGGAGAGTAACTAGAGGAGACTAGAGCTCACCAAGATCAGGTGAAGGAATTGAGGTCATATAGTCTGTAGAAAAGATAGCATAGAGGGAATCATAGGATTTAAAGCCAGAAGGGACATGAAAGGTTATCTAGTCCAATTCACTGATGGGGAAACTGAGGCCCGCAAGGTAAATGGCTTTCCTAATGTAACAGTTAATAAATAGTTGAGCAAAGATTAGGACCCAGGCCTTTTGACTCCAAATCCAGAAGGACAAATATATTGAAGATTAATGGTTTTGATTGGCCCTAGGTGGTGAACTGAAACATACTGGGTAGAAGTTATGGAGAAGAAGATTTAGGTTTGTTGTCAGGAAAAACTCCCTAATGAGTTGTTGCTGTTGTGTCTAACTCTTTGTGACTCATTTGGGGTTTACTTGATGGAGATACTGGAGTGGTTTGCCATTTTCTTCTCCAGTTCACTTTATGGATGAGGAACTGAGGCAAATAGAGTTAAGTGATTTACCCAGGGTCACACATCTAGTAGGTGTCTGAGGCCAGAGTCGAAGTCAGGAAGATGAGTCTTCCTCTATCCACTGCAGTGCCACCTAGCTGCCCTATGAGTAGCTCCTAATGAGTAGAGCTATCCAAATGCAGAATGAAATTGCCTCTTTAGGTGGTGAGGTCCTTGTCACTTTGATTTTCAAGGAGAGGCTGGACAACTACCTGTTAGGGATGTTATGTTAGAAGGTTTCTACTCTTGTTGGGGTGCGGACTAGTTGCTCTTTGAGGGCCCCTTCACCTCAGATATTCTGTGCTTGTAAGTGCTTATGGATATTAAGAAAGACATCAAGGTCAGAGAGAAGGAAAGGTTTCTGTGGCACGTCTTTGCCAGGTCTCAGCTGTGGTTGTTTTTCATTTCGCACCTGGCTCTCTGCCCAAGATCAAGTATCAGGTTTGTTTTTTTTTTTCCCTATAGACACTATCTAGCCCCTGAGATGAAAACTGACTATGTTAGAAGGCTTTAATTCTCTTCCCAAACTACAATAAATCTCCAACACAAACAGTGATGGGTGGCTACCCCTCTGGATTGCTTTGGATTTTTGGCAGTCATAAATAACTTGGGGAAATCTCCTTTTCTTTAGCTGTTTTGTCTGCTCAAAAAGAGATCAAAGAAATCCCCCACTAAAAGACGTAATTAAAATGTATTAAGTTTACAAAGTGTGACTTTGCAAAAGTTCTACAGACCTGAGCATGGCCATACACAGATTGCAAGATACGAGTAGATAAAGGCCTGCAGTTGGAACAGGGAAGCTTTGGGTTTCAATTTTGCACAGCTGATTGCACATTCTCAAGCAAGATGTGTAACCTCTTTGAGTTTTCCTCATCTATAAATTGTGAATAATAATAATACTTCCAGAACTTGCTTCAAAGGGTTATGTGAGGTTTAATAAATTAGCTAATGTATATAATGTGTGTGTGTGTGTGAGAGAGAAAGAGAGAGAGAGAGAAAGAGAGAGAACCAAGGAGAAAGACTGAGAGAAACAATGAGAGAGACAGAAAGGGAAAAAAGGAAAGGGAGAGAGAGGAGGAGGAGAGGGGAGGGGAAGGGAGAGAGAGAGAAGGAGAGAGAGAGATGTGTGTTAGGTATTATTGCACATTTGATTTCGATGGTGCATTACTATAGCAATTATTATCAGAAGAAAGATGTCGCTGGAAGATCTCTTGTTATATTCAAATAGAATAATATTTATATAATCTTAAAAATCTTCAGCTGTTCTTTTTGCTACGAGACAGATTGATTTGGGGAGAAGAAAGAAAAGGGTGCTAACTACTTGGAATAATTTAATAATGAAACAGGGATCAAACATGTCCTTAGTTTGGTAATAAAGCATAACACAATTATTTTATTATTAGTCAGACCAAGTTTTAGTATTTGAATTCTTGGTTTTGTAAAAATAAATTTTAGTTTGTTTTTTTTTAAAAACACATATTTCCCATTGTATCCCTTCTCTCTCCTCCTCTCAGAAAGTCATCCTTCATAACAAAGAATAAAAAAAGAGGAGGGAAAACAGTTCAGCAAAACTAAGACATCAGAGAATTCTAACACCATTCATAGTGTTCCACACCCATAGTGCCCCCACCTTTTCAAAGAAAGGAGGGAGGTGCATTCTCATATCTCTTCTTTGGGGACAAGCTTGGTCATTAACAATTTCAGACCAGTCTTGATTATTTTGTCATTATTGTTATTCTTTCCATTTACGTTGTAACAGACATTTCGTAAACTATTTTCCTGGTTCTTCAGTTCACCTTGCTTCAGTTCATATAAATCATCTGATGCTTTTCTGTATTCATTATGTTGAACATTTCTTAAACTACAATAAATATTCCATTTTATTTATGTGCCAACTAGCTTAGCCATTTCCCAAGGAAAGAATATCTTTTTTTCCCTAGTTCTTTGCTGCTATAAAAAGTGTTAACTATGAATATTTTGGTATATATTGGGCCTAAGTTCAAATCTGCTCATCTGACTCCCCTACTCAACCAACTCCAGTGGCTTCCTATTGCCTCTAGGATAAAATAAAAACTCTTTTCTTTGGCTTTTAAAACCCTACATAATCTGGCCGCAACTTACTTTTCCAGTCTCATTGGACATTACTCACCCGCTGGTACTCTGTGATCCAGACAAACTGGCCTCTATCTGCTCCTCACATGACATTCTACTTCCCTTTTCTCCATGCCTATGCACCAGTAAGCATCTTCCATACCTGGAATGCCCTAAGTCTTTAGTTCTGTCTCATAAATTCCTTCTGTTCCTTTAAGATGCAGCTTAGACAACATTTTCTACATAATGCTGTTTCTCATCCCCCTTCCCCCCCAACCACTAGGACCCTCCCTCTTTATATTTAGCTACTATCTGTCTGTCTGTCTGTCTATCTGTAATATATATATATATGCATATATATATGCACACATGTATATATGTATGTATATGTATATTTGTGTTTGTTAACTTTACATTTATGCTATATCTATTTTTATATGCATATGTTGTCTTCTCCCTCCATTAGAATATAAGTTCACTGTAACCAAGAATTATTTCATTCTTTGTTCTTGTAATCCTGGCTTCTAGTACAGTGCCTGGCACACAGTAGGTATTAAGAAACACTTGATTGGTTCATTGGTCATTTAAAATTGCCTTCCAGAATGGTCAGACCAATCAACAGCTCTGTCAATAGTGCACAAATATCCCTCTCTTCCCAAGTCTTTCTAATATTCTGTATTCCAATCCTCTCCAATTAGTTGGGTATGAGGTAGAATCTTAGAGTTGTTTTAATTTATATTTTTCTAATTATTAATTATTTGATATATTCTTTCTTATGGTTGTTAATATTTTTAAATACTTTTGTGAGGTTTTTACTCATGTTCTTTGGCCATTTATCCGTTGGGGAAAGGATTTTGGTCATATATTTCTGCTGTTTATATCTTCGATATCATATACCTGTCAGAGATATTTGATACAAAGATTTTGTTCCTAGTTGACCCCTTCCCCTGTATTCTTGAGCTGTGTATTTTTACCTCAGTGAGGTCCTACCTCTGACATGTGTTAATGGCACCATCTTGGGCAAGTGGCTTAATGTCTCCATGCCCTATGTGACTCTGTACCATCTTTGTACACCCATACTTCAGCTGTTTTCTCTCCAAAAGAGGAGATATCTTTTCATTCCTTAGGAACTTAATCTAAGAAACTAAGCTCTTTTAGAACACAGACGATTTGGTCAGATAATTAGGGCCTGTATGTATTGTCTTTTTTGATCCCATTTTCTCCTGGTAGGAGAATAAAGTCTCCCTTTAAATTTTCTATCTGACTTAGGGTTAGCCAGTCCCCTTTCATTTTATTTCATTCCTGAATATCAACTTAAATTTTCCATCAAAGTATATCATGGGTTTTCATTCCAACAAACCAAATAGGGGTGTGGGTGCAGAGGCCCTGAAGTCTCAGCCTGACAAAATCCATAAATGCAGATAAGAACTCTTCCACAACTGAGCAAGCGATTTTGTGAGCTGCTATAGCCAAAATGAATTCATCTGATTTTGGCCAGCTTTCTGGGTGATGAGCCTCCCTAACCTTTCTGGGTTGGTCTTTGTATCACCTGGCCCCTACCCAAAGATTCTCCAATTTGGGTAGCAGCTGCCAGAGTTTATGCCCTGCTGGTGTAAGCTTTGAGAACCCAGGGTTACCACCGTTTCGTATCAAAGCCAGACTTCAAAGGACTTTATCAGTCTATCCACTAGTCAGCATTGGTAGCCACTATCTAGATCAGTGGCACAGTGGATGGACCACTGGGCCTGGAGTCAGGAAGACTCTTCTTTCTGAGTTCAAATCTGACTTCAGACACTTATTAGCTGCGTGACCCTAGGTAAGTCACTTAATCCAGTTTATCTCAGTTTCTTCATCTGTAAAATAAGCTAGAGAAGAAAATGGCAAACCACTCAATGTCTCTGCCTAAAAAACACCCAATAGGTTCGTGAGGACTAGAACGTGATTGAAACAACCGAACAAGAAGAATCTAGATCAAGGTAGGCTTGCTCCTTGGCAGTTTGCCCTGCTGGGTAGAAGGGCAAAGGATGTCCTTGAAAGTAGTGACCTCTTACCTTCAGCTCTGCCTCTCCCTATGGGGCCACCTCCTTGCCAAGGGGTATGTGGAGTTGTGTTTCTACTCATTTGCAATAAGGTCTGAGCACCCACCCTCTAATAAAATCCTGTCTCCTTTTATCTAGCTGTCAGCCTCAGTCACATGAACATAGCATAATGGAATGAGTTCTCTGCAGAAGCAGACACACCCACCTTAAAGACTACGCACAGCATTTACTCTTAATATAAAATCAGTATGCAGGTTACCATAATTACTAAAGAGCCATCCAGAATAAACATATAAAACATCTAACAAGGTCATTGAAAATCCACTGTTCTGTCATGCTCTGGGAGCCCCCAGAAATTAGATCATTTTTGTACCCAAGAGTCCTAAGAAATTAATAGTTTCAGTTTTTTTAGTTTCCTTTCTTATTACTATTCATTCTCCCCATCCAATTCCGAACCCCTAAGCATACAAAAGAGGGTCCATTTGAAACTTGACTCAGTTTAAGAAAAGATAAATTGTAGAGGAAGTCAGACCTTGGGATCCATAGCACATGTGGGCTTGCTGGTTACAGTGGGGTGACTGGAACTCAGTACGGGCTGGCACTTTCCTAGCATAACCCTCTGACGTATTCTGACTGCAGCTAGCCCATCACTGAGCAGGGTCAGTTAGTCAGTAAACATTTATTAAGTGCCTACTATGTTTGAGGCACTGTGTAAAAGCTGAGAATACAAAGAAAAGTGAATCCTTGCTCCCAAGAAGCTCACAGTCTAATAGATCTAATGGGGGAGGGGAGAGAAAGATAACATGCAAACAATAATGTGGAAACAAGCTTTCTATAAGACAAATTTAAAGAGATCAACAGAAACAAGACATTAGAGTCAAAAGGGATTCGGAAAGCCTCCCTGTTTGTCCTGCCACTGGACTTCCATGACTGAAAGAGAGAGTGAGGCTGATGACTCTGCACAACCATGCTTCACTTAAATCCAATTCACTCACAAATCAAGGCATGATTCCACAATATGATTTGTCCTCTTCAAAAAAAGGAAGAAAGAAGATTTTAGCTAGGACTTGAAGGAGCCAGAGAAGCCAGGAGACAGAGTCCAGAAAGGAAGATATTCTAAGCAAAAAGCAGCCAGTGAAAATGCCCAGAGCCGAGAGATGGAGGGTCTTTTTTGAGAATTAACAAGGAGGCCAGTGTCACTGGAACAAAAAATATATAGGTGGAGGTGAGGTAGAGGAAGGTCTAGACAGGTTATGAAGGGCTTTGAAGCCTCAAAGAAGTTATTTTTTTTATTATTTAATCCTAGAGGTAATAGGGAGCCACTGGAGTTTATTGAAGTTGTGTGTGTGTGTGTGTGTGTGTGTGTGAGAGAGAGAGAGAGAGAGACAGACAGACAGACAGACAGACAGAGAGACGGTTAGAACAGCATAGAGAAGCCTGTCACTTCCATAGTGCCATGGCATTCTATATGACTTTGACTCTTAGAAAAATACTTTTCCACCACTCCATCTCTTGCCTTACTTTCTTTTGCCACTCCCAGCCAAATTCCTGCTGCTACACACTGAAGGGTTGGGGCAGGGCAGACACAGTGACGGGTAGAACTACATACAAATATCTCATTTATATAAAAATCTTATTTGTAACATAAACAACATAACAAAAATCAATTCACTGACTTCATTTGTAGGTAGCTTCAGTGGACATTTACAAAAAATAGAAAAGTCCCTTGACCCTGAGCATCAGTGGAATGAGACTTCTCTCTGTGAAGCTACAGCTTCCTCAGACTATGGTCTTATTTGGGCATGTGATCAATTATGTGATTGAGACTGGGGAGACATAATAGGATAAAATATCTCCCCCACATTTATGTATTTTTCCTGGATGTAGTTATAGTCCCTGAACCCATTCTTTGTTTTAAAATTTAATTTTTTCATTTAATAGAAATTTATTTTTTTTCTCCCTACTACGTCCCCCCATTGGAAAAAAAAAAACAAAAACCTTTGTAATAAATATGCAGAGGGAAGCAAAACAAATTCTCAAATTGACCTAGTCCAAAAATATGTCTCATTCTGCACTGTCAGGAAGCAGGTAGCATATTTCATCCTGAGTCCTCTGGAAATCATGGTTGGTCATTGAATTAGTCTGAGTTCTTGTTTTTCGATGTTGTTTGTCTTCACAGTGTTATTATTGTGTACATTTTTCTCCTGATTCTGTTCACTTCACTCTCCACCATTTCATTCAAGTCTTCCTAGTTTTCTCTGAAATTGTCCCTTTCCCATATCATGATTTATTTCACTATTCCCCCATTGATGACCACCCCTACAGCCAGTTTCCAGTTTTTTTCCATCACAAAAAGAGCTATATTTTTCTACATATGTGTCTTTTTCCTATTTATTTGATATTTATGAAGGCAAGTGGTATCATTGAGTCAATTTAGTAACATAGGGGCATGTCTTCAAATTACTTTCCAGAATAGCTGGACTAGTAATAGCTGCATCGGTAGTCCTGAACTCACTCTGGATTCAAAAGATTTCCATGCATTCCTGAAAGCCTTTTAAGACAGTGCATGAATCAGCAGCTTCAGAGCCCTGTAAGAGAAGTCCAGTTCGAGCAGGAAAAGGGAGCAGAAAGAACCCTGTATCCTCCTGGAGGACACTTTGGAGTCAGAAAACCTGAATCTAAAACACTAAAATGAAGTCCTAAGATTATTGATGCAAAGTTAAACTACACTGTTTGTTATGAGTCAACAAACCAGATTCCATTCCAATGGTTGATCTTTGAGGCCACAGCATTTCTGGATCAAGACAGTCCTTATCTCAACCTTGTCTCATATACAAGGAGACTTCTGTTGGGGAGAAGTTTCTCTCCCTTTGGTCATAAATTCAAAGTCCATAGCATCAACATTCTCATCAGCCGTCAGTTATGGTGCACCCATTCAGAGAAGGGCACTGTGATGGAGTTAGCCTTAAGGCAGGGGTGGAATGAAAAGAGATAGATTTGTAGTCTGAGGAACTGGCTTTGAAATCCAGCTCTGCTACTAACTCATAGTGTGACCTTGAGCAAATCAGATTCCTTCCCTGGGCCTCCTTTTCCACATCTGTAAAAAAAGAGGATTGATTAGACTAGACAACCTCTGCTTTTTTCCACCTTCTACAATCTAGGATCCTGGGATTCTATAAGATTTCCTGAGGGCAGAAGGAAGGAGAAAAGTAAAGGAGGGAGAGCCAATAACCTCTGCAGACCAATAAAAAGAAAAAAAGTTGTTCCTATTTCAGGGTGAAATTCAGATTAGAAGGTAATTTTGTTAGTTTTGATCCTGATTCAAATGCAAATAGCTTTGAAGAGAGTAATGAATTAAGCAGTTATTATCCATGATATTATTATCAAAGAAGGGAAGAGCTGAGAATAGGCTTTGATAGAGGGGTAAGAAAAGAAAGACCAAAAGGACACGAAGAGGATGATGGTGGAAAGGGAAAGAGCACAGAATGATGAAGCCTGGAGCTGCTGAAGGCAAGCTCTCCTCACACTGCTTACACTTGAAGTCAGAGAAGACTTGGGTTCAAATTCCACCCGCCATTTACTAGCAAGCTATGTTCCCATGGGTAATACACTCTAATTTTCTATGCCTTTGCTTCCTTGTCGAATGGGTATCAGAACACCTGCAGTAGCTACCTCATGGGGTTGTCGAGAGTCTAAAATGTGATGGATAATAAATGCAAACTCTGGAGTCACACACACACACACACACATAACATATATATATATATATATATATATACATATATATATATATATATATAAAGATAGACAGACAGAGACAGAGAGAGGGAGGGAGGAAGGGAAGGGAATAAGTATTTATATAGTACCTACTATGTGCCAGACATTGTGCTAAAGGCTTTACCAATATTATCTCATTTTATCCTCAAATGAAGGTCAAAGATTCAGTAAATACCTGAGGCTGGATTTGAACTCAAGTCCTCTTGACTCTAGGACCAGTATTCTACCTACTGTGCCACCGAGCTACCTATTGGTACCTAGTAAATACTTAATAAATGTTTGTTTATCTATTTTGTTATTATTAATATAGCATAGGAGTAGGTGCTTAATAAGTGCTTTATTCATTATTATTATTATTATTAGCTCATAATTTTCCCTCAGGACTGGCTCTGTTTTATAGATCAAGAGTCCATACTAAAGCAATAGTGGTGTTTATTCAATTCAATAAACATGTATTAAGTGCCCACTTTGTGCCAGGCACCTTGCTAAGAGCTGGGGATACAAAAAGAGGCAAAAGACGTTTCCTGCCCCCAAGAAACTTACAGTCTAGTGAGGAAGACAGCACACAATCAAATATATACAATGCAGGCTATAGCCTAGTAATTCAGAAGTAAATAGAAACTCTTTCCAACCTACCATTTAATTATCACTCCTTGGTGGACATTTCTCACTCACCTTAATGAATCTCTTGTTTTTATAAGCATGAAACCAAACAAGTGACTTCAAGGGTTCAGAAGTGAATAACTAGCTAAAAATAGCCCTAGAGTACTGTAGGAAACAGCATTTGCTGGTCTGCCAAAACAAAATCCCCCTAATCAAGAATACAGTGCATTTTTCCTCAGTTCACTCAAGAGGCAAGTGGGAAGGGAAGCTTAGGGAGGGCTTTTACCTTTATATAACAATCAGGAATTCACAATGTTCTACCTCTTGGCCATTATCCCAAAATGCAGTCCAGGTTATTTAAAGCCAAAGGTCTATGACACTTGAAACAAAAATACACCATAACACTTTGAACACTAAATATTTCCTCCCAGCTGCTGCTAGAACATTTGCCATGTGGTGACAGCAAATTCCAGGCACTTCTGATCCAGGTCACAGTCTTCAGCCAATAGCCTGTACCTCTGTGAAGGTCTCTGTAGCAACATAGAAATATTTAGTGGAGAAAAACTTCAGGGACACAATCCCAGTGGGATTCACAACATGAAAGGTCTGAAGTGACATTTTAGATTTTTTGAACTTAACAGTACATCATCATTGTCATTATCATCATATACATGTGATAGCACCATAATGTCATGGGATCATAGACCTAGAGCTGGAAAGGACGTCAAAGACTAATCTCTTCATTTTATAGATACGGAAGCTGAGGCCCAGAAGGGAGAAGGAATTTGCTCAAATCCCTTTGAGCAAAAGGATATAAACAAACATGGGAATTAAACAGCAGAAATAAGATTCAGATTCAAGTCTTTTCTTCAGAAACCCATATCCAGAGCTCTTTCTTCACGTCTAAAATTTTCAGCTCTCCAGCTAGATTGTAAGCTTCTAGAAGGCAAGGGAATGACCATGTGTTTCATTTCTTCTTCATGCCTCCCAGTTATGGGAACAATACAAAGTAGGTACTCAGTTGCTGATTTGCAGATAGCTTCTTGTTATAAGGAGGCAGCTGGGTGGTACAATGGAGAGAGTACTGGGTTTGGAATCAGGAAAACTCATCCATATGTGTTCAAATCCAGACCGAGATACTTACTAGCTGTGTGACCCCGGGCAAGTCACTTAACCCTCTTTGCTTCAGTTTCCTTATTTATAAAATGATCTGGAGAAGGGAATAACAAACCACTCCAGTATCTTTGCCAAGAAAATTCCAAATAGGGTAACAAAGAGTCAAATATGACTGAAAAATGACTTGACAACAGCTCCTCATAAAAAGACAGTGTTGTATAAAATTAACATTTTGTTGAATAGAAAACTACCATAAAGAAAAGGTGAGTGTGGTTTATAATGCAAAGAGTGACAGGGTGATATTAGAATTTAATGGTCCCAGTTGTCTAGACTTCTTGCACCTTCTTCTAGACAGCCTTACTTTCAGACTAGATACTCATATTTTGAGTGACTGCCAATAACTGATCTCTTCCCTTTGTATGTAACCAACAATTCCTTTCCTTAAAATCCTCTATCCTTGACTCACCCTCAAATCACACTTGGCTTCCCTTGTGTTTCTTTCTTTTTTTTAAATGTTATTGATGCTTTTTTATATCACAGTTATTTCCAGATATACTATCCACCCACCCACCAATCTGCCTAGTGAGCCTTCCCTTCTAATCAAAGAAAAACAGTGAAATGAAACTAACAAAGTATCACATCTGACAGTGTCAATCAGTCAATAAGCATTTATTAAGTGCCTACTATGTGCTGAGGATACAAAGACACTCCCTGCCCTTGAGGAGCTCATAATCTAATGAAGAAGGCAAGATAAAAATAAACTATGCACAAGCAAGACATACACAGGATAAATCAGAGATAATCAATGGAAGAAAAGCACTAGAATTAAGAGGCGATGAGAAAAACCTTCCTGCAGAAGGTTGGATTTTAGCTGAAACTGGAAGGAACACAGGGAAGCCAGGAAGAGTTGATGAGAGAGAACGTTCCAGGCATGGGGGCAGCCAGTGAAAATGCCAGAGTTGGGAGTGTCTAAGAAACAATAAAGAAGCCAATGTTACTAGATCACAGAGCGTGTGTGTGTGCGTGTGTGTGTGTGCGTGTGTGTGTGCGTGTGTGTGTGTGTGTGTGTGTGTGTGTGTGTGTGTGTGTGTGTGTAAGATGTAAGAGGACTGGAAAAGTTGGGGTTGGGGAAGTAGGTTTTGAAGGGCTGTGAATCACCAAACTGGGGATCTTAGATTTGATCCCGGAGGTGAAAAGGATCCACCAGAATTTATTGAGTAAGGGGTGACATAGCCAACACTTTAAGAAATTCATTTTTGGCAGTTGAGTAGAGAATAGACTGAAGTGGGAAGAGACTTATGGCAGGGAGCCCTACCACCAGGTTATTGCTATAATCCAGGTGTGAGGTGATGAGGGCCTGCACCAAAACTGTGATAGTATCAGAGAGAAGGGAGCTTGTGGGGGAGGTGTTACAAAGGAAAAATAGACAGGCCTTCGCCGAAGATTGGATATGGGGAGGGATGGGAGTTGGGGGGAGAGAGGCTGAGGAAGATACTTAGGTTGTCAGCCTGGGTGACTGGAACAATGGTGGCACTCTCAACAATAACAGGGAAGTTTGGAAGAGTTTGTGGGGAAAGATTATGAGCTCAGTTTTGGACATGCTGAGTTTAAGATGTCTACATCCAGTTGGAGATGTCCAATAGAGAACCGAGGGGTCAAGGGATTAGAGGTCATGGTGTGGATGAAGAACAGGATTTGGGTTTGCAAGGCAAAAGAAGAGATGGAATGACAACAGATTTTGATCAGATAAAGGAATTTCAGAGTCCATAAACATGGAAGTGGAACATTTATGGGTAATGACAAGATTAAAGGTATGACCATCTTTGCCTGTGGCTGAGGTGGGGTAGAGGAATAGGTCATAGAGAAGTTGGAGAACTAAAAGGTCAGTTTGTTGACAGAGAATGAAGTCGCCTAGTTTGAGGCCAGGAATTAAGAAGGAGAGAAAGACTGTAGACTAGGTACTGAACTCACTGAGGAAACAAAGGCAGTGTTTTGGAGGTCAAGTAGACAACAGCTAGCCGAATTTTGAGTGGGCGGTAGAAATGGTTTGAATAAATCTTTAAAAGGAGAGACTACTGAGTAATAGTGGTAGAGAAGAAATCTAGAAATAGCAATGAGGAACAAGGAGGATCTCAACCAGTAAAAAGATGGGGGGGGGGGAGGGAAGGCCAGTGCTAGAAAAGGAAACCAGGGGGGATGTATCATTGGGAGAGGTCTAAGTCTCAGGGACAGCCAGAAAGGACTTGTGTTAAAAAGTGCTAAAATAGTAAATGTGACTCAATTCTGAGTCCATTGCATTTTATACCCATACCCCACTTCCTCTCAACACCCGAATATATATAATATATATGTGTGTCTGCGTGTGTGTTTGTGTATGTGTGTGTATGTATGTATACAGATATATGTATACACACGTGTTTGTAGAAGTGTATGTCCTTAGTACACAGACCGCTTGTTATTGTTGCTGCTGTCATTGCTCTGTATTCTGTTTAGTAATGTTTCTGATAGAATTAATGAATTTCACCGAGCTGATGTGGGAAGCACATTGGTGGGGAATAAGGAGCTATAGTGTACAGTAGTGGGAATATATTCCTCCCAATGGGATTTCCTGTAGGCTCTTGAGTTAATTGTAGCAATGTGGACACCCTCTTTAGGAACCACTGATCCACCAGCTGACCCAAGTGCAGGTTGGATAAAGTGAGTCAACTCAGAGAAAGAGAAAAGACACAGAGGAGGAGCCAGGGAGGTGAAGTGGTAGGGTAGGATGTGCCAAATCTATACTACACAAGTTAAACCATAGTCTAACACAGAAAGAGAGTGAGGAGGATAATAGAATAAAAGGAGGAGAAATCAAGCCTGTGAATTCATTAATCTTCATATAACATATGTAGAGGGAAAAATTGAGTATCTTAAATTAGCTTCCTCAATTAATTTATTAAGTTATATCTGGGCCAGAGCTTTCTGGCTCTATTATACCTGGATGATTCATCCATTTCCTTTGGCTAAGATAAAGGATTATTGCAATTGGAAGAGCAGTGAGGAGCTGTTCTTTGTGTAGATGAGTCAAGTTTTCTTTCTACCATGCAGAACGGATTGTTCTCGAATAAGAGGTTGATGGGCCAGTGTTTGTCCTGTTCCATGGCCAGAAAGAAAATGGGACAACTATAGTACTGATAATAAGTTTGTTGTTGTTTGTCCTTTGTTCTCAAAGAAGATTATGACATCAAGAAGGTGATGCCATGACTTGTAAGTGAATTGAATTTAAGTGAGGCAGGGCTGCGCAAAATCATCAGCCTCACTTTCTCCTCCAGAGCCATGTGAGTCTAGTGGCAAGATATAGATCAGGATGACTGGAGATGGCTCTACCTGATAATAAGTAGTAAAAATTAGGATACACTTTAGGGTTATTTTTTTCATTTGAGGAGATCTTATTGGACAGAAGACTTAGCTTTTCAAAGTTTATGTAAAGAATATAGTTTCAATCTCTTTTCTGAAAAAAAAAATTTCATACTTCAGAAAATGAGATTTATCTGGAAGGAGTAGACAGACATGTCTTGGAAGACCTAGAGAGCCCAGTCTTTTAAATTTTATTTCTTCTTTCTCATGATTCATTCCAATGTTCATAATTCTTCTTTACAACTTGACTATTGTGTAAATAAGTTCAATATGAAGTTATATGTAGAAGATATATTGGATTCCATGCCGTCTTGGGGAGGGAGGGGGAAGCGGGGGAAGAAAATCTGGCACTCAGGATCATGCAGAACTAAGTGTTGTAAACTAAAAATAAAAACTGTAAATTTTTTTTAAAATTTACTATCTCAATGACAACTACTAAAAAATACCACTCCCTTTCTCCTCTTCTTCCCTCCTTCCCTATCTTTCTTCCTTCCTTCTTTTTTCCTTTCCTTCTTTTCCTTCCTTTCTCTCAATGCTCCCCTATTCTATGGCTAGCAAAATCACACCTGCTCTCCTAATCCCTGTAGTTCAGAATAATCTTTTGTCAAAGCAACAACCCCTGTTGGGTACAACCTCTTTTCCTCCTCTCATAGAGCACTAGGACTGATGTCAGGAAGTCTTGTGTTCAAATTCAGCCTTATATGTTTACTAGTGGAGTGACACTGGGTTAAGCATTTAACTTCTTTCTGCCTCAGTTTCCTCAACTATAAAATGGAGACGGTAACAGCACCTACCTCTTGGGGTTCTGCAAGGATCAAATGAAATAATGTTTGTCAAGTGCTTAGCACAGTATATGCAGTAAGCGCTCAATAAATTTTTTTTTCATTTCCTTCCTGTCTTCTTCCCTTCCTCCATTCTTCCCTTCTTTCTTTTCATTTCAATCCCTCCCCCTTTCCCAGTCCCTACCTTCTGCTGCAATCCCCTTCAATTATGGCCTTTGGACTACTACTGTATTGTAAACAGGCTCTCTTTCAGCCTCTCACACTTTTCCCACCTTCTGGCACTGAGAGAAACCTGGCTTTCTCTGATTGACATCATCCCTGATCATCCTTTCCAGTACTGGCTATTTCTTCTCTCACGATGCCCTGGACAAAAAGTAGGCATAGCCCTTGCCCCGGCTGCTACTTCTAAATGTTCTCTCTTCTGTAATCATTCAACCTCTCTTTCTTTGAGGTCTGCTATATCCACAACTATACAGTCCTGCCCAGATCCCTTTTGTAATCACTCATCAGCTAGACCTACATAGCTCTTTTTTTTTCCCAAGGAGTACAATACTTGACTCAGAGTCTTCCTCTCTATCTCAATCTCTCTTCTCAAACTTGAGGATCAATATTCACATTGATGCCTGTAGTAGGAAGGCCGAATTTATGATCTCAAATATAATCGTGTATATGTTTGAATGGTCCGAAATCGCAAGGTATGAGAGATTCTCTAAGGAGAAAACAACAAGAAATTTATTTAGGCCC
>CM053623.1:277579092-277615962 GCA_028646595.1 Phalanger gymnotis
CACAGGTTTCACACCTGACAGGGCCCTGGGTCTGGGGCTTAGCACTTAACAGCTGAAAGTACTTCCACTCAAAAGAAACAAAAGCCATGCTAATGAGACAATTTTGCTTAACAACACACTCCACCCCTTGTTCTAGGATACAATGCCCCATTGATAACTTGGTCTGCTAGCCTCCTCAGCTTCTCTGACTTGTATTTCCAATTGACTTCACCTACTTAAAGGAAGGGACACATAGGTCAAAGATAACCCCACTCTTACAACTCCATGATTTTAAACTCTGAAATTCTCTTTTATTATAATGCCCTTTTCCTCCATCTTTCCTTCTACTTTATGATTCCTCAGCCTATTTTTAATCTTCCTTGTTAACTCAGGGGTGAGGAACCTGTGGCCTTGAGGCCATGTGTGGTCTTCTGTTCATCCTTTTCTTCAAGACTATAACCCCTCTTCTGACCTTACTTCCCTCCTTTCTCAGTGTAGCAGCAAGGACAAAACAAAAAAACAAAACAAAACAAAAAATAAAAACCTCCCTTTTCATTATTACAGATCCTTTCCCTTAGCAGCTGCTCTGGGATAGTTCCCCAATTTTCATTTACATTCATAGGTTGGGTCCCCAGAAGGTAGCTGCTGCCTCAGGTAACACTATGTTTCTGCACTCCTAACATCATTGTCCATGATCCCACAGGAATGTGCTTCCCATTAGCAATCAGCCACAGGCATAATTAATTCTTAGCAAAGGCAATTATCAAGATGGCACAATAAAACAGTAGCCACAGGCATTCCCTCCATGAACTTGTGGTACACTCTCCCCTAAATATATGGAAAAGGTATACTTGGAATACAATGGTAGTAAGACACATGTTTAAGATATGTGTGTGGGAAAAAGTAATTCACATGTCTTAGTACTCTAAGGCCTGAGAGCCTGTTTTGTCTTTGTAAAGACCTCTTTAAGTTCCACTTGGGTGAAACACTTCTGCTGGGTGGCCAGTTACTGCTTCTCTCCATAGCCAGCTCTCTTCTCTGCTGCCAGGGATCCCATTCCTCAAAGCTGCTTCCCCTCTCAAGTGACTGCCTTCTTATGCTTATATTTGTCTGGAGCACATGCCTCTGCATCCTCAATTGTTGTGCCTGTTACTGTCTAGAACCAATGAACTCTGGAGTTGCTAGATGAGGTGTCTTTCTCTGCTGAAGTCAATGATAGATGCCATAACCCATGGAGGAGGGAGTAGATCCAAGGAGAAAGTGAATGCATTTGTTTATTAGTGATCATGTTTCCAATTGCACATATAGGTATGTATGTTGAGATTGTATCTTAGACATTTTCCTTTTGAATCTCCATAGAGGAAATTTATAAGGATGTGAAATGAAAAGCTAAGCAGTATGGCAGCTGGTGACATTTTTGCCTAAGGGAATATTGCTGCTGAAGCAGGTGAGGCTTGCTGCTAGCTTTGCTTAATGTTGAGGACCCCTGGCACAAAAACTGCAGGGAAGTCTCTTTCTCATAGACCTCGCCCCACTCAGAACAACTCTGGTCACGTGAGGAGTTTAGACATGTGTTTACTATGTATGTAATCTGTGTAGGTTTATTCATGTTGTTTCCCGAGATGGAGAAGTTCCCTGATAACAGGGATTTCGTTATTTTTGTCTTTTGTATTACAGCAGCCTAACACAATGTTGGGTGCATAGTAGGCACTTAATAAATCCTTATTGATTAATTAGCTGGTCATCAAATACTTCATTGGCATTCATGCAATGTCAGAAGATCTAAAGGAAGGCCCCCAGTAGGTCCACTGGATTTCAAAAAGATATGGACAAGAATAGCAAATGTGGCAATGATCCTTCATAATGATCTTAATTGTTTTTCTCTCCTTATTAGGAACATTTCTTCATATGGTTGATAGTCCTCCCTTTGTTTTTTAAGAAGGAAGTTTTACTTTGCAAATCTCTTCTTGTTGCCTTGCCTTTTTTTCTCTCCTTCTTTATCTGTAACATCTATTGTCAATCCAGTGTTATTCCTCTTCCCTTTTTCCCTCTTCAGGTCACACTGTGTCACATTGCAGTTAAACAAGAAAAAATTACTGTTGGCTTAATTTTTATTTAAATTGTGAACTAAACACCAAAAACGAGCATTTCCATACACATAGCAGAACACAAAAAAGATTCTATATGAAACCATGAATTTCCTTTTCATGCTACTTGCTTTAAAAAAAAAAAAGTATATAATTACATGCCACACTTTCAAAAATATCCTGCTTGTCTATCCTTCCTGCTGAATTTCGTTCTGTTCTTTTCAGGGCATTGAAAATGTTTTAATGGTCCCCTTTTGTTGTCTCCTTTGTCATTTCTTATAGTTTAATAATATTTTGCCATCTTAATATACCACAATTTGTTCAGCTATTCATTGGTCATTTAAGAGGCAGTCTAAGGTCCCCTTTATTCTAGATTAGATTCTAGAGCTCTTAGCTCTTCCTTCCCCCTCCCCCCCCCTTTTGCCCCTTTCTATGCCAGGAAATTTGTTTTACTTACAACTATTCCCCTCCTGGCATTATTTTCTTTCTCTGTCTCTCAACCTCATCCCTCCCCATTTTTTAATGAGGGCAGAAGTGGACAAAGTTCTAGTTTTAGTCAAATCTCCACTCTGTACTTT
Organism: Phalanger gymnotis; assembly: GCA_028646595.1. NCBI lineage: Eukaryota > Metazoa > Chordata > Mammalia > Diprotodontia > Phalangeridae > Phalanger > Phalanger gymnotis. Next base: position 277,581,737 of record CM053623.1, read on the forward strand.
GCATCTATGAGACTTTGAGTAAGTTACTTCTTTATGGCGTTAGCTTCTTCACCAAAAATATGAGCTATTTGGACATCCAATCCAACTCTGAATTTATGACCCTATTTTATTGAAGTAATGACTAATTAATTACAGTTGTAAGGTTTCAAATGAATAAATGCTTAGCATGATGACCCATGTTTATTCCAAGAGATTCTATGATCTATTTGATTCTTCAATTCAAAAATTGTTCTAATGTAGACCTCTATATAAATTGCTCAAACTTGTGTTGATTTTTAAATGTCCATCACTTGTCTTACAAAAAAAAATGATTAGTTTTGTTAGGAAGCTGACTTGTTTCTATTTTTTTATTTTTTCTTATTTTTATTAAAAATTATAAAATTTGAATGGGTATTTTTGATATGTTTTGATATGTTCATGCTTTCCTGCTAACAGGACTGTCTTCTTATTGAAGTCTTAAACACTGAAAATTATATATTGGGTTTAATTGAATTGGGGGTTCAAACTTACTATCAGCTTATGAACTCTGTTAATTTACAATCTGTGCCTCCTTTTCAATATTCTGGAAAAAATTTTGCTATGATTTCCTCACATAGAGTGATCAGATTTTATTTCTTTTTAATATTCTTTTTTCTGGAAGACTGACAATTCTTAAATTTTCTACCTTGATCTGTTTTCCAGATTCATTACTTTTCTTTGCGTTGTTTCCTTTTTTTTCTTAGCAAAAAAATTTTAGAGGCTTTATTTTTGTTTCCGCTGCTCCTCTTCCATCATCCAGTAAAATTATTCCATTGGATTCCACATTTCATTGGATTTATTGCTTCATTTGCATTTTCCATATCTCCATATTTCCAAACTTCTGAGTTTCATACTCATCTTGTCCTAAGATTCCTTAGTTACATTCAGTTCCTTCTTTATTTATGTTGTGGCCCCAAGAGGCCTATTCACTTGGATGGGCATTGCCTCACTCTAAGTGAGTACATGAAAATGCCTTAGCCTAAAAGGCCCAGGGTCCCCCATTACATCCTGGGTCATCTCCAGTCATCCTGATGAATATCTGGTCACTGGATCCAGATGGGTCTGGAGGAGAAAGTGAGGCTGGTGACCTTGCAGGGCTCTCCCTCATTCAAATCAAAGTCAACTGCAAGTCATGTCATCATTTCCCTGACCTCGTGGTCTTCTTCCAGAACAAAGGACAAACACAACAAATATTTTTATTGTGACTTTTTTTTTCTACTTTAATTTTTCAGTTTGTTTATTATACATTTTGTCATGAATTAAGAAAATTCTACTTTTGTTTTAGATACTACTCTTGGAGTTGTTTCAGTAAGTTTCTTCTGGCATTTTTGCCTTGGCTTCTTTATCCATATTTTCCCCTGTTGTGTTGGAGATTTTCTTCAGTTGGCTAATTTCTTTGAGTGATTTTCCAAAATTTTACTTTGAAGATTTGTAATTTTTTTGGCTTCATTTTCATACTGTTTTAAGATGAGACATTGAGGAAACAGACTCCTTTACAACCTCTTATCTGCCTTCTTCCCAGAATTCCTGTGGAACATTCATATTGATCTATATTATTCTTTGACATATCTTTATTAGGTGCTTATTTCTCTATTACAAAATCCTAAATGGAGACATAGAGAGGCTACTTTAAGTTTTCCAAGGTCACATAGTGATTCAGGAACATTTTTGAGGTGTGAACCCTCAGTCTCTCAAATCTGAGGATTTTTTTTTTTGCTTTTGCAATTGTTTTTTCCCTTTTTTTGTGCATCCATCTGAAAAGTCTTGGCTTGAGTCCCAGAAGTGGCAGATTTTTCAAGTTCTCCTACCAACCCAAGAAATGCAGATTCCAAAGTGGTAGAGGTCAAAAGAAAATGCAGAAGGAAAGTATGGCTTTTTTCCTAACTCCAGGTTTGACTGAAACCATACACCCAATTAGATGCTGACATATTCCAGAAATATCAGCTCAGTTGGCTAGAAATACAGACTTTCCTCTCCTCATATGTTTCCCACCTCACTGCTTGTGGGAGTTTTTGTTTTAGCATTTCCAAATGAAATTACATCTCTCTCTCTTCACATGTGGGTACCATTTCATGACTTGTTGCTTTTAAGCCTTAATTGCAGGAACTTAAGACATTGTAGGCAAATAAAATATCAGTCTAAACATCATTTCAAGTATCCTGTTTGTTCTTCAGTTGTTCTTTTTATTTTCCTAAAAATACCAACCTTTTAAGAAAAAAAAAAAAAAGCCAGGATGGTGAAACCATCCACTGTTTAGAAACTGTTCTTGCTGCCAAAAAGATACTTTGTGCCAAAATAGCCACCTAGGTGCCCTCCCCACTCCCAAAAAAGAGGAAGAGAGAAAAAAAGTAAATCAAAAACCTTCTGACCCACTACTTAAAAATGGCATTTGATTCCATGTTTTAAAAAAACTAAATTTTCAGGAGATAATTTTTAAAATATTCTTTCATCTGTACTTTTTTCCTTAACCTTTCCCATATACTTTTGCTGTTTCTCTAAAAATTAAGGATGTGGCAATAAACTTAGTTTCCTTAGTAACTACAATCAAAGCCTTCAAATGTTCTTTACTCTTTTTTTTTTTCCTTTATAACCTTTGGATTGCCTGAGCAATAGATATGCATACTAAGTATCCAAACCCAATTTATTTCAGTTAGATAGAGCTCAGTGAATGGTGAAATGGCCTGCTTTAATACTTAGAAATCAACAAGCTTAGTGGGTCACTGGCTCATTCCAAAACTTTCAAATACTTTCGCACCACTGTCGATTCTTCAATTCAATGGCCATGTTCTATTAACAGGAATGCCAGGAGATCCTCTGGCATTCAAGGTGATCAACGCATTTGAAAGAGTACTCCTAAAACACATTTCAAACAAGATTTAACTGGCACTGGTAACTCCAAGCACCTGACTAAATGTAAAATGTTTAAAAAATATTTTGTTCAGTCGTTTCTGCCTCTCTGTAACTCCATTTGTTGTTTTCTTGGTAAAGATACTAGAGTGGTTTGCCATTTCCTTCTCCAGCTTATTTGACAGATGAGGAAACAGAGGCAAACAAGATTAAGTGACTTGTCCAGGGTCACACAGCTAGTAAGTGTCTGAAGCCAGATTTGAAGTCAGGAAGATGAGTTTTCCTGAATCCAGGCTGGCATTCTAACCACCATGCCACTTAGCTGCCCTTAAAAAATAAAGACCACTGATAAAACCTAACTCCATTAGTCTTAGCACATTGGGAAAGCTGTACATAGATATACTGCTATAATAAACCTTGATTACTAATTGTTATCTGATCCAAAAATAAAGTGATAGAATTCACGTGTTATTTTTATTACTTCTGGTTTTGTGGTTCTATTTGATATTTGATATGGTTTATTTTATTTTCAATTTAAACACCAAGAAAGAACATTTTCAGGTACACAGCAGAAGACAAAACGAACATTCAGTATAAAAGCATGAATATCTATTTCATACCACTTAATTATTCTCAAATTATATAATAAGTTCTACATGTTACTTTAAAAACTGTCTGCCCTGAATGGCTCTGCTTCCTTCTGAACTTCCTTCTCTTCTCTTCTGTGCATCTAAATATAGACAGACAGATGGATTATTATTCAGTCGTGCTCAACTCTTCATCACTCCCTGAACTTGTCCACGGGAGTTTTTGGGCAAAGATACTGGAGTAGTTTGCCATTTCCTTTCCCAATGTGTTCCCATTGTACAGATGAAGAAAATAAAGCAAATAGAGGCTAAGTGACTTGATCAGGGTCAAACAGCTAGTAAATGTCTACATATACATATACATACATATATGCACACACATATACACGTGTGTGCATCCATGCATACACACACATGCATATAGGTATATGTGCGCACACATACATATGTACACATATATGTGCATACAGGCAACTAGGTGTCTCAGTGGATAAAGTGCTGGCCCTGGAGTCAGGAGGAAATGAGTTCAAATCTGGCCTCAGATACTTACTAGCTATATGACCCTGATCAAGTCACTTAACCCTGTTTGCCTCTGTTTCCTCATCTGTAAAATGAGCTGGAGAAGGAAACGGCAAACCACTCTAGAATCTTTGCCAAGAAAACAACAAATGGAGTCACAGAGAGTTGGACATGACTGAAATGACTCAATAACAACATATCGTGTGTATATGAATGTATATACGTGTGTGTGTAAATATATATGTGTTTTGTCAATTATTTCTCTTCCACCTCTATTGAAAAAGAAAAAAAAACAGAACCCATAAAACAATGCAGTCAAGAAAAATAAATTTCCCATGTGACTATATCTAAAAGTTTATGTCTCATTTTGGTTTTTGTCTATTACCAGGAGATGAGTATAATGTTTCATCAATGATCCCCCAGAATTGCATCCATTTTAGGAATGTTGACCCTCTTTCAAACTTATTTCTGTTTAGGACAGGACCATCTTCCTAATCCCCAAACTTCTCTACGTGGTGGTATTCTTGACTCGTCTTGCCTCTTTCCCACTCTCTCATAGCTGATTACCCTCCAATTCTTCATCCACGATATTCCTCACCTTGTGGGATCTTAGATTTAGAGCTAGAAAGGACCTTTGAGACCAATCCCTATAACTTATCAACGAGGAATCAAGTCCTTTTGCTCCATTTCTGTATAATCTCTAACCTAGCTTAAGTCTTTTGTCACCTCTCTACCTCCTGCCTGGACTAAGGCAGAGATTTTTAGTTGGTTTCCTTCCTTCCCCTCTAATCCATCTTCCACACAGCTGCCAAGCACAAATCTGTCCTTGTCACTATCACACACATGAGCACTTTAATGGCTCCGCATTGCCTCTAGGACAAAACATGAAATCACCACCTTGGCATTTATAACCATCCGCAGTATGGCACCCACCTACTTTTTCAGTCTTATCTGTCTCCAGTCTTCCTTTCACCTATTTTCAGTTCTAATCAAACTGGCTTGCTAGTTGTTCCCTTCAGGACATCCCATCTCCACCCATTTTATTTTTGTGTAGGTGGTCCTCCACGCTTAGAAGACACTTTCTCTCTTCAAAGCACAGCTCAGTGACTGAGCGTGGATCCAAACTTTTGACTGAGTCCAAGTTTTACAGAACAAATCCTTTCATTAAGGGGATTTGTTCTGTGAAGTTTGGAATCATTCAAAAGGCTGCACTTGAGGACCTAGAGGGCCACATGTGGCCTCGAGGCTGCAGGTTCCCCACGCCTGCTCAGGTCCACCTCTTAAATGGGACATTTTCTGATCCCCTACCTGTTAGTCTTCTCTCCCTCTTAAAGTCACTTTGCTTATGCTCCATCTCCTCCAGTAGAATGTAAACTCGAGAGCAGGAGTTGTTTTATGTTTGTATCCCTAATGCCAAGTACAGTGCCTGGCACGTAGTAGCTTCTTTAAAAAATGTTTGTTTAATCAAATCAATTTGATATAAGAAGATATTTAAACATTATAAATATTGCATATTTCATTTTTCAAGCCTTGGTCATCAGCCTTCTGTTCTGCTCTTTATCTACATTTTTGTCCTCAGAGAACAGATTGAGTCTCCCAACTTCCCTGTTATTGGGGTAATTCTCAAATTGACATTAAATAGCTCTAAACTCTTGCTCAAGATCCATGTCTTCATCTGCCCAAAGGATATTCCTTTTGAATGTCACTTGAATCACTTCATTTTCCAAATGAGCAAAGCTAAATATGCTTTCCTGACCACCTCCCCCCACTCCCATTTTTATCCCCCAAATTTGCTCTCCCTCCCAACTTCTCTATTTCTGTCTGTGGATCACTATTCTCCCAGTCACCCATCATACCTTAGACCCCTTTTTTAATCTCTCAAGGGCCTCAGTTTCTTCATCTGTGGGATGAAGAGGTTGGTCTAGATGACCAGTAGGGCCCTTTCTAGCTATAAATCCTATGATTCTTCCTTATCTATTAATCACTATAATTATCCCTTTCCCCATCATGATTGTGATGTATTGTGGGTCAGCATAAAAAATTAAATGGGAATTTGAGGGGAGTTTTGCAGAAGCTACAGATGACATGTGAAGGCCAGCAGAAAACGCAGAAAAAAAGTTTAAAAACTCAGAAGTGCACAAAATATATGTACACTACTGTAAACATATAAAAGAAAAAGGAAAAATTCAGACTCCTCTGGTACAAAGGGAGGCCCAAAAATTTTTACATGGATTTTCCAGACTCCCGTAACCCCCAGAATGTGGAAAGGATAACTGTATAGTCCCAAATCACCAAATTCTGTCACTTTTTTTTCTTTCTTTTAGTTTGCATATCCCTTCATTAGGAGGAGGAAGCTAGATGAACAGTGTTGGGCCTGCAGAAAAGAAGACCTGAATTCAAATCCAGCCTCAGACACTTACTAGCTCTGTGACCCTAGGCAAGTCATTTAACCTCTGTTTGTCTTAATCTACCAGAGAAGGAAATATCTTTGCAAAGAAAGCACCATGGATAGTATTGGCATGCTATGGTCCACAGGGTCACAAAGAGTCAGACAGGTCTGAACAACACCACAAGCCTTTTATTGACAACTAAAAACAAGGGTGTTTATTCTATAACACAGAAGTAATTGAAATTCTTTTTAAGTCACATTTGAAAAACCATCTAACACTGTGCCTTTACATCTGTTTTCCCTTTTTCAAATGATAAAATACATTGAAATCAGCCTTCCCTCCATTTTATTAAACATGAAAATATTTTATAAAGAGTTAAAATTAAGGAAGGCCCACACTTGCTAGAAAAGAAAAGTATGATCCTATTCAAGTCACTTAATTTCCTTCTGCCTTAATTTCTTCCTCTGTCAAATGGGGAAAATAACAGTACCTACATCTCAGGGCATTTATGATGGTAAAATGAAATAATACTTGCAAATCTTGAAGAGCTATATAAATGCTGGCTACGATTATTATTATTATAACAATTATTATTCTTAATTTCAAGGATTCATTAACCCCAAAGACTAGGAACTATATCTTTAGAAGGGCTAGTCTGGGATGGATCTGTTCAGTTTTTCCTTTGAAATTTTACTCCTTCCCACCAGCAACACCCTAGCGTAAGCCCTCATTTTGTCTTATCTCAGTCATTGTGACAACTTCCCAACCAATTTCCCTACTTCCAAATTTGGAGCATCCAATCCCTCCTCATGCACTATCCCAAAAGTTTTGCTATACTCTGTGTTAGCCATGTTATTTTTTCTACTTTAAAAACCTCCAAGAACCCCTCAACCTCTACAAATATAAAGTTAAAACTTAATAACCATACATTCAAAACCTTCTATCACCTGGACTCATTCCACCAAACTCACCTCCCACTTCCACCCCATATGAATGTTTCATTTGTCACAGCAGTGGAGGATTTATGGGGATACACTTGAGCCTTGACCAATCCTGGTGACACATGCTGAACACTAAAAGACTTTCATATCAGGATCACATAGCAATCTATTATTAGGCCTTTGGTCCTTATGATGGTAGCAGAGTTGAGGGGGAAAGGAAATGAGAAATATATCAAGGTCAACAAATAAGCACTTATTAAACACCTACTAATGTGCTAGGCCCTATGCTAAGTCCTGGGTATCCATATCCAAGTAAAAAGAAAAGACAGCTTCTTTAAGAAGCTTACATTGGAATAGGGGAAGACAACACAGAAAGAGATAGGAGGGGGTGGAAGTTACTCTTTCTGGGACTTGGTGTCAAAGCTTGGCAACTCAGAAGCAAAATTCAGATAAATGAAGGTTGGCTGGCTTGGGGCTTCCTCAGAATGGTGATTACAGGAAGAATTCATCAATTGGAGAAGAGGGCCACAGGGGGTGGAGGGATATTTCAGAGTGAGGTCTTAGGGGATGAGGAAACTTCCTGAGAGAAAAGGTTGTTGAGAAATGGTGGCAAAGAGTGAGGGGTGAGACTGAGAACCTGATTCTGAGAGGAACGAAGCAACTTCATCAAAGACATTTGGCCACTGGGCCAAAGTGACCTCTTTAGTTGGCTTTAAAAGGAGTGATTATAGGCTCTTAAGCTCTCTCACTCTATCTTTGGAGACTGTCAAGCACCTCTGAACCTCTCCCTTGGGCTTTTCATTAAGGGAGAAGAGGCATGATGGCTGCTTACACATGGCAACAAGGGTACCTGCTTGTCTAGGTGAGCCTGAAAGCACAATCTTATGGCCCTTGTGGTTTCTTCTATTGTGTTTCATTCCCTGAATAAAGGTAACTGATCAGTGATCCCAAGGCAGACGTTTTGATTCCTAGTGGACTCAGGGTGCCCAGCCATTGAGAGGTTTGGGTGACCGTCAGCAGGAGATGCTCCCTGTACCTACAACTTCACAGAGGTCAATTTCTCAGATAACCACCGACAGGAAGTCCTACAGACAGATTAGCCAGAAGATAGGCACCTGGGGTGAGTTATTCAGACAGTGTAGATCTGAGATGAAAGTGAAATGCTCAGTTATTTATTTATTTTAGTGCTTTTAAAAAATTTAATTTATTTTTGTTACATTTCAAATCCCAAACTATCTCGCTCCCCTCCCACCCCGTGCTAGAGAAAAGCCACCATTTCACACACACGTGCACACACACACACACACACACACACACACACACATAGATCTGAGTCAGATTAAACCTTGGCTCTGCAGCTAAGATGATTCATGGCCTGAGACAATTCACTTGACTTTTCTGTGCCTTGGTTTCCTCATTTTAAAAAGTAGAATGATAATAATTACTTTACTAACTAACCCTACCTCATAAAAACCAGGGATAAAATATGCTAAAATTATTAAAGTACCTTAAAATGTAAAACATTAAATAAGTGTAAAGTATATAAATTAGACCTTGCTAATGAATTCATAATCTAATTTAGCATATAGGATAATAAACTGATAAGTTAATTAAAAAACATTAAGGTTCTTCCCATATATTCCTCAGAGAACATATATTGACACTAAAAGAAAGTGCGTATTTAAAAGATTATAATAAATGTCTGACGTAAGATTCTTTAAGAATAGCAAAACTGCAGAAATTCTTACTGTAAGGGTTTAGTATGAATACAAATTCATTCAGACACAAGAGATTATGAAATAACTGTAATAAAACAGATTCAAGCCTGTAAAATAGCTTCGGGGGGGCCTAAAGGGGGAGCATTCATTTTTATATTTTTTTTCTAAGCTCTTTGTGGAGAATTAAGCTTTTGATACTCTCAGTGGGATCCTTGGATTAATCTGCAGTGGTTATTACTGTAAAGACTACCGACATTGACATAGTAGTGTTTTTAAGTCAATATAAGTGAATTACATTACTAAGGAGGAATTAAAAAAAACAACTATAAAATCTTTAGCTTCCTTACTCTATGAGAAAAATTCTTCAGAATAGCATGTAATAGGCAACTTATTTCTCTCCCTGGGTAGAACATACTTCAAATGTTCGTACTAGAATTTGCATTATAATGTTAGTTTATGATTTGCACAGTTCTAAATAACTGAGTTACTAATGAGTTCAAGTCTATAGCTTCCAACTCTCCCATGCACTTTTTATTAATGCTCCTTTTCTATTAATGCCAGTACAAGTGAGATTTCATCACAGCTGTAATTAACCTTCCTCTGAAATCCTATTCTGATTTCCCACAATGGAAAAAAAGGTAAATTCTCAGTTTTTAGAGGCTAAACTGGGACATGTCTGTTTCTTGTATCTAGGACACAGCTGGAGAGGGGTAACTCTATGGCAGTAGCAAAGATTCATTCCTCACTCTTACCCCCAAGAAATCGATGAATCAGGCAATTAACAAACATTTATCAAATACCTACTGTGCTGAGCAACACAAAGAGTGAAAGGTGATTTTCAAGAGTTCACATTCTAAAGGGGAAGGGGGAAATAACAAGTATATATATATTACTATATACAGAAATCAATATTAAGAGAATAAATACAAAGTAGGTAAATATAAGAGGTCAAAGAGGAAGGGTTCTTGCAGTTGAGGGAATCTGTAATAAGACTGGAAATTTAAGTTGTGAAAGGCTTTAAAAGCTAAACTGAGGTCTTTATATTTGATTCTAGAAGCAACAGAAAGTCACTGGAGGTTATTGAGTAGGGAAGTGTGATGTGATCAGATCTGTGATTAAGGAAAATCATCTTCACAGCTGAGTGGTATGAAGAGGGGAGAGATTGGAAGCAGAGAGACCCGTGCTCTTTTAAGCAAATTGTTAGCTTTCTGCAGTAACGTCCTAAAGAGTGCTTCAACAACATTTAGCATCCCAAGTAAACTGACCCTGGACTACTTTGGAAGCCACAAGAAAGGTACCTTCAGTTGGTTGGGGGTGGATTCTCTACCTGGTGGGAATCACAGGCTCATACAATCATGGTTCTGGAAATAGAAGGGTTCCACACCATTCCACTCATTTTACAGATGAGGAAATGGAAGACCAAAGAAATCATAAGTTGCTGACAAGTAGTCAGAAAAGGAGGTATGATTGGGTCCTCTTTCTCTACTGATGTCATCCCAGGGAGACTCCAGGGTGACCGCTAAGGAGGCTGGGAGAAAAGTCTACTTCAGGGAGAGGAAGTGGGCCTTTTGGTAGCTTCCTTAGCACATGCTAAGTGCTTAATAAATTTTTCCTCACTCGTTCATTCCTATTTTGTCAAATTGTTCCTGTTAACTAGGTTCAAAGGTCAGTTGTTTCATCACAGTTGGCATCCCCAAGAGTCCTGATTACTGAGGGTAAGGTAGAATGTTAACTCCATAGAATTTCAAAGGAGTGAAAGAGGTCTGAAGGCAATGTCCTTAGACTAGTGATTTTTCAGTTACTAAAACCTGGCATTTTGAGGTATGAACAATGTTCATTTTCAGGCATTGGCCCTTCTAAAACATTGGTCCCTTGCCTCCTGACTCAGATGAGTGAATTAACAGGAAATGACACTGCTACCTCTGTTGTCTGCATACTCTGGCCTCCAAGTTACCCAGCCCAGAGAGGGCAAGCCAACAGCCTCCTCCAAGGGAAGCAGGGACCTGGACCTTCAAAGGTTTCCATAGGATGGCATAGAGTATGGGCAGTAACACCATCACTACTACTTGCCCTCTCCATCCCTTTAGTTGTGAGCCACAGACTCACAAAAATCGAGGGGACAAGCTTTCTGGTCTGGGCCAGGACAGGTCTCTCCCCTAACAAAACATAGTAACTAATTAGATGTAGAGAGTTAAAGGACCTTTCTGCACTCTGCTATGCAACCAAACTGGTCTCTCCATCCTTCACTCACATCAGTCTATTTTCCATCTCATACCTTTGCACTGAATCTCATGAGATAATATTTGCAAAGTGATTATCACAATACCTGACACACAGTAGGAACTATATGAATGTTAGCTCTTTATTATTATTATTATTAATTGCAATGTCAGCCCCCTATCATTATAGTACACTTCTTCATAGAATCGTTCCCTCTCTTTCTTAATGATGGTGCTCTAACAGCATCTTATACATGATGCCTTCCCTGATTCTCCTTCAACTCCCTCCCAAACTACTTTATGTATATGAATGAATGGATGATTGAGTGAAGTATTTTTTAAGCTCTATGTGCAGACCAATGTGCTAAGCTATGGGATACAAATAAAAACAGAAGAAATTCTCTGATCTCAAAAAGCTCACATTCTTATAGGGGAAAGAGAACATATATAGAAAGCTTTGGCTGCAAGTCAGATGGGCAAAGTGTCATGATTCTTAGGATACAGTCCTGAGGCAAAGCAGTTGTTAATGCTTCATCTTTAATGTCATTTCCACTGAAAAAAATCCTATCAGTTTGTGATGATGAACCATTTAGCAGTGCCAAAGACTCTGGTGGCAAGAACTTTCCTTATTGGGTCTTCAGCAGCAACCTGCAGGAACAGTTTCCAGGCCGTATCTCCACAAGGGTATGGTTGAGAGCACAGGGCTGGAACCTTTGCTATTCCCAAGGTTCTTGGATTTAGGTCCTGGGCTGTCTCCATCAGGATCTATGGGGACGTAGTAGTTAAAGTGATTGTAGTGGTTTGACTTGCCTGGGAAATACTGCCCCCTGTATCTTCCTCAGGGTCCTAATTTGCCTACCTTCTGGGTGGCAGTTAGTTGGTAGCTGGAGTGCATGGGGCTGTGAGGGCTGAGATGGAAGCAAGACCGTTGGTCTGGATAGGGCTGCCACTCCTACGGTTCCCATGCCTCTCTGCCTGTTGGTGGTAGTTAGTTCACAATTGTTGGTGGTGGTGATGAGGAAGGTGAGATCCCTCTCCACAATGATTTCTCCCCTCAGTAATGGCTGTGGGCTTGGGCTGAAAGTAGGTATGATGGATTGGGAGGCACTGCTATTCTTTCTTATTTTTAAATAATATTTTATTTCCCCCCAATTGCATGTAAAAACAACTTTTAACATTCATGGTTTTTTGTTTTTTTAAGTATTGAGTACCAAACTTTATCATTTCTTTCCTCCATTCCCCATTCCCTGACATTGTAAGTAATCTGATATAGCTTATTCATGTGCAATCATGTAAAACATATTTCCAATTTAGTTATTTTGTAGGAGAAAATTCAAACCTCCCCCCCAAAAATGAAAGAAAGTGAAAAAGAATATGGTTCAGTCTGCATTCAGACATCAGTTCTTTCTCTGGAGGAGGATAGTATTTTTCCTCATGAGTCCTTTGGGATTGTCTTAGACCACTGTATTGCTGAGAATAGCAAAGTCATTCATAGCTGTTCATCATATAATATTGCTGTTACGATGTACAATATTCTCTGGTTCTGTTCACTTCACTCTGCTTCAGTTCATATAAGTCTTTCCAGGCTTTTCTTAAATAATCCTGTTTGTTATTACTTGTAGCACAATAATATTCCATTATAGTCATGTACTACAGCCACTGTTCAGCCATTCCCCAATTGATGGACATCCCTTCAATTTCCAATTCTTTGCTACCACAAAAAGAGCTGCTATGAATATTTTTGTACAAATAGTATGCTTTGATCTGCATTCAGACTCCATAGTTCTTTCTCTGGATGTGGATGTCATTTTCCATCATGAGTCTTGGAAATGTCTTGGAACATTACATTGCTGAGAAGAGCAAAGTCAATCATAGTTGTATAATGTTGCTGTTACTGTTACAATGTTACAATGTTCTCTTGGTTCTTGTCACTTCACTCGGCATCAGTTCATGTAAGTCTTTCCAGGTTTTTCTGAAATTTGCCTGCTCATCATTTCTTATAGCACAATAGTATTCCATTATTATTAATATACCACAACATGTTCAACCAATTGACCAACTGATGGATGTTTTCTCAATTTCCAATTCTTGACCACCACAAAAAGAGCTGCTATAAGTATTTTTGTAGATGTGGGTCCTTTTCCCTTTTTTATGATTTCTTTGGGATGCAGCCCTAGTAGTGGTATTGCTGGATCAAAGGTTATGCACAGTTTTATAGCCTTTTGGGTATAGTTCCAAATTACTCTCCAGAATGGTTGGATCAGTTCACAACTCCACCAATGTGTACTGCTATTCTCAAGGCTCTTGGGCACAGAGTTCTGCACTGTCTCCAATAAAGTCTGAAGGGAGATGGTAGTCTATATTATGGTCATTGTTTGACTTGCCTGGCACATGTTTCTTCCTGTTTCTCCCACGGGTACATTGTTGCTTTAGCAAAGTAGTATAAAGTGTATATGTGTATACATACACACATATACATACATGCATACATACAAACACACATACATATAAGATAGGTGGCACATTGGCTAGAGCACCAGATCTGGAGTCAGGAAGACTTTAGTTGAAATCTGACCTCAGATATATACTTGCTGTGTGATCCTGTACAAGTCACTTAACTCAGTTTGCCTCATCTGTAAAATGAGCTGGAGAAGGAAATGGCAAACCACTTCAGTATCTTTGCCAAGAAAACCCCAAACGGGGTCATGAAGAGTTGGACACAACTGAAATGATTAAACAACAACATAGATAGATAGATAGATAGACAGACAGATAGATAGATGTTTATATGCTGTATGTATTTATTAACTTTCTATTTACACTGCTTATATTTTTATGTGTACAGCGACACCAGCCTCTATACCGTTCCTTGAAGACACTCCATCTCCTCACTACAGATATTTTCACTGGCTGTTTCCCATGCCTGGAACACTCTTCCTTTTTACTTCTTGCCTCTTAACTTCTTTGGCTTCCTTCATGTCTCAGCTAAAGTCTCACCTTCAACAAAAAGCCTTTCCTGGTCTTTCATCCTCCTTAATCTTCTCAACCTTCTCTCTGAGGTTATCACCAATTTATTCTGCATATATCTTGTTTGTAGTTGTTTGCATATGGTTCCTCCCATTAGATGGTGAACTCCTTTAGGGCAGGGCTACCCTAGATTTATATGTTGCCTTTCTTTGTATCCTCAGCACTTAGTGTAGTTCTTCTACCTAGTAGGTGCTTAATAAATGTGTGTTGACTCCACGACTCCTACTTCCCAGTTAGAATGGAAGTTTGCTGCAAGTAGCATTTGTTTCATTTTTTACACTTGTATCTCCAGCACCTAACACAAGTCCCTGGCATATAGTAGATGCTTAATAAATACTTGTTGATTAAGAAAGATAGAAGCATTAAGGATGATTACAAGTTTACAAATCTAGGTGACTTGGAGCATGGGAATATCCTTAGAAGAAATAAGAGAATTGAGAGAAGTGGTAGACTTAGGGAAGAAAGTTATCTGTTCTGATTCTGGATGCGCCAAGATTAGATGTTGTTAAGGCAATCAGACTTTTCCCTATTCTTCTCTTTTGGGATGCTAAGACTATCAAGTCTCCCCTTTGTATGAATCAGTGGGAAACTTTTTGTTGTCTTGGTTTTAGAATATTTCTCAGCTATTTCTCAGCACTGAGGCAGACTTGTATATGATGTGATACTGGGGATGGGGAACTTTCACACACCCAGTGTGGGTGAGGTCAGAGCCCTCAGGGCTCCAAACAGGATATAATTGAAGGGAGCTTGGTGTTTGACTTTTGGGGCTCACTCATGGAAGGAGTGTTGAGACTCTCGGCAAGCCGTTGCAACTGCCTCCCCGGCTTTGATAACCCAGACACATGTTGATGCTTCTCTGGTAACTATGAATCGTGATTTGGATAGGACAAGGTCTGTCTGTTGAAATTTGTAATTTCTGTTTGTATTTGCCTTGAAGTTCAGGGGGCTGATCTTTTCCCCCTGAACTAAGTGAATGATATATGCATGTTTGATTAAACTGAGACTGTTAACCTCTTAAAGTTGCTTTCCTTAGGAAAGCAGATCAAAGAAACTGTGTTGGCAGCCCTTCTGTGTGCTGGTCGTTATTGGTCTTACACAGCCACAGTAGCTGCTAGCCAAATTGTTGCTACAGATGTCTAGAAAGTATTTGATGATTGAGAATTGAAGGACTGGAGGATAGGGGAGAGAGATTTTGGCTTAAGGTATAGATTTAAGAGTCATATGTATAGACATGATAATTGAACCTGTAGGAGTAAAAGAGGTCACCAAGAAAGGGAGTGTAGAGAGAGAAGAGGACTATGGCATAGATACCCACCCTAAGGGGCCAGAAGATGGATGGTGTCTCAGCTAAGGAGTCTGAGAAGGATCTATCAGACAGGCAGGAGGAGAAAAGGGAGAAAGCAAGGACTTAAGAATTTGTGATTTGGGCTTTCTTCGCTCAATTCCAATGAAATGAGGTTGAACCGATTCAGGCTATTCTAAGACTTAGTAGGAATTTTTTTAAAAGAGTATTTAAGTCTTAGAATAGCCTGAATCGGTTCAACCTCATTTCTCTGTTAGAGATCCAGATCGGTGAATAGTTATCAGCAGATTTATAACCTCCACACATGTCCTTGGTTGCCAAGACAATGCAGTTAAAGCCTTTCAGTCACTGAGCACCTTTAACAGTTAACTACTCCTGCACAAAGAAAATGCAATCCTCCCTAGCCTGTGCAAATAAATCTCAGCGGTGATTCTAAATTCATCCAAGTCCCAACAATTATGCCCCTACTCCGCATTAGACAAATCTTCCCAGGTGGTTTTAAAACAGCCTGTGGGGTCATTGGACCCTGGGAAAGTGATTTCATTCCTTTTTCCTTCTTTCATTTGGTTTTGTAGATTTCTAGTCTAACAGAACCATCTTTGTTTTATTTACAGAAATATTGATGTGCACTCACAGTTAGAAGGGGGGAAATGCTAAGTCCCATAAATGTTCATGCCAGTGATGACTCCACTTCATAGTTTCTCTCCATTCCTATTAAAAGAAAAAGGACAGTGTAAGACCTTGTGAGACTCCCCTGGAGTTTGGCTTATGAGCTGTGTAACTCTGACTGAATTTTTAATAGTTCCAAGTTTAAATAAGAGCTATTTGAATGTGTCCCAGGTCATCTGGCCTCCTCAGGGACCATGTTTATCCCTTTTTTTTTTTTTTTTTGCATTTTCAATCTCTTTCTCTACTGGTTTTGTCTCCTTCTAACTATAAACATTTCAGGTCTCAGTGATAATAATAGTAACAATAATAAAGAGAATAATTATTATAACACTTTAAATGTGTTATGAGTGTAGGCAAAGCACTTTACTTCCGCGACCTCATTTAATCCTCTCAGTTCTTCCACT
Source organism: Phalanger gymnotis (assembly GCA_028646595.1). NCBI lineage: Eukaryota > Metazoa > Chordata > Mammalia > Diprotodontia > Phalangeridae > Phalanger > Phalanger gymnotis. The sequence goes on from CM053623.1 coordinate 277,598,379, forward strand.
CCCTCAAAGACCTGTGTGGCCTTAGAAAATCATTTCACCTTTTTACATCTCAGTTTCTTCTCCAAAGTCTTCTCTGATTCTCCTCCTCCACCGAAAGTGACTTCCTCTCCAAGCACTTTAGCACAGATTATTCCTTTGCCCTGCCATGCCCTGCCTTGTATAATACCTATTTGTATACATGTTGATATCCTGGAGTTTCATTGTAAGTTTTCTGTAACCAGGGTCTCTGCATTTTTTTTTTCGTTTTTTTTTTAATCTACTAGCATAATATAGTGTTTTGTACTTTTTTTTTTCAGAGCAAAGAGTACCAGACCTGTGATTTCATGAAACTACTATTGGGAAAATTCTTTATATCAATGAATATGAGCACATCCTCTGACACCTATAGTCTTTCTTAGAGAATTACTTGGGATTACACGACTAGCCAAGGGCCACACAGCCAGTAAGAGTCAGAAGTGAGTGAGACTCGAACCCAGATATTTCTGAATATGAAGCCAGTTCTCTCTCTCTCTCTCTCTCTCTCTCTCTCTCTCTCTCTCTCTCTCTCTCTCTCTCTCTCCCTCCCTCCCTCCCTCCCTCCCTCCCTCCCTCCCTCCCTCTCCCCTCCTCCTTCTCTCTCCCAGACATTCTCTCATCTTAAGTCCTTCAGAGCTGTCTTGGATCACTGTGTTGCTGAGAATAGGGAAGTCATTCACAGCTGATCATTTACAATATTGCTATTACTTTGTACACATTACATTTCACTTAGCATCAGTTCATGTAAGTCTTTCCAGGTTTTTCTGAGAGCATCCTGCTCATCATTTCTTACAGCATTCCATCACAATTATAGTATTCCATCACAATCACATATTTTCGTACATATGGGTCCTTTCTCTTTTTGTTTTTTATCTCTTTTGGGATACAGTTCTAGTAGTGGTATTGCTAGATCAAAGGGTATGCATGGTTTTAGAGCCCTCTGGGCATAGCTCCAAATTGCTCTACAGAATGGTTGAATCAGTTCACAACTCTGTATCATTTTTCTTAGGCCAGCTCTCTTATCCACTATAACATGTCTCCTTGCATCTAGTGGTCATTTAATAAATATTTGCTGAATTAGAAAAAAATTCAACCAGGTCAAAAGACCTGGTTTTGAATCCCTCTTTCTCAAGTTCTTGTCATTTCTGCCTTCCTAAGATGCTTCACCTCTGGCTCCCAACTCCTTACTCTTACCAAAGTCATCTCGGCTTAGACTGTTACCTTTTTCTTGCCTAGACTGATCTTTCTTGATGCTGTTGTCTAAATTCCAAATCTTTTGTAACTCTTCTTTGGAATGCCTTTATCATAGAGACTGCAGGTATAACCATACCTGTGGTACGGTCATGCAGCTTTTAGAACAAATAGAATGTTGGAGAAAGCAGTTGGTGTTGGCTTGAGGGAGAGAGAGTTGGAAAATGGCTTGAGTGAAAGCCCCTCCCCCTATGGTATCAGAGAGAAGGTATATTTATCATCCATAAGGATCTTTGAAGAATTTGTACTATGTGCTTTTTCCTGTGGAATCCAGGAGAGAGTATGTGTTTTCTACTTTTTAATCCATGAAGCTCTCCTTGGTAAACTGTGGAGAGTGTCTATTAAATGTGTTAGTTTGAGAGAAGCTAAAGTACTTCTACCATTGCTGAAGAGAAGCTGAAGAAGACAGAAAACAAAGAGACAGAGATCTTTTCTGAAAAAGCCCTTTTCTACTTTATCTGATAAAGAGAATTTGAAAGAAAGACTACTTAATATCTTGAGAGACCCTAAATAAAATAACTGAGTTTTCAGACAAATGAAGAGGAGTCAATTATTGATATTTAAGGGTTTGATTTTGGTGGCAATACTGGTGATAGCCAAGAAAGGATATTTTAAATGGCATATATATACATATATATATATATATATATATATATATACACACACACACATATATATACACACACACACATATATATATACTATTTATACACACAGATTTATGTTTTTTATTACACTCCTTTGGTTAATAAGTAATTTTGATATTTATTTAAATTCAGATAAATCAGAGTAATTACTAATAGGTAGTACATTAGTGGGCGCTCAGGAGCTATAGTAATAGGAATAGCCATCCACAGGGTTACTACTAGAACCCTGGTAATAGCATCAGCTGGCCCTCTGAAGACCCAACCTGCTACCATGGGTACCATTAGGAGGGAGTAAAACCCCCAAGAATGAAAAAAAGCATTTTTAGTTTAGGAATTTATGACACTCCCCTTTCCCTGAAAAGCAATTGCTAAGTCACTTCTGTGAACTATTAGGGGTTATATATTTATTTTGATTTAAATTTTATGAAGGCTCTTCATTTTTCACTCCAGTTTTTTTCTGAACATGGCCACAGAGCTATACCTTAAAAGAAAAAAAATTAGTTAAGAACAGTTCATATAAGAGACTATATGAGAGATATTTTATTTATATATTTACATGAACATAAATAAATGTGTGTGTGTGTGTCTGTGTGTATAAAATGCAACATTCCACATCTGTGATCCTCCCCTATATCTCTCTACTGAGGGGTGAAAAGTCTATTTATTAATTATTCCTTAGAAGCAAAATTGGTCATTGCAATTAATTTGACTTCAGTTGCCTTTTGGTCTTGTTTTGACTCCTTTGTTATATAACCATGGGGCATATTGTATTCCTGGTTCTTTATTCTTCACTTCTCATCAGTTCATATGAGCCATGATGTGTTTCTTCATGAAGATTCTTTATACTTGTTGGTTTTTTACTGCACGATATCCTAAAAAGGTCTTAAAAGCTCTCCTCCTTCCAGAGTAAGGGGCAAAACAATTTAGTTGGTGGAGGAAATGGAACAAAGGTTGACAATTTGCTCTACTGCGTCCCTTTTCACCTTGGTCCTAAGATGATTTCTGTGGACCCAGGTTTATGAACAGAGGCACAATAGGGATTGAAAGGAATCTTCTCACCACAATTCTACCTACCTTTTTGTAGTTTTACTAAGTTCAATTCACAGGATTATCTACAGTGACCAAGTTAGATAGAAGACAACCAATTTGACCATATCTTTTTTTTTTTTTCCCAAGGCAATGGGGATTAAGTGAATTGTCCAGGGTCACACAGCTAGTATTGACCATATCTTAAGCCAGAATTTAGATGGAGAGTCTAAGAAGCAGCAGGAAAAAAAAAATCAGTTTAAAAAATAACTTAAATGCCCAAAAGTTTTTCTAGCTAGCTGGAGTCTGTAATTATCAAGCAACCGAAATAGACCCTATGAGGCCATGAGCTAAAAGACCTAAAATTCCTAGTTTCTGTAGCTGTCACCTAGCAGAATACCTAAAGAGCAAAAAGAGCTGTCAGCCAGTCTTAAGCACTTGTTATGTGCCAGACTCTGGATACAAAGAGAGGCAAAAACCAAAAAGTACCTGCTCTCAAAGAGCTCCCAGCCTAAGAAGGAAGACAACATGCAAGCAAATATGTGCAAATAAGCCGTGTGTGTGTGTGTGTGTGTGTGTGTGTGTGTGTGTGTTTGTGTGTACCACTACATATAGCGGTACTATATGCAGTATGTATATATTATAGATATATTTATATGTGTGTGTATATTATATATGATATGTGCACATATAAAACCAAAATATATACATATTATAGATGTATATATGAGTACATATATGAGTATATAGGTATACATATATAAGCATATATGTATATATGAGTATACACACACACAATAATGTCAAAGGGAAGACAAGAACATTAAGGAGGGACTGCAAAGAATTCTTATAGAAGGTAGGATTTTGCTATAGCTTAAAAGGAGCCAGAGAAGCCAGGAGGCAGAGGTGATGAGGAAGAACATTCTAGCAGCCGGTAGAAATCATCAGAATCTGAATATGGAGTGTCTGGAGCCAGGAGCAGCCAGAAGGCTGGTATCACTGGATTGTAGAGAACATGAAAGGGAAATGTGTACCAAGTTTAGAAGGGGAAGAAGAGGGCAAGCTAGGAAGGTCTTCAAAAGCCACATAGAGGATTTTATATCTGAGCTGCTCAGTCAGCTGCCCCCAGGAGAGTATAACAGAGACAGCAGAGGACCAGGATGGACCTGTGGAAAGACCACTGGCTCTGGAATCGGGAGGCCTTAGATTGAAATGCCATCTCTGGGGCTTCCAACCTATATGGTCTAGGAGGAATTGTTGATCTTTTCTGGGCCTCAGTTTCCTTACTTGTGTGGGAATTGGCCTGGATGGCCTCATTCTTCCTGACTTCCCTGTAGCCTTTGACACTGTCAATCATCCTCTTTTCCTTGATAGTCTCTTTCCTTTAGGTTTTCATGACACGCGTCTCTCCTGGTTCTCTTCCTGCCCATTTGACCACTCCTCAGTCTCCCTTGCTAGATCTTTATCCAGGTTGAGTCCACTAACCACGAATATCCCCCCAAGATTCTGTTACTACGGGACCTCTTTTCCCTCTATGGTACGTTGCTTGGTGATCTCATCAGCTCTCATGGATTCAACGATCGTTTCTGTACAAACGATCCTCAGATCTATTTACCCAGCCCTCGCCTCTCTCCTGACCTCCAGTCTCACGTACCCAACTGCTTATTGTACATCGTGGCCTGGATGTCCAGTAGACATCTCAAATTCTACATGTCTAAAACTGAACTCATTATCTTTCTCTTCCAATCCCTTCGCTCTTCCTATATTCCTTACAATTATGGGGAAGAAGGGGCACCACCATCATTCCACTTATCCAGGCTTGCAGCCTACGTGTCTTCTTGAGCTCTTTGCTCCCTCTCACCCTTCCATATCCTATCAGTTGCCAAGTTTTGTTGAATCTATCTTTGTAACATCTCTCATATATACACCTCCCTTCTCTCCTCTGATACTCTCGCTACCTTAGTTCAGGCCCTCGTTACCTTATGGCTATCCTATTGCCATACCCTTCTGTTGGTCTCTCTGCCTAATGTTTCTTCCCCCTCTAGCCCAACCTCCACTCAGCTATCAAATGCATATCTGACCATGTCATTCCCCACGCTCAGTCCACTCTGGAGGCTTCGCTCAGTCCACTCTGGAGGCTTCGGATTACCTCCAGAATCAAAGATAAAATCCTATTTGACTTCCAAAGCCCTTCGTAACTTGGCAACCCCTCCTTTTCCAGTCTTCTTCTACTTAGCTTCCCTCCAGGCACTATATGATTCAGCTTCCTTGTTGTTCCTTGCTCTCCATCTGCATTTTCGCTGGCTGTCCCCCACGCTCGGAATGCTCTGTCTCTTCATCTCTGACTCCTGTTTTCCCTATGCTCCTTCAAACCTCAGCTAAAATCCCATCTTCTGCAAGAAAACTTTCCTGATACCCCTTAATATTATGCCTTCCCCCCAGATTATATCCAGTTTATCCTTTCCATATCATGTTTGTCTGTTCATACATTAGACTGTGAGCTCCTCAAGGGCAGAGACTTTTTAATCTCTTTGAAAGCCTGGTGCTTAACACAGTTCCAGGAGCACAACCAGCACTTAATAAATGCTTGTTGACTTGGCCTCTAGGGTCCCTTCTGGCTCTGGATCATACGACCTCATATCTTAAGAGAAAGCAGCTCGTAAAGTGATGATATCAATGGAGTATATCAATTCCTCTGTAAGGAAGCAAGCAGCATAGCCTTCGGGAGAGCATGAGTAGCCTTAGGAGTGCATGAGAATCCTCTAGTGATTTTCTCCTCCAGGTATGTTGGCTGCTTGTGTCCCTTCTTCCACTGCAGGCAAGGGAATTATGTATATGAATGGAATCTTGTCTTTTGCTTTGAAATAATGTGTGTGTCCTCTGGTTAGTCTGATAAAAGAAACAGGTTAAAAGGGGCTTGGAAGCAATGGTTTGAAATGGATTCTGACCCACTACTCAGGTAGCTCTCAGCTACTACTACTTATATACGTGTTAAAATCATAAAAGAATTTTTTTGAAGGAATAGTGCTAGACATTTTTTTTGAATCTCTGATTGTTAACATCAAATGAAGGCTAAAACTGAAGATATATACTTGCCAAAGGTATTGCCACTGTCACACAGGATATCTGACCTAGTTTTCAAATGGAGAGATTTCCTGTAGGTGGTCAGAGCTTCCAGATGCTCTTGTATATGGATAACATTGTGCTGAATACATCAAGCTCCAGTGTGTTACATTTAGTCTTCTAAATGAGATCCATAATCAATCATTTACAACTCCTGCAAGAGACCCTACCATTCACATAGGAAAAACAAAATGGATGAACAATGATTACAATCCAAACTATGAAATTCAGTTGCATGGATAACCCATAGAGCCCTTCTACAATACTTACATCAGCAGACACTATGGATAGAGAAGGAGCAAGGCCCAGAGTTGGATAGGAGGAAAATTGTGTAGGCCTTTTAATATCCTCATGTTCCTTTCATTTTTTAACATCAATAGTCTTCCAGTCAAACTACATGGTTTCAAATCATGGAACACTAGAACCTCTTAAAAATTAAATTTTCTCTTAAAAGTTAAATTTGAGGGTAATAGAAAGGTACACAATGGGTGTGAGTAGGCTATAACATATTACTGGTGAAGAACTGTATAGGAGAAGCATCAACAAGGATGTTATCAGAGAGATATATGATTGGAAAAGGTAGGATAGACATATAGCAAGGACCTACGTGACACTGGGTGGATAGCAATGGATCATTTTATCACTAAGCATTTTATTAAGCATTTGCTATGTACTAAGCATAGAGCTAAGTGTTGTAGATTCAAAAAGAAAAGGTAGAAGAGACCGAGTTCTTAAATAACTTAAATTTTAATCACAGACATTTTTATACACACACACACACATACACACATGCACAAAACTACAGTATGTGCCAAAATATATATATTGATAGAGGACCTCTGTGGATTATTCATCCAGTTAAATTTCATGGTATGTATGGATGATAATCATTGTTTATCCATTTTGTTTTTCCTATGTGGATAGTTGGGTCATTCACAAAAGTTCTAAGTAATTATGGATCTCATTTAGGAAACTAAATGCAATAAATACCCTGGACATATATGTGTATATGTATGTAAACAATACCTACAAGATAATCTTACAGGGAAAGACACTAGCAGCTGGAGGAACTAGGAAAGACCTCCTGTAGGATGTGGGCACCTGAGCCTAGAAGAAAACTAGAGATTCCAAGAGAGGAAAAAGAATATGCATTTATATACCCCCTTCTATGTGCCAGACCCTTTAAAAATATTACTTCATTTGATCTTAAAAGACATAGAGGCAAGGTGGGGCAGAGCATTCCAGGCATTGGAGACAGCCAGTTCAAAGGAAAAAAACAGGAAATGGAGCATTGTTTGTGAAGAACCACAAACAAGCTAGTATAGCAGGACCATAAAGTATGGGGAGGGGAGTAAAGTGTAAGAAGATTAGAAAGGTAGGAAGGGGTTTGAATTCCAGAGTTTATTGAGTAGGAGGGTGACACAGTTAGACCTGCACATTAAGAAGTGTGCTCACGAGGAAGCAATGTGGATTGGAGAAACAAGGTAGGAAGTACCTTAGGAGGATACTGTCCTGCTACATATGAGAGATGATGAGGGCCCGAATTAGGGTAGTGGATGCATGTGAGGGGAGAGAAGAGGTTACATGTGAGAGATGTTGTAGAAAAAGAAATGACAATATTTGGCATATATGCAGGATGAGGGAGATGTTGAGAAGCAAGAGTTCTAGAGGAAAGTCTACAGCCTAATCAGTAGACACTTCTGTAGAGTTAATGAGTCGACTCAGATGAGCGCGACATAGGAATGAAGTGTACATTATCAGACATGGCTGGTGCCCTGGTTTGTTCTGATTAAATCTACTTTATTGTTACAAGGGACAGTTTCAAAAGGAGTGGTGAGGCAGCATTAGAAAGTGATGTTTTTTATAAAAATGTAAATAAAGCGTTGCACAGGATACAAAAGCATGGATGAGCTGCTATCTGTACCATAGCAGTGATTACAGCATCAAAGAGATCCCAGAACCATCAAATTATCCAGAAGAATTATTAATAGCTATGATGAGGCCCCCACCAATTGTCCCTTGTCACCTAGGCACCAAACTTTGAAGCTACGTTTAACTTCTTTGATTACTTCAGCCTCCATAGCCAATCAGTTGACAAATCCTGCTCATTTTCCCTCTGTTGTTTCTTTGGGATGTATTCTTCCCTTTCCACTCACACTGAAGTCAGTCACCTTAGTCAGCTCAGGTCCTCATTACCTCATACTTACTAATTGCAATAACCTCCTAATTGCTCTCCCTGCTCCCCTGAGCTATTATTTCTTTAAAATAGGTCTAATTTTATTATGCTACTTAATCACTCAAAAACCTTAAGTGACTCCTCTTGCTTGCAGGATAAAAATGAATTTGGTTTACAAGGGCCTCCATGCTGGAGTTCCCAGTCTCTTGATAATCTTATCTCTTTAAATGAACCTTCTGGTCAAGACAAACTGGTCTGATCACTGTCCCCAGACTCCCCTCTGCTTTTCCGATTCTGTTCCTTTGCTCCTATTGTTTCTTCTACCCCAAAAGCTTCCTTTCTCAATTCCCTACACTTAAATCCTTAGTTTGCCTATTGAAATCCTCCCTGTTCTTTAAAGGGCACTTCAAATGTCACATTCCCCAGGAAACTTTCCATGATCACCCCAGTCTGTAGATAGCTCTGCCTCCTTTGAATTTGTCTTCTCCTTAGCGCTTGTTGTCTATACTATTTACATGAATCATAAAATCATAGATATAGATAAAGCTGGAATGAATGAGAAAGCATGAAGTGCTAACTGTGCGTAAGGCACGGTAGCAAGAGCTGGGGATGTACCGGAACTCAAGGACCTTACAGTGAATAGGGGAAAAGATCTCATAGAAGAGGAAGTAGAATTGGGAAGGAATATTTTGGACAGGGAAGTCAAAGGGAACGGTGACTGGGGCCATGGGACAAATGATTGATGCGTCCTTTCCAGGAATTACTGTTGCTTTGATTACTGTCTTGTAACTAGAGTTAGAAAAGAAGAGAGAGAATTGGACTTTGACTCTACATTGGAGGTAGGGGCTGGAGAGTAAGTGTGATGGCAAAGAGAAAGGCAGGAAATTATGGGGTGGGCCTGAGATCAGGGAAGATCAGGTTAATGCTCACCAGTCCTAGTCCAGGGCTAATGGGGTGAGTCAGAGGTAGAGGCTGGAGAGCAAGTGGCATGGCATGGAGATATCTGAGAGATGGCTTGGATAGGAAGGGGCCAGGCTGCACAACTCTCTTATCTTTACAGATGAGGGAACTAAAACCCAGGAAGGTTAGTGATTTGCCCAAGGTCACACAGGTAGTACCGTTCAGAGGCAGAATTTGAACTCAAGGCCTCTGACTAAAAAGCCAGTCATAAGGCAGTATAGTCTAGGAGAAAAAGTATTAGATAGTTAAGACAGTTGCTTTTTTTTCTGATTGTAATATATATATATTTTTTATCTCCAAGACTTTGGGCAAAAGACTTACCTTCTCTGAGTCTTCTATTTCCTCATTTGCCAAATGGGTAACATGCCATCCATCTATTTCATTTACCTTACAGAGTGGAAGTATTTTGCAAACTGCAAAAGGGTATATTATTGTAAGGTATTATAGCTTTTATTTGATCTTAACAATTGCTCAACCTTTTTGGTTTTCAGTTTCAACTTTAAAACAAGAATGTTGAGACACATGTTCTTGAAGACACTTTCTAGCTCTAAGATTCCATGATTCTACGACCCAGAGACTAGAAAGCTGGGATGACCCAGAGAGGGGACAATCTTTGGGATTTCTCAATAGTCTTCTCTTTTTGCCTGTTACTAGGATTTCCCTTAGCAATATCAGAATCTGGCACCCCAAAAGAAAAAGGGCTCCCAGGCCCCATGTAAATACTCAGCTTAATAAGACAAGGGATATAGGACGGGCTTTATTTGACCTGACAAAATGACAAGGACTTGCTACTGAGACCATTAACAATCAACTCAATTCTCATTCCCTTTCTGGTGGGCTTCAATATTCCAGGGATCTATTCAGTTTATAATACTAACTTAGTATGTAGGGTATATTCAGGGAAGACTAGTACCACTGCTGTGAGGGCTGCCAAACCCTTTGTAGGGCTGCTTTCCACCTTCCGTGTCCACCTGTTCCACCTAACTCACGCCTATGGCTCCAAGAAGTTGTAGTAGCGTGCATAGCAGCCATACCACGTTAAACCATTTTGGCAGATGGGCTAAACCAGGTGGAGGGCAACCAAGGGGTCTCCAACCCATCGGTGAGTGAGGCGGTGTCTAGCCCAGGCATGTGAAGACTTCCCCTGGAGGAATGGGTGGATAAGAACAATTTGTTCCAATGGCCATAAAGGCAGCTGAAGCAGGTGCCGTGGAGTGCTTAGAGCTTTATTAGACATCAAAGATGTCTATTTCATCTCCAGACGTCACTAGTTGTCTTGACTGTCGTGCCACTGGACAGCGATGACTCTGGAGGAGAGAGTGAAGCCAAGGACTTCATGCAACTCTGCCTCACTTAAGTCCAATTTATGCACACATCAAAAGATATCACCCATACCATTTTTACCTTTTCCAAGTTTTGTGGTGACAGGCAAGTGATGAAACAGCAAGTGTGGATATAGTGGGACCTATAGTCACAACCTGGCACACAGGTGGCCCAAGCTATAGGGTCATCTCAATGGAAGCAACAGTGGGTTCAGCAGTCCCCTGGATGTCTGAGCAGCCTTTTTGAAGGACCGTTCTGCTCACCTCCAGATGTGAGAAAGGGGCTAGAAAAGGTACCTTAAAAATTATCTGCTTAACCAACCCTAGCCTGTTTGCTGTGACAGGCAGGGATCCCACTCTGTGGTCAAAACACACAAAAAAATGTACAAAAACTTCTGCAAAGACGATTCTACTCACCATCGGTACATGGAATGTGCTCACACATAGCAGAAATGAAGTAGCTCAAAAGAAATGCAAGATGCATAAATTTAGAGAATCCACTCCAAATGTTTACCTGGATTATTTATGTCCAATCTGTGGCAGACCATTCCAAGCTTGTATTGGTCTGATCAGCCGCACTTGGACATACTGTAACTTGACTCTAACATGGTGATGTCATTTTGGTCCTCTTTGAAAACAAAGGACAACAACTAGTACTAACTTGGGTCAACCTTACCACCCCCCCAACCTCAAAGAAGGCAAAGGACTCAGATTTGCTAGTCATTCAGTCAAGCAACCCTGCTATGAGGTGAACCTCACTTCCCAGAGACCCCAGCAATATAGTGCTGTCCTTGGTGGGGTTCAATAGAGATATGAACTAGTTCCCCAGACCTGAACAATCCACATAACTTGCAGGATCAGTGAAGGACAAGGTCTAGGAAGAAAGGGAAGGAAGAAAGAATGAACAGAGGAAGGAAAGAACAAAGAAAGGAAGGAAACGAGCATTTGCTTGCTATGTGCCAGGCGCTATGTTGAGCACTTTAGATATCTCTTTTGACCCTTGGGAGGTAGGTGCAGTTATTATCCATTTTACAGATGAAGAAATCAAGGCAGACAGTGACTTGCCCAAGGTCACACAGCTAGTAAGTATCTGAGGCAGATTTGAATTCAAGTCTTGGCTCCAAGCCCAGTGTTCCTTTGTTCCAGTTCTCATTCAATTTAGGAATTTGTTTGTTCTTCTTTAATCTGATGTTGGTTCTTCTGTTCATATAGAGGACTCTCAGGTTTTCTCCTGGGAACTGTGTAATTTCTCTCTTCTCTGTGTTTCCTTCTCTCCGATCTCGAATCTAGGTGTGCCCTCCCCTCCACTTTCTGTGGGTATAACTCAGGATTTGAAATTGAGCATGAATCAACAATAATTGATCACCTGTCATCAATAGGATGTCAAAATAACAAGTAGCCCAGACAACATGAGTTCTCATCTTATCCAGGAAACTACACAGAGAGGAACAAAGGCCTCACCAATGGGGTCAGTAGGCCCACCAACTACAATTTCTTCTAGTACTTTTTATTCTTTCTGTACATGTCTTATCCCTATGGAATGATAAGCAGAGATCTTGTCATATACAAGGAGCAGGCCCTCAGTGAATCTTTGTTGAAGGAATAGTTTGAGGATGCACTGAGAGTCTTTGCTTTATTTGAATGTTTAACCATAGGTAAGCACCACTCCCAAATTAGAGATATTCATCTGGTTGGCAATTTCCCCCTCTCTAGATCTGAAGAGGATGCTAAAAGGACAGGAAAATGAATTCAATGGAGTTTGTGATGGTGACAGATCCCATGTCACGTTTCTGGCATAATCCAGCTGACAGATGTAGCTATGCATCCTACTTTTATATGGAGATGGAATAGTCTGTTTTTATTAGCCAGAAGGAAGAAGGGCAAGGAAAGGGGTTCTAATTTTAGTCTTTAATAGAATCATTCCAACTAACAACTAACAGCTCCCATCTGATGATATGGAAAGCCCAAATTCTGAAAGTTTTATTTCTAAACATATCAGGACTAAGCAAGAAAAAGGCCAATTCATAGTCTTTGAAACTTTAAGTAGCAAAACATGTAAAGGAAATTAAAATATTTTGATCATAGAGCTTATCTAGGTAAATTATAGCAAGAAGTTATACATTAGTCTTGGGAAGGAAGAAGAAATCATAGCTTGCTAATCCTATAATTATGTATTTCCATAGTTTCCCTCCAAGGCAGCAGTTCTCAAAGTGTGCACAGCTCCTTGGGGATTCACAAAGTCAAAACTATTCTCATTATAATGTTAAGACATTACGTATATAGCCCATGCAAACAAAAGCTCTTTGTGGTCCTCAACAATTTTTAAGTGTATAAAGGGCTCCCAATACCAAAAAAGTTTGAAGATCACTGCTCTAAGGAATACTCGTTCTTCTCTCCCTTCTCATCCTCTCTCTCTTCTACATTTTTCTTTGACTAACTGGCCTCTGAGGTTGCTTTCCAAGTCCCATCTGGGACCCTATGATCCTTCTCCCGATCTCATCTTCCTCCTAATTTCCCCATTCCTACCATAAATGTGGGTTCTGGCTGAAAGCCTGCTCATTTGAGCTTTCTGGTCAAAATTATATCTTTTGGACTGGTTTTAAACATAATTAGGTATCAGTTATTGAGTGGACAAAGCCAAAAATGTCACTGAGTGACTACTGGTAAATGCCTCGAGCCTTGGCAGGAATGAATCTGAGCTAATTCATCACTCCCTTCGATGACTATGTGTGCAAGGTAAGCAGAACTTTGGTGCTGAGGTCTCTGTAGAATTTCCACAGTGCCTCTTGACTCCCGACTCTCTCCTCTACTGTACATTGCCTAAAACTTACAATGCAGAGAAATCCTAAGTATGAAAACATGGGGTCCATACTTCCAAAGGAAATTCTTCTACTTGGTGACTTCCTTTATAATTTTTCTCCCTGGTCTATTGTATTTTAGCATTAAAACAAGCAAACAAACAAAACCCTGCCATTTAAGGAGATATATCATAAATCCCACACCACTCTCAATTCATTTCTAGAGATGCATAACTAATCCATCTTATGAATAATAGAAAGTACATTAAGCTAATAATAAATAAGAAATGCAGTCTGAGGTTTCTCTCAATTGAAGATGTTTATTTATGATGAAAGGAAAAAAAAAGAAAGGGTGTTGTAGCATTTCTTATGTTCTGCCATCATTAAAGTCCTGTAGAAGGCGCTTTATGAACACACCATTGTAATAATATTCACTTGTTGAATGGCGGAATAGATTTTCTATATTTCTATCACTTAGAGACAGATAGAATGTTATAACTGGACTCACCAAGATGTGAGTTTGAATCCTGCCTCAGAACTGGGTCAGTCACTTAATCGCTCTCGGTTTCCTCGTCTACTAGATGGGGCCAATAATATGTACCTCACAGGGTTGTTATGACGATCACATGACATAATATATGGAAAGTGCTTTGTGAACTATAAGGTTCTATATAAATGCAAGCTACTATTATTTTTATTAAGTCCCGAAGAAAAATATCAAACCCTTAGAGTCCTAAATTATCAATCCATTATCAAGAAGCACTTATTAAGTGCCTCCTATGTGACAGGACCATGTAGGCACTATGTCTTTATTCTTGCTTGCAATTGTATTCCCAACATATAGCATAGGACCTGGCATATAGTATGAGGTTAATAAATGTTCATTGACTTAACTTGACTGTGGTTACAAAGGCAAAGATCACAGTCTGCCCTCAAGAAGCTTATGTTCTATTGGGAAAGATAACAAACACATATATGCTGCCCTAATTGTTGAGTACTCCCATACCTAGCTGACCCCAGCCTCCTTAAGGGCTTAGATTCTTTGAGGTAAACATGTTTAGAAATAAATAAATAACTCAATTTAAGAGGAGGCACAAAGAGTTAGGAGGAGATTTAAAAAAAGGCCCCATAAAGGAGACAGCACTTAAGCAGAGCTTCAAAGGAAGCTAGGAAGTCTAAGAGACAGAGGTGAAGACAGAGAGCATCTCAAAGACCCAAAGATGAAAGAGGCTGAGTGAGAAAGGAAGTTGCGTGTGAGGAATAACAAGATTTGTTTGGACTGAAGAGTATAGGAAGGGGAATAAGGAATCTGTAATGTTTGGAAAGGAAGGCTGGAGCCAAAGCAACTCAAACAACCAAGTGACTCAAAACTCTGGAGTTTGAAGGTAGAATAATGTCTTTTGGGGACTTTACAAAATGCTTTCATAAATTTCTTCCTAACAACCTTGTGAATGTATTATTTCTTTCCATGTTATAGATAGGAAAACTGAGGCATGGAGATTTTTTTTTAAGTGACTAGAACATCATAAAGTTAATAAGCATTGGGATTAGAACTAATATTTGGGTCTTCCAACCTAAGACTCATGCTTTTCCTTTTTTCTTTTTTTAAATACCGCTTTTACCTCACTATGCTACACTACTTATAGGTAGGGTAGGGATAGGGACTGGACCTGTAATTTCATCTGTATAGGACACAGGAGAGATACAGGATCAAAATCCATAAAGGTTTTTAAGAACCAAGGAAGGGGCATTTTGGTTTTTTAATTAGCATTTGTTTTTTCAGTCATGTCTGATCCTTTGTGACCCCATATGGGGATTTCTTGGCAAAGATACTAGAGTGATTTGCAATTTCCTCCTCCAGCTCATTTTACAGATGAGGAGCTGAGGCAAACTGGGTTAAGTGACTTGTCCAAGGTCATACAGCTAGTAAGGGTTTTGAGACCAGATTTGAACTCAGGAAGATGAGTCTTCCTGACTTCAGGCCTGGTACCTAGTTGCTCTATTTAGCATTAAAGTTTCTGATTTTCTGTTAAGTAGGCTAGCTTTCAAGTCTCAAAAGCTTTTATTAGGGGCCTTTAAAATGGTATCAGTGATATCAATGCATTGCTGTGAATGAAGATGTGAATTGATCCAGCCATTCTGGAAAGCAATTTGGAACTATGACCCCCAAAGTCACCAAATAAATATACCTTTTTGACTTAGCACTAGCATTAGCAGACTTGTAACCTAAAGAGTTGGAAAGAAAGAGGAAAAGGAGCCATATATACAAAAATATTTATAATAGATCTTTTTGTTATAGGTAACAACTAAAGTCTATGGTAGTGCCGATCAAATGTGTAATAACTAAACACATGGTATATAAATGTAATGGGACATTGTATATATGATGAAAGTGATAATTTCATAGAAACCTAGGAATATCTGTTTAAATGAATGTAAAGCTAAGTGAGCAGAACCAGGAGAATAATTTATACAATAACAATATTATAAAGGCAAAACAATTTTGAAATACTTAAGAACTCTGATTAATGCCAACTCTGATCAATCAAACAACCACAACTCCAGAGGCCTGATGCCACCCATCTTCAGATATAGAGGTGACAGACTCAAAATGAAGAAAGACATATACATTTTTGGACATGGCTGTGTGGGTTTGTTTTGTCTTTGTTTATTTGTCACCAGAATTTTGTATCTCTTGTTATTATGGAGGAGGGATTGAGAAAGGAGATGGAACCGGGGTAGTGTTAAGAAAGAAACAAATAAAGGGAAAAAAGAAAGGAAGGAAGAGAGAAAGAGGCAAAGAAAGGAAGAAAGAAAGGAAGAGAGAAGGGAAAGAAGGAATGAGAAAGAAGGGACATTGAAGCATTTAAAAGAAAATAGGTAAAAGATAACAGCAGGAAATTCAGAGAGAGGCAAAGCAGGATAGTGTTGAATTTATTATATACTTTAAAAAAAAGCAAACTATAGGTAGTAAATACACAAACATCTTTTCTTTCTCTTCTATTGCCTATATGGAAATGCTAAGTTTTTGTGTGTCCGTTGGATTGTATAGAATAAAAACAAAAATAAAAAGGATGTTCCTCTCTGAGTGGATGATGAGGCAGGACATATTAGAAGTTATAAGTGATGTTAAAAAAAAAGATACCAATTAGAAATAAAATCAGAGCTAGATCAGCACAAGTGCCCTAAGTGTCACTGAAGGTCACAGCCCTTGTACAGTGAAACAAAAAGGTTAGGTGGTATTGAAAGATTAACATCCATTTTTGAAGACTCAATTTGATCAATGCAATGGTCAATCATTATTTTACTGTATAGCAGTGATGATGAAGCAAATTACCCACTTCCTAATGGAGAGGTGATGGAGTCAGGGTGAAGAATGAGACATTCCTTGGAAATGGCGAATGCCAGAATTTTTGTTGCTTTGACTATGCATACGTCTTAGAAGAGTTTTGTTTTTCTTTTTCAATTAGTGAGGGGGAAGGTGTAAGGAGAAGAAAACAAATTTTTATTAAGTGGGAAAAACTAAATTTTACAAACGAACAAAGAAAGATTCTTGTTCTCCTGATATCTTAAAGTGGATGCTCTCGATACCTAGACCTATGGTCTCTTGAGTTATCCCCAGTTGGGATCGATGCACAACTGCCTCAGTAGTCTAGAGTGCTTCTCTCTGGAGGTGTGTAGCCAGCTTCAGATCTGTTGGGTTTCAAGGGGAGATGAAGCACAGGCCAGAGAACTCAGGCTGAGTGGATCAGTTTGACAGTGGTGGAACTAAATTCTTACCATCTTCCTTGAGGCTGCTATAACACTTAATTGGTCCTTTCAAACTTTAAGCTTTGCCCATTTGTTGAGAAATGTAGAATGAACTTTAGGAGCTAGATGTTGTTCAATCAAAGGGAGAGTGGTTGGCTGGGATTATGACACAGGTCAAAATATATGTTTCAGTGTCACACAGGAGAATGCCTGTGATGAGTATCAAGTGCAAAAGTCAGTATGGTTTATTTATCCTTGCAGTCTCCAAAGTAATGTTTGTAGCCTGATGCAATGAGCTTATGACCAATTCATAGGAGGGTGGGAAGATAGGTCCCATCTTTTATTTTTTTTATTTTAATTTTTTTTATTATTATTTAATATATTTAGTTTCCAGCATTGATTTTCACAGGAGTTTGAATTACAAATTTTCTCCCCATTTCTACCCTCCCCCCCACTACAAGATGGCATATATTCTAGTTGTCCTGTTCCCCAGTCAGCCCTCCCTTCTGTCACCCC
>CM053623.1:277616462-277689990 GCA_028646595.1 Phalanger gymnotis
CACTTGAGTTAGTCTATTTTTTAAGGTGCTGTTTTCTTCAGTATATTTTTCAATGTATTTTTAGGTCTCCTTTAGCAAGTCATTGACTTGTTTTTCATGGTTTTCTCTCATCCTTCTCATTTCTCTTCCCAATTTTTCCTCTACTTCTCTAACTTGCTTTTCCAAATGCTTTTTGAGCTCTTCCATGGCCTGAGACCAGTTCATGTTTTTCTGGGAGGCTTTTGTTGTAGGCTCTTTGACTTTGTTGACTTCTTCTGGCTGTATGTTTTGGTCTTCTTTGTCACCAAAGAAGGATTCCAGAGTCTGAGACTGAATCTGGGTGCGTTTTCACTGCCTGGCCATGTTCCCAGCCAACTTACTTGTCCCTTGAGTTTTTCAGCGGGGTATGACTACTTGTAGACTAAGACTAAAGAGTTCTATATTCCACGCTTGGGGGGATGTGCTAGTTCTGCCACACCAGCACTCCTCCTTCCCCAAGAACCCCCAACCAGGACTGGACTTAGATCTTCAGCAGTCTCTTCACTCCTGCTCTGATCCACCACTCAATTCCTCCCACCAGGTGGGCCTGGGGCCAGAAGCAACTGCAGCTGTAGTTCTAAAGCTATCCCACCTCCCCTGCCCCTGGGGCAGTGGCCGAACCACAAACTCTATCCCAGTCCCCAGCAGCTTCTCCCACTAACCTGCTCTGTTGTCCTTGGTGTTTGTGGGTTGAGAAGTCTGGTAATTGCCACAGCTCACTGATTCAGGGTGCTAGGGCACGCTCCGCCCGGCTCCTGGTCTGGTCGGTCCACGCCGCCCATGCTGGGCTCTGCTCTGCTCCGCTCCACTCCCCTCCATTCCCAGCTCCGTGAGGGATAGACCTTACCCAGAGACCATCCAGGCTGTCTTGGGCTAGAGCCCTGCTTCCCTATGCTATTTTGTGGGTTCTGCAGTTCTAGACTTGGTTCAGAGCCATTTTTTATAGGTTTTTGGAGGGACTTGGCAGGGAGCTCATGCTAGTCCCTGCTTTCCAGCCGCCATCTTGGCTCCACCCCCGATAGGTCCCTTCTTAACCTCTCCATGAACACTAGTCATTGTTTGTCTCCTATTCCTAACTCACCTATCATCCTTCCCAAATCTACTCTACCTTCTTACTCTGCTGTATAAGCTCCCAACCCTTTCCCTGTCTGAGCCAGGCATCAGCCCCTCAAAAGCAATTGTACCAGAATGGCTATTTGGGGTACCATTGCCTCCCCCCAAGCATTCCCAGTTCCTGTCCCCAAAATCACTTGTGATTTCAGGAGACCCTCCTTGGGAATTGAACTCTGGCTCCAGGAAAGAGACCAATGAATGAGACCCTCATGTTTTTTCATCTGAGGTAGGAAGTAGGGGTGGGTGGGAAATAAGCATTTATTAAGCACCTAATATTTGCCAGGCACTGTGCTAAAGGCTTGACAAATGGATTGCGTTTGATCCACACGACAGCTCTGTGAGGTACGTGCTATTATTATCCCCATTTTACACTCGAAGAAACTGAGGCAGACAGAGGTTAAGTGACTTCTGTTAATCAGTGAGACTGGAATTGAATTCAGGTCTTCTTTTCTACAGACTCAGTGCAATGAGTCACACACAATGAGCAGATATGGAAGGGTTAAAATACGCACCACGAATTTTATTAAATTAGCTTTCCCTCCTAACTCAACCCTCTTTGGATAGTTCCTTATTTGTGTAGAGCCCCTTCCATTCACCCCGGTTCAGAACTTTGGTGTAATCTTCCATTCCTCACACTCCCTCACCTCCTCACAGTCAGTCATTTGCCAGATCTTGTGCTTTCTCTCTCCACAGCGTTGGTAGGTTTCCCTTCTCTCCCACATTCACTGCCTTAATTCAATTTTGCATTAGCCTCCCAATGAATCTTACTGCCCCTCAAGTTCCTCTCCTCTCTGATCTATTCTTCACATAGTTGCCAATGTGATTTTCCTAAAGCTAAGGTCTGAATGTGGTAAATTCCAGTGGCCCCCTACTGACTCTAGGATCAAATGTGACTTCATATTTACATGACTCTTCAGTTTCCACTTGTTTAAGTTTTATAGTGTACATAGTAATACCATAGTATAGAATATAATTTAGAAATGAGCGAATAGATATATATTGGCCATGAATGCTCAAAAATTTCTGTTAGGTGTGTTCAAAAAAGTTTGGAGATAACAGATTTACCTGATAACAAGGTAACACAGAAAGTACACAGCAAAGTAGGGGTAAAACTAAAAGAGTGGTGTCCCAAGGAGCCAAGTGAGGAAGAAATTTTCAGAAAAAGGAATTAGTTAAAAACAGTAGTCAAGAAGAAAGAGAGGTCATTAGAACAGGTAGTGTAGGATGAAGAGGACTGAAATTCAGAAAGGATAATTTAATACTTCAAGGATCTATGATTTTGGAAGCATCCATACTCTACCAACCAAGAGAGTAGCATCTCTTCACTTGAAATAGTCTTTGTGAGTTGCTGTGGCTTAAGAAAAGTTATCATTCCATAATTGGTCCTTGGATGATAGATATGATCTGTCACTTGGGCCTGCACTTACAATCTAGCTTTGTAGCATCCATCAGTATTTGTCCTCAGCTGCCTTAATCTTTGAAAACCTAAGGTTAATGCAATGAAGAATCAGAAATTATGATGATGAAATGAATAGGATGAATCACTGAAGTAAAATCATTTTCTAGCTTCCCCATATTTACCTACTAATCCATTTTATAAATGTAAAAAAAAACCTCAATATATGGAGCATTGAACAAAAATTTTGAATCAATGTTAACCTGTTTAACTTCAAACTTAAAAGCCTGGAGATTGACTTAAAAGTGTCAAGAAATTCAGTCCGCTAACTAATAGTATCTTGATTCTTTGAAGATTTGGTATCCTTATCACAAGAAGTGTAAGGAATATCTCAGATTATCGTAACAGGCTCACCAAATCTCTGTTTTGAATAATAATTTTGAAAGATCAGCCATGAGAGGAGTCATTCACTGCTTTACCTTCTCTCTTTCATTTACAGTATCAATCATTATAATGCTCAAAGACAGCAAAAGGCTGATTTGGGAGTAGAAGTAATAGGTAATCCTCCTTTCCACTGCCCAACCCTAAAATTAATCATTGTCTCGAATGCTTGGGAAGCAATGAAGCTGGCAAGGCATCACCAACAAACACATCAGCAATTGGACATTCTGTGAGAGAGAGTGAATGTGCGTGCATGTGTGTGTTTGTGTCATTTATGAATTGATTTGTAGACTCTGGGACTTACATGGCAAAGATGATTGAAATGAGATCTCAACTACAGACCCAGGGCAAGATACATTCTTAGAAGCACATGGAGGAAATCTGAAATACCTGTGCTTTTAGCCTTTAATCTTGCATGTGGCCTGATGAGCTGTAAATATATTTATGTATGTATTTATGTGTGTGTGTATATATATATATATATACATACATATATATATATATATACATACATCCTTCAGTAAAACTATGTAGGTTAGTTTTGTGTGCTTTCATTTCTCTGATGAGCTAACAGACTTACCACATAACCATCTATTTAGAGAGAAGCCAGAGAAAATGACTGTGATATAAACACAAGCAGTATCAATAAAATATGTTTTTAAAAGGACATAAAATAAACACTTTCTGTTGGTTTGTCTGGTCCTACTTTGTTAAAAATGCATAATGTAATATAAATGTATAATAATGTTAGGTATTAATGGGACACAGAATGATTTTATAACATAAGTACTGGCTCCCAAGTCAGAAGACCCGGGTTCAAATTCCATCTCTGCTGATTACTATATGTGACCTTGGACATATCATCTAACTTCTGTAGGCCTCAGTTTCTTCATCTGCAAAATGAAGGGATTTTATTAGATCACCTCTGAGGTTCCTTCCAGCTCTAGATCTATGATCTAATTTGTTCAAGGAATGGATAGGAAAAACTAATCACCTTTCCAGCATCTGAAAAGAAGCTCCCAGACTCAGTACAGCTATTTGGTTCCATGAATTTTGCCATGAAATATACTAGAGAAATAAGGCAGTAGTTGGAGGGGACAACAGGGTGAAAAGGAAGGTTTTTCAAAACAGGAAATGCATGGCTAAATTTAAAGGCAAAACTAAAAAAAAAGTCAAGATGACTTGAAATTTTCCTGCCACATGACAAGATGCTGAATTCAAAGGATAAAGAGGTAGCTCTTATCCAATATTCAATCTATAATCAAATTAGTTCAGGAAATAAAATAATTGTATACTAATCATAGATCACAGAATCACTGAATTTCAGAGCTAGAAGGGTCTTCAGAGACTATTTAGTCCAACCTACAACTAAACAAGAAACCCCTCTACAACATAAATGACAAGTGGTTATCTAGCCTTTGTGGGAAGACCTCCAATAAGAGGTAACCCACTACCTCCTAAGGCAACCATTTCATTTATTAATAGCAGAAAAGGAGGTATGCCAGTTTTACAGTGAGAAAAATGGGTAACTAATGGATGGGTAGCCTGTGTACCACTGGTATCCACCAAAAGTCAGGATATCTAAAGGAGGGACCTCAGCCCACTGGGCAGATCTTCTGTGGGGACTTTACAGAAAGATTTAATGAAGAATCAAGGCACAGGATGGTGAAATCTGCACTACTGGATAAAGTGCCTATATTAATGAGAACACTAATCCGTGAGAACATTACTATAGAGAGCCTCAAAGTTTATTGGTAAACTGTTTTCATTTAGACATTTTGTGATGAAGTATGTGAATATAATCCTGAATTGAAAGCAATATTGTCCCAGATACTTAGTATGCTAATTACTCTGTTTTAATAACATAAGGATGAGTTATTCTTATTTAAAGGTAGGAGGCTGATTTGATATTATAATACAGATCAAGATCTAAAAGAGCCTCTACTACTCTAGCCTCCAGGAATTAAAATATAAAATATGTTGCTAATTGCTGTATTTGGGGGAAAATAAAAAATGAGTCCAATACTTGCATTCTGAGTAGAAATCACAATGCTGGTTAGCAGTACATATAAATGGGCATTAGGATGCATATTCACAGCTCTCCTCTCAGCAGTTAGCACATTGAAATGACAAAACACTAATTAAAGGTTTAAATGAATCAATGTAAAAAAGCCCTAGACTAAGGAAGCCAACTTTGAAAGCAGAGCTTTGAATTACATTACTATTGATTTTGCAGCATCACATAATCTCCAAATTTCAGGGCTAGAAGAGATATTGAACATCTAGTCCAATTTCCTAAATTAGGAAACTGAGGTGATCTGTATTATAATATAAAATCACCATCCACTTTAATGGAATTTGTAGCCAGGGTACGTACCATCTTTGCTTTTTGTATATGCAAAGGATGGTGGAAACCATTACAGCTGATGCTATCCCCTACCCCTAAGACAACTGGACTACTTAAGTCTAGAATATCCAGGCCAAAGATTATTGCTAAGCTTTATTAACAACAGCAATAGCTCACATTGCTACAGATCTTCCAGACGTTTCATTTCCTCATTTACTTCTTAAATCAGAAGAGTTGGAAAAAAGCAAATGTTGCCTGAACATATTTTTTTCTTTAGTTAAAATTTAAGGTTTGATTCAATAAGAAACTCAGAGTTGGTAACCTTGATGGTATTTAGAGGGAGCTGTTAGGGAATCTCTCAGCCTTAGTTCCTTGAGAGCTCCTGTCATACTTGGATTTAAGCTTAAACTTTCTCATCTCACGACATCTCAAGATATTTTATCTCCTTAAATGATATTTTCCCTCCACTTTAACATGAAAAAGAGCTCACTCCCTCAGGAGATATAAATCTTGACCACTTACTTTTTAGGACATAATAAAGGTATCTCTCCATTTTAGGTAGAGTAGCACAAATAAGGTGCTTGAGGAGACAAAAGTGGTACTTGTGTGGGTATGGACACAGAATGACTGAAAATTTGAGATACTTAAGGGACGTTAGAAATGCAACCTCTTCATTTAAGGAAGAAATTGAGACACAGAGAACTTGAGTGATTGAATCAAGGTCACTCAACTAGTTAGTGCTAGGGTTGATATTCAAAACTCAGGTTTTGAGCTGCTTTCCACCTTCCAATGAGAAAAAAAAAATAAGAACAAAAGCTTTTGGAAAAAAAGACTTATTGATGGCTTGTTTTAACATTGTCAGCTCCCCCAAGGAAATGCCCTATAACAGCAATAGTCTAAAATCATCTTACAAAGGGAAAATGAATGTCCCATTCCACACACTTAGTCCTTCCCCTCCCTGCCCCCCAGCTCTCCAAGGAATGAAGGTGGTACATTTCCTCATCTCTTCACCAGGCTAACATTGGTGTGACTTTTTAGTGGTTAAACCTCTAATAGGCTGCCTTGAATAGCTTTATGGCAAGAAAAAATTTTTAAGGAAATCTGGAATATGCTAAGAGCAAGTATCACATCAACCCTTTGGACTGACTGAAAAAAAAAAAAGATGCACGCAAAAGCTTGACCTCAAGAGCTGGGAAAATCATCCCTCTGCCTTCTTTGCAGAAGTAGGGGGTGGAATATTGCATATTTCATCAGAAGAGTTTGATGAATTGGTTGGTTTTGTTGGTTTCTCTTTTTTTTATCGGTTACAAGGAAGGCCATACTGGATCTCTAGAGGAAGAAGGAAGGTGACCTATACCAGGGAATAAAGGTGACACAAAAACAATTGAACAAAAAATAAAAAATTCCAAAAAGAGGATGAAATGGAAGACTGTGTTATGTCTCTAGAGCTGTATTTTCGATCATCATTAAGCAAAGTTACCACAGGATACTCCACAGATGTGTGTTAGTATGGTATAATTTAGTACTGTCCGACTCTTCAAGACCCAATTTGGGGTTTTCTTGGCAAAAATGTTGGAGTGATTTGCCATTTCCTTCTCTAGTTCATTTTACAGATGAGGAAACTGAGGAAGGTGACTTGCCAGGGTCACACAGCTAGCAAGTACCTAAGGCCAGATTTGAACTCAGTTAGATGAGTCTTCTTGACTACAGCTTGGCACTCTATCCACTGTGCAACATATACATGATCTAATAAAGAAACGAGAAATTTTTAATAGTCACGGATGGTATATGGTGTTGGCCTGCTGGGGTCCAGTAATCACTAACTGAATGAGAAAAGGCATCGATCCCAAGAACCCCCTCTTGGTTCAACTAATTTTTACCATCTTACTGGAACAGGATGAAAATGATTAGATAAGAGGCTGAATTTCTACAATCACGAAACAACAGTGTAGGCAGGTTCTCGGCTTTTAAATATCCTATCTATGAGCAGCCCTCACAGACACCTGTTTTTGGAGACCTCCATCCCAATTATTAAAGCCCTATGTATTTATTTTGCACCAATTCGATATGTATATATATGTACATATATATATATATGTATATATATATATATATGCGCTTTTTATTAGTGTCATCTATCTCATCCTATAGAATACAAGCTGACGGCAGGGACTGGTACATTGTTATTTTTGTAGCTGAAGCATGTAGTACTTGCTGATTTGTCTGCTCCCATTAGAGTGTGGGTCCTTTTTCGTCTCACTCTCTTGCCCTCATCAAGCCAAGCTGTTTTTATTGTCTTCCCACAACCCTCAGACTTTCAGGCCTTAAGAATATGTTGTATCCTCCCAAACAGAATACAAGTTCCTTGAAGGCAGAAGTAGGTACTTTTCAGATTTTTTCCCAAGGGACACTCCTTAAATACCTTGACTTTTTTCTGTAGGTTCAATATAATACTTAAACAAGAAAATACTTCTAAATTTTCTCTATCCTATACTGTTCCCATCTAGGATTACTAAATTAATTTGAAGTCTTTTGTACTTGTTCTTTTATTTCTATTCTCATAGTCATCACTTGATCTGGTCCTTATTAACTCTGGTAGACAACTGCAACAGTCTGGCAACTGATTTTCTTCCTGCCTCTAGTCACTGTCCTGTCTAGTTACATCACATCTTCCCTCCCAAATTATCTGGTATTCACTTTATATTTACTTCTATAGGTACTTGTCTCCTCCTAATGGAACGTAAGGTCCTTGCAAGGAAGTATTGTTTCATTCAGTGTCGTAGACATGACAGATCAATCCTAATGGCTTTTCCCCCCATTTGAAAATATTCAATGGTTTCCAACTGCTCGAAGAATTCAAATCTCCCAATTGGGCCATCAAGGTCTTCACAATCTGGCCCCAACCTTGCCTTTTAGGACTTTTAGGACCCTTTTGCTTCAACCAAAGTGGTTAGCTTGGTCAAGGAGCCATCAGAATCTCTATCATCAAATCAGTTCCCCTTCCCGAAAAGCGAGCTGTAGCTCTCAATTTATCATGCAGTTCCTCCAAAAATACAACCTTCTACTTCTCTTGGGACTTTCTTAACCATTCTAGCCCTTAGAGAAGCTCTGACCTCTCAACTAAATCAATCGGTATTTACGAACCCTTGCTGCTACTTTTCAAGTTATATGCCCAGTTCCCAACTAGATTTTGAATCCCAGGATACCTTTTAAGTATTATCAGTACCTAGTTACATGCTAGTGTAATTTTCTATTGCTGTGGGAGTAAGGATTCAAGGTTTTCTCTCCAAGGGTAAGCTATACCCAACCTACACTTCCAGATTTGTCTTTTGCTGCATTCGTAGCAGCTAAAACTGATTGCTTTACTTACTGGACTAAAATTTTTTCTTCCGTAATTCCCCATCTCTATATATTCCAGGCCAAGTCCCAGGCCTTAAGTGACCTCTCCCTACTCTCCTAAAATTCACTGGGAAATTGAAACTTCAACCTGCTTCCTATTGTACCTCATCTAGTGGTCTGAGACTCACTTCCAGTTTGTCAGATTTCCCAAATACAAGGCAAATTATGTAAGAGCTAGGAGCTTATCTTCAGTGATGTCTGGAGGTTATTTGGTTGAATTTTAATTTGATGACTCATCCCTTACAAGTAAATTCCACCCTCATTTGTTTTAAGGGCTATTGGAAAGGCCCACCTCTGCAGTAAGTAGTTTTCCATTTGTTGAAGACTAAGGCTATCTTCATTTCAGAATGTCTTTTGTACCTTTCAAGATACTTTTAAGAATGCCATATTCTTTGTTTGGTCCATCAAACTCCTTGCAAACAGTAAGAAATTCTTACAGCATACCTTTGAAGTAGTAGATCTATAAATGAACCCAAGATTCTTAGTGTCACATCATAAACAAGTACATTTTTGTTTTAATTAAATCAAGGATTTAAATCACAACTCTTGAGTCATTAGAAAGTGGCCTCCGTGCTAGTTTAGGAATTTCTAACTTTTAAGTTGCATTACCTACTTTTGGGATGTAGTAGCAACCACAAATCTCTCCCTGCACAGTTTACTTTTCTTATCATCCCCTCTCCTTCATTCTAAGCCATTTTTTTTTTCATCTTGGTACCCCAGGTGGCCTAGAATACATCTAGTAGGCAGTTTAAAGTATGTTGAATCCACAGGAAACAGAAACAATGCCTTTTCTCAACCATCTGCTGGGAATTTCAAAGGCTCCTGTATAGCTCTATGTAGTTTCAAAGATTTAGGCTGGACAGCATCCTCCAGAAAAATCCAAGCCTTTCCAATGAAATTGACTAAGTAGTTGACTAAGGAATTTTCCCCAAACTTCTTTTATGGTCAGAGATATTAATCTGAGTTAACCAACAGTAATCAATCTGATTGCTCAGCATCTGAATTTTCTTAAAATAATCAATGTATTCAAATAAAATTTCAATTAGAGAAGAAGTAGAATGTCAATTTGACTTCACTTCTTTCTTTGTTTTCAATAGTTCAGTTTCTGCCCAGCCCTGTAGGCACTGCCTTAGAATTTAGAATAAATTCCTCACCGGATCTATCAGATCTTTCCCAAATTCCAGTGCTCCAAGAGGAAGCCATGCAAGGCTCCCTAGCTACGACTGACTTTAATTCATTCCTACTTTCGGATGAATCTCCTCTGTTCATAAGTAACTTTTTTTGGGAAATATACTATACATTTGGGTGTGTTTGGCTATTTGATGGGGAGTAACTGTTATGTCAAAACAAAATAAATTTAAAAAATTAAAACATGTTTAGGTTATGTAACCATGAAAACTTGTTAACTCAATTTAGATACATTCTTTAAAAATATCATTCTAAAGTACCCAAAACACATTTTATTGTTAATTTGCCATTTGTTCAGTTGATTTACATAAATTATTTAAAAACTAAATAAAAAACTCAAACGAAAAACTGTATCTATAGGCTTAAAGTAGTTAAATTTATTTCAAAGTAGGCTTTTAAAACAATATTCTGCAGTATCATGATGAAAAGAAAATAGAAAGAAACAGATTTCTTAAGAATGGTAAAAGTATTCAGTGAATTTATAAGTCCTCAAGGTAAAGCAAAATTCAAATCTTTTCAATCATATTCTGAAAACCTAATGTGTTGACTTGCTTGTTGGGTCTTGGCCAATCTAATTTTTTCAGCTTTGTTGATCAACTAGGAGAGAAGGTAGAAATTAGAGTATGTTCCAAAATGAAAATGATGTTCAAATACATAATACAAATTTAAATCAGCTGTGATCAGTTGAATTCAACTCAAGGGAAAAATCATTAATTTCATTCAGTAAATCTTTGAACACTTATTTCACTCTGCTTAGCCAACAATAAATCCTAAGATAGAGACTTGTAAAATTTGACACCATAGAAGTAATTCATAAATAAGTACCCCAAATGTCCAAAGGCCAGAGGATCTATATGGAAGGATAGCTAATCAACGCTTCTAGCTTCTAGCTAGGTAGTAATTAATATTACCTTTTAAAATGTAGGAAAGTACAGCATCAAAATAGAATTTTGCTTGACAAAATAGAATTAGAAACCAATCTAT
Organism: Phalanger gymnotis; assembly: GCA_028646595.1. Classification (NCBI taxonomy): domain Eukaryota; kingdom Metazoa; phylum Chordata; class Mammalia; order Diprotodontia; family Phalangeridae; genus Phalanger; species Phalanger gymnotis. The sequence goes on from CM053623.1 coordinate 277,627,349, forward strand.
AAATGATCTATTAGAAATACCATGGAATTATTGATCTAGAATTGGAAGGAACCATAAAAGACCATTTGATCCAACCCCCCTTACCCTTTTTTTTTTTTACAGGTGAGGAAATTGAGGCCCAGAGAGATTTTTCAACTTCTACATACTGTTTTAATTAAATGAATGCTGCAATAAGTCTAGAATAGCTTATAAAGATAATTCTTTGCTTTTATACTTAATTTGTGCTCTCCAACTAAGAAGTATATGACTGCAATTTAAAATAGTAAAAACACATATAAAAATATTGGGGCTTGACTTTAGATTGACTAACATATTACCCTTAATTTAAAAAAAATTTTTTACTCTGAATTTTTGAAGAAAAAAATAGCATTAAGTGCTTACCATGTGCCAAGCACTGTGCTAAGCAACTTACAAACACTGTGTCATTTGATCCTCACAACAACCATGGGGAGTACATACTGTTAATCCCATTTTAAAGTTGAGGAATCTGAGGCAGAAAGAGATTAGGTGACTTGCCCAGGGTCATAAAACTCCTAGTAAATGAAGGTGAATTCAGAACTTTCTGACTCCAGGCCTAGGCTCTATCCATTGTATTGCCTAACTTAAAAGATCTCAGCCATTTATTTAAAAATTTCAAATTCACTTTTATTACACAACTAAATTAAATACTCTCAGAGAATGTTTTGATGGATGCCACAATTGTGAGGAAAACTGACTATAACATTCAGGTTTTATGCATACAAATTCTCATGTTCATTCATTAGTAAAGAAAGACTTTATAATCTCCAAGGTCTGATCCAGCTCTAAATATTGGAACCCATATACTATTATTTTTGGAATTGTTATATTTCTATTACAAAATTATACCACTCACTACCAAAAAGTCCTTTCATTCTCCAAGACAGATTCAACAAACATTTATTGGGCACCTACTTTGAACAGGACTCATATTACAATACATGAGTCACCAATATGGTAGTTTCAAAAACCAAAAACAAAACGGAATTGTTGTATAAAAGCCTTATCACTACTGCTGATTCTTAATGTGGATGTGGGGTGGCAGTGAGGCTGGACCTGTGACTTCACTGGTATGGGAAGCTATGATTTTGAAACTCCTTCAACACTGATGCACATCAGTCATTCACCTAGAATAATCTTAGGAGAGCTGCCTTGGGAGTAGAGAGGCCCAGGTTTCAAAGTTGCAGATGTAACAGACAGGGCTTGAACCTATGCATTCCTTCTTGCTTCAGGGGCAGGCAACTGGTTCACTAGGCCATGATACCTTTCTAATGTTATTCACTGGATTTGGCCCATTGGCTATGAACTTTATCTATGGGATGTTACAGTAACTTATGCCTGTTGGGAGAACACAAGCACCCAGTGATGGTTAAGTGTGTATGTGTCTACATACAGGCACATTGCAAAAGGTCATACTACAAACAAAGCCTCTACAAATATAGCACATTTTATCATTACGGTTAACATTTATTTGCTGAAATTAAGTGATTAAAGTAATATTTATACTTAAATTTTGCAAACTATAATACATTTGATTACTGACTTAAGAAGACTGGAGTTAGAAGTTTTGGATTCAAGATCAAACTTTAACCTCTCAGCCTTAGCCTCCTCATCAGTATAAAGGGATTCTAACTTCACTATTGAGTTGTGGAAAATTTCTTCTAAATCGTTATGCAAGAGAAAAACACAAGTTATCTTTACTACTCTTTATAGGTTGTCATAAAAATCAGATAGAAAAGACATGGCCAAATATAATACTATGATTTTTTTATATGCTGAAAAAATGATTTTAATTTGAACCTGCTTCATTTTTATCAGTGCTTTGGTTCTCTCACTGAGGATTAGGGTATTCATCAAGAGCAGAAGAGAGTTAAATACATTTATAGAGTTAAATCAGTTGTTTAGGGCAAACTTCTGGCAGTGATTAATTTATGAATTTTTCTGTTTTAAAAAAATGAGAACTGAATGCCAGTATCACCATCAACTACTTCTCTCATGTTCAAAAGTACTAGTCTACTTTGGAGGCAGAGCTGTCAGATTCCAGTGTTATTACCCAGCCAGCATTATCATCCAGTCTGTGTTCTCAGATCTTTCTCACTAATCACAGCATGGGTGCTACATTTCATGACAAATTACACACTGTGACATAATTCAAGTCAGTAAAATAACAAGGATAAAATACAAAGATACCACTTTTCACAGTATCCTGACTCAACGTTCATGGCATTTCTCACTCCACATACATTTTCTGGCCTTTATTCAAATCTATTTAAGTAACATCTTTGTATCTCCTCCCACCAGCTCCCCTTTTAGAAAAGACAAACTACTTCTTAAGTCATTTTCTGAACATTTAGAGGAGAGGATTAAACAAATACTTCCAGGCAGTGAAATATTCTTAGATTAATGTTTTAGCATTTAAATAGTCTCAAATAGGCTTTGAAATGAACACTTCTCTGAACTGAGTATCTCCAGGAAGAAGCAAGTAAGTCCTCACACACTGACTGCTGAGATTTCCATTCAGGAAAACAATCAATTAACCCAAGCTCTTCCACAATCAGAAGAATCAGACAGAAACTCCAAAGAATCTCTTTACAGCCTCTGAGGCATCCTGAGTAAAGGTAGTTTTTTTTTTTACATTAGAAAATCAATAATATATTGCACAAATACTGTTTATACTAGCATGAAATATTAACTAGTATTGTTTCTCACATGCTACTCAAGTTGAGGCAAAAAAAAAAAAAAGCACGCTAAATCTCCATTTAATTATGTTAAAGAGCTTTGATCTTTTCCTAGCTCTAAATTCCACTACAGCAGGAGAATGGTTGGTCCCTTGTGCTCTATTTACTCTGCTAAATAAGTGGACAAATTAGTCACTCATCAAGACTCTCTCAAAACTTAAGGGCAAATAAATGCAAACAGTCTTGTTTCTAATCCTTAAGAAATGGATTTCTTTGGCTCTATAATTTCTATATGACAGGATAAGTCCTCCGGATCGGCCAGAGAAACTTTTTTAGAATTCTACTCTGAAAACCCCTTTCCTTTTTACCCCTCTTAGGTTTCTCTCAAATTTTAATGTAGCTTCACTTCATAGGCCTGGAACATGCTCCCTCTAACTCCACCTCTTTGCTTACCTAGTTTCCTTAAAATTTTGTTTTGATGTGAACACATTATTTTCCCCAAAGGACTGGTTTCTTTATATTTGGGAGTGGTGTAGGGGTGGGGGAAGATTGTTTGTTTCTCAATCATACCCTTGCCCATAGTCTAGGCACTCAATACATACATATCTGATTTAAATCATGTATATTACAAGCCTGTGATGAGAACTATTTTTTTCCCAAACAGCATCAAAAAAAGCTTGTCCTACTATTTTTGTTAATTAATAGTAACCAGTAAAAATTAAGCATAACCCAACTGACAATAATGATTTTCCTTCTTCTAAATTAACTCATAACACTCAAAGGTTAAGAAAAATGCAATAAGTGATTTATTTTTAAGTCATTTAATTTTTTGAAGATCTTGATTGTATCTCTAGGTTTAAAACAATAATCCTCCCCAAAGTGATAAAACTGCCATTACTAGGAGGCACAGTATGCATAAGGTTTCTCAATCTTATCTGTGAAGCCTCATATCTTTATAAACTGCTCTAAATACATTGTGATTTTACCTTTAAGACATTCTTCAAATAATAGTTTTCCATTAAACTTTAACACACAAGGAGCCAGAAATCAAGACTGCTTAACTCAGAATACAAAGTACATTAGAAACAGAGAAATAACAAAGGTATTTACTTTGGTGAGGGGCAAACTAGTTTTAATTCAAGTTTTATAAAAGAACGCTAGAGAATTTTGTTTTAATAATATATATCATTTGTACATAGTTGTTTACAAGTTGCCTTCCTCATTAGACTGTGACCGCCCTGAGGTCAGAGATCATATTGTTTTTCCCTTTTTTTGCATCCCCAGTGCCTGGAACTAACTGTAGGCTAGACCCTTAATAAATGCTTGTTGACCTCATTTGACTAGGCAAATAAAACAGTACAGTCTAGGGAATTACATGGACTATAGTATAATGTGGTTAAGTTATATAAAATTGAGAAGAAAAAAATCTCTCTACCAAGGAACACTTTTAAACATGTTACATGTTTACGTGTTACCTGTTACAAAAGCAAAAGGAAAGGTAGATGTAATTCTGTTTACCTTCTCTGTTCCTCTTTTCTTTTCACGGGGCTGATTAAGCTTAGCCTGTCTGTCTACTAAAATTTTCTGCCAATATCTCTGTTCATGGTCACCTGTAAAACAAGAAATATAAACAACTGATTAATTAGACATAACGAGAATAAATTAGCACTTTAAAACAATTTTTAAATAGTCAAATTATGAGGTGAAAAAGTCAATCTCTAACTTCACTTGTAAAAGGGAAGTGAACTTACCCAAAGTACTGTGCAGGTTTGAATTCAAAATAACAAACTCCCCAGAATTAGTGAAAGTTGAACAAAATAATGATGATTATTGGGAATACAATCATAGTCCAGAGACCTTTACAAATATCCCATACCCTCTCATGCAGTGTACTCCAATTCTTTAAAAATGTTAACAAACATTTGGGTCTGCTATCTCCTTGTTTGTCTGTAGACTGGACTGGCACCACTACCACCACCAGCAAGCAGCATCAGAACCAAAAAAATGAGAACAAGAATGGGAAATGTGCAAACACAAAAAGTGATGTAGTCCAATTTTCATTATGCATAGGCCAAGGAGGCTGGTGGGCAGCCTCAAAGACTGTATGCCATTCAAAAACTCAAAGACAGCCCTATCTCTTGTCATGTTTGTCCAATTTTAAGAATTTTTTTTAGCAATTTAACACTTCTTGCCATTGAAAATCTTACCAGTGAGGATCTCAAATTTCCAATTATATTTCTTTTTAATTTCTGCATGTGCTTTCATTACTGCTTGAGCATCCTCTGGAGTTTTAAATCTAACATGGCACTCTGTATCTCCTTCTAGCACATCAACATAAACAACTTCAGATATTACTACCAAGGTTTCCTGCAGAGTTCAGGAGAAAAACAGAATGAAAGGTAATTTATATAAACACATTTATTACTAGTACCTTATTCTCTGCCAAAAATTAAATATAAATAACGAACACTTTTTTAAAAATTCCAAAATTAGTATGATGATTCAGTATAAAGTATAGGATAAGAATCAAGTATTCCTACTAGAGCAGGTAAAAATGTTAATAAAAGGAAACTAGAAAAAGAAATGTTTAATAGACTGGTTTCATTTATTTTCTATTAACAACCACACCCCTACAATTTAAGCTGAGATTGTATCTATACATCACTTCACATTCCTAAAGGGCTAAAGGAATGTGAAAATTTCAGAAGAGAGGTATAAAGAGGTAGGATTCTAATGCTACATAAAATCTGAGAGCTAACTTTAAAGCAGTAAATTAACTTTTAAAGCTAATCCCCTCCCCACCATCAAAAAAAAAAAAATACACTGGGAAGGCAATTTGCTCTTATAAACCTTTTTAAAAACACAAGTCACTTTAAGTAAATTTAATGTTTTCAAGCATTATAACTACAAAGAAAAAGACTTTTAAAATTTTTTTTGAAATATAATGTTCTGATGGACACATGCTTCATGGGCACATGGTCTATAGTCTCTCTATAGTTTCTATCAAACCCTAAGTAAACTCTTCTAAACAACCAAGACCAATAGTCTCAGTCACAAACACTGAAAAGTTTACCTGTAAAAACCTGCTGTGAGGGGAAATTAACTAAGATCCTGTATTTCTAATCGATTTTGGTCACAGCAGGTTCTACAAAGACAATCCTCTTATGCAGGAATGTGACACTACTCTTAATTCTCCAAGTCCCATCCATAAAATTAAAAGAAAATAACTGGAGCTACTCAATAGAAAAAGGAATCTTCTTTTAATTCCCCTCCCTCCTTAACTTTAAGGTAAGTTTTGGCTATAATTGTAGGTTAAAAAAAATACTCAAAGAGACTTGGTTGATATTAAAACATGGCAGAAAAACATTTTTTTTCTGGTTAATACTTTTTAAAATGAAGTACCAAGTCAGGACATGTAGTTCTTTCAAAAAAAAATACATCTCAGAAATTGGGGAATTCATTTTTAAATTATTTCAGTGGTACTGGAGTGACAACACTTACTAAAGAGTAAATGGTAGCCAAACTTTAAGTGATAGGAAATATTATGCTATTCGTTTTTGTAAATCAGGTGATGGTAAATTAATGCTGTTGGGATTTTATAATCTTTTAATTGATAAATATAGTGAAACTATTACTAGGATCAAAGTTTCCAACTTCTTTTGCCTAGGGCTTTTTATATACTTGAAAACCAGTGTTTACTTTTTTCTATTTTTACTTGACACATTTTCTTAGAATTAGTTTCTTATTTGCAATCTTCACTACTAATTCCTGTCCTGAAAATTTAAAGTGTCTGGCACTCAGTAGGTACTTAATAAATATTTGTTGAATAGTCAGTCTCAGTCTGGCCAAGCTGAATCAGAACTTGGTGTTAATGAGGTCAAGGTTATTCTTTCTGGGTCAATTGCCGGGGGACAGGAAGGGTTTAATCAATTTAATTCAACATTAATTAAACACTACATTATTTACAAAGAACCATACAGAGCCCCTAAATAGTCATCCCTTGAAAAAGCTATATTGTAAACAGACATTAATGAAGGAATTAGACAAAAGTAGCATAGCAAAGATTGCTTAGTAAAAATCCATCATCATTGCTAGAAAAAAAAACCACAGAAACACAGAATTTTAGAGCTGAAAAGGACCCATTTATCAGCTAGCCTTACTGTCTCAACCATCACATTTTACTTTACAATGTAGCTGTCAAAAACCACATGAATAAATTGATTTCTTTAAAATGTTTTCTCCTCTTCGGCAGCTTCATCTGCTTGAAAACAAATGAAAATTAAATGTTCTGAAGTTTAACAAATATGAAGTATAACTTCAAAATTCTTTCTCCTAAATGTCCACTGAAACTGTAAACATTAAGAAAATTTCACATTACTTAGAAGTTTCAGATTAGTAAAATTCTGATTAAGCTTTAAAAAAGTTCCAGAAGTTCTTCTGAAAATGTATGTTTTCATGATGGAAAAAATCTTATATCAATAAAATCTAAAACATTTTATAGTCTTTTAAAATTTCAATAAAACAATTTAACTTAATTTAAAGGTTTTAGTCAAGCATAAAATTATTCCACTACAAGGGAGTCATCAACTTTCGCTTCAATTAAAATGATTAAATGTATATAATCCTAATGCTTTTTTAAATCTTCCCACAATTCTACTTAATTTGAAATAATAAAAGTTGGAAGTTGACTTTCCAATCAGTCAGTAAACCACTTAAAGCTTTAACTCAAAGGTTTAAAAAGTTAAAAAAAAAAGTTTATAACGCAACCAAAAGAAGTGACTTCTCAAAGGCTTTGGGCCAAGTTTACCATTTACCAACAAACAGAAAACTTAAGCGCAGCTTCCACCAAAGGAGAAATTCCAATTTGATTAGTCTAAATAGTTTTGCATATTTTCCCGGGGCAGTAGAACTATTCCAGGGAAAGGTGACAGTTAACCAGAAGGCTCAAAGCCTTACCCGGAGGTGTTTCCTGCTTGGCAAGGGCTCGGTGCTAATGATCTTCACAATCACTCCACTTACAAACTGGGGTCCCATTGTGTTAACCTTCTCAGGGGGCTGACAGTCTTCACTGTTTGCTGTTAATTTGGAAAGGAAAAAGACAAAAAAAATTTCACAGGTAACAAGTCTGACAAAGGAAAAATGTAACGCCAAATTATCACAGCAAATACAAGGATTTCTTTTGTTGGTCGCAGTAATGATTAAATTTATCACTATTTCTAAATGAATGTTGCTCCAGAATTTCATAATCCCTAGTCATGATGACCTATTTTTGGGCCAGTGAAAAAAACACCAAATGTGAAAAAAAAAACCAAACCAAAAACACCCAGTGTTAATTTTCAAGATTGGAAAAGAGTGAAAAGCTTTTAAAGATTTCAGAGAAAATATAAAACTAAGTGGAGAAAAGTCTCTCAGTAATTACACATTCAGATTTTTTAAAGTTACCTAAAAGAGTTATTTAATGATAATGCTTTAAAAAAAATCAAACTAAAGATGATTATTTTATGACAGTAGTCATATGTACTCCCATTACTGCAAAAATAAAAACTCATTTAATCCATCTGCATGAAGTTATTTGGAACAGAAAATATTATCTAAGGGGTCCCCAAATGGTAGAATTCACTAGAGCTTTGTTATAACATACTCTTTGCTCACTTAGTGCGGACAAAATTACAACTGAGATTGTAGTTTCTCTTCGGAAGATTCTAAGAGAGACCGAAGTATTCTCAAATCCTTTGTTACACTGGCTTGAGTCATAGAAAAGTGATGTTGATGTTTAGGCCCTTTATGCACTTAACTGTGCAGACCAATGTACAGAGCGCCTAGCATATAAATTTCACTGAGTATATGAGCTCCAAAATATGCTGATTAATATTAGGTGGATGACAATTTGGTCCAAACAAGAAATGATAAACTGGACTAGTAAGATAAAAATCTCACTACACACAGTGAACTTGAAATTGAAAACTGAAAAATGGAGGGAGTAAGGAGACCTAAACTAAAAGATCGTAAAATATCGCTGCTAGAAGAGTTAAGTTTACAGCCAACAAAAATTTTTAGAAAAAAAAGCCTGCAAATACATAAGACTTAGTTTCTACACAGCATTCCAAAATAAAATATTCAGACAATTATTTACTGAGAACCAGTCTACACTTAATATTTATAAATTAAATGGGTTAAATAAAATTATATTAGCCATACTGTTTTTATTTATGAGGCATATCTACAAATAGGCTAATAAAATTTAAACAAAAAGGATATGTAAATTATAAAAGCCATCACATTGTCTTTACCATGGCCATTTTTTATTCCAGGGTCTGTGTCCGTTTGCCCTAAATTCTCACACTTTATTTGGGATATTGTTTTTTTTAAAGAAGCCATGCTGGCTTTCTGCAGAGCCAAATATTCTTTTTTCAATTCCATCCACTCACTCCTGTAAAGGAAGAAAAATGAATGAAACATTGTTGTCTGCTAATGTCAAAAGAACATACATATTCTTTAATGATCTCCTCGGTTTGGAGCAAACCCAGCAAACAAGTAAACAGCACCCCACTAAAACAACTATAAAAAATGCAGTATTTTTAGTTCTCCAGGGATCTTTTTAGGCATGCTTCTCAAATATGGATTTTTGGAAATAAATTCTGGGATTAACTCATTAATCAGAGAAATAATTTTTTCTAGAAAAAAAATCAGATTAAAGTTTTCAAAGCTTTGTTTCTGGGTTCCCTCCCCCACAAATTTAAGTGATAGCATTCCTTAGTATTTACTAGCATCAAAAGGAATTACTAAAGAGAAAAAACACCCAATGGAAGCAATTTATATATTTACATACATTTAACATGTAGATGTTTCTGCAAACAGTTCCAGTTTTGCTAGATAGAAACACAATGACCATTCGGTCACTGTGAGATCACTCATTGTTACCCTAATCTGTGCCATCAAACAAGTAGATAGGAGATTTTTAAAGAGGAGGATATCTTGTGGTAATGGTTTTAGCAGTTAACATTGACAACTGTATACTTCAAAAAAAAAAAAAACATCCAGATCCACCCCGGATCATACATTCCCAGAGAGAAGATACATTAAAATAACAAAAGACTCGTGTAATGATTCCTTGAGATAAAAAGGCAAAAGGAACTCCAGAGTTGAGAATGGTATAAATAGAGAAGTAGGGGGAGCTAGAGTCTTTGACACACACTGAAGAGGAAGCCCAGGGATGTAAGCCAGGAAGGTAAAGAAAGCCTTCTCCTATGAAGGTATGGTAGATCCACTAAACCTTCTGCCCTGCCAACCTACTACGCCTGCTAAAGAAGAACTTCAAGGAGTTTCTGGGACCCCTTCTACTTTAACATGGAGGTACTTTCTGTGATTAAAAAAGTAAGTGCTTCCATGTTTTGGTAGGAGTGAATCCTGCTCTCATTCCCTGAACTCCGGATGGCTTGATTCCCTGAATTGTTTTAATGCTGTCTTTGTATGTCAACTTTCTGGCAAGGAATCCTCTCTGCTTTAACATGGGGGTACCTGCTATGTAATAAAAAAGTAAGTGCTTCCATGTTTCAGTGGAGGGGATTCCAAATTGGCACATTTTAAGCTAATGTTGATGCTTTATAATTTCTATAACCTGAAGTTAAAAAATTTTCTCATTTGCAGGATGAGGTCTTAAGAGAAGAACTGGTATTGGGTTTCCAAAACTACTTTTCAGGACTCCCCACCACTTAAACGTGGATTTACTTGCTTTGTTTCTAAAAAAGTAAGTGCTTCCATGTTTTAGTGATGGTGAGTCTTACTTTTCCTGTTACATAATTTAAATGTATATTTGAAAGATAATTTTTCTGACCTATTTGTGCAAGTAATTAACTGATTCTGTCTTTTAGTTGTGGTGAATCCCAACGGCTTAAGCTGTTAACTGTTTTATTTACCTATTGTTGGGATTTTTTTCCCATCTGGGCTACAAAATTTCTTTGGCTACAGGCCACTACTGTTGCTAACATGCAACTCTGTTATATGTAAGCGGGAATTGCACTTTAGCAATGGTGATGGCCTGGAAGACATTTAAAGTTTTCCCCAAATAAAGACTTTATTTCAGTCCCAATGAGAACGCCTTACCTATGTGGATACGGATGTATGTGTCTAGCTTAATAAAACAATACATAACTAAAACAAAGGAAGTCATTATTTAGTAACATACTTGGATAATACTCTCAATGGTATGACCTCCTCTCCCATTTTGTGTCTTTCTTTATGCTTTTTCTTGTGCTTTCTTTTTGATTTTAAAAGGGATCCATCTTTCATATCAACAGCATCTTTCTCCTCTTCAGTAGAAACTTCTAGGTCTAAAGGAAAAGATGTGATTAATTATAAAACTATTTCCACCTTTTGTCCTTAACAGCATGCAAAAAATGGCCTATTTTCTTCTACCTTTACAATCCTTTGGCATTTCAACTTTTTGATGCTCGTCTTTAGCACTTTCTTCCTTAAGAGAGCTTTTCTTCACTTTTGAACTTGGTATCAATGTATCCACATCTCCAGAACTACTTCTCTTCCTCTTCCCTCCTCTGGTTTCTTCAGGTAAACCCAACACGTCAGATCGTTCCTTTTTTTTCTTTTCTTTCTTACAAGGTGGCCTTTGGATATCTGAACTACCCACTTCTGAGCCCTCCGATGTTGTCCTGTGCCTTTTAAGCTTGCTTAAATGTTCATCATGTTCATCCGGGGTGTCTGTATTTGTTTCCTTCATCTCTATTGCTGCCTGAACACCTTCCTTTTTAATTCGTGATTTCTTTTTCTTTTTTTTCTTCTTTTCCTCTGTATACAAATCACATCATTAAATGTGGAAACATGACAAACTTTAAATTAAAAACCAAACATGAAAAAAGAGACCTACCAGAAGCTCTACAGATACTGGTATTAAGGGCAGGTATAGGTTTATTTTTCACTGTCTTTGGAAACATTCCAGGTTTTCTTGGTGCTTCCTCTGGTGGATTATTTAAAAACTTAAACAGAAGTAGGAAATTAGTCAAGTTAGTATCTGTCATTTTAAAATTTGGTTTCTTAAGTTTTAAAATGACCTATGCCTCTGCCCGAATCCCTTTCTCCCTCATCTCATTGAGGGGGTGGGGGTAGTTCACCTCAGTATTGACCACCTACCTCTATAGCTTTGTCTGCTTGTTCTTTTGTTTCAAATTCCACAAATGCAAATCCTTTTGGATCTCCAGTAGACTTGTAATGAGGAATGCTGATATAAACAACATTCCCACATTTTCCAAATACTCTTTCAATCCAACTATGATTGACATTTTTGGGAAGCAATTCCTAAGAAACACATGTAGGTAAAATTAAAGAAATCTGACATAGAAAACTGCATCAATTCTTTACAGATGGCAAGGGAGAAACAAATCTTGCACTTTGCCCACCCCAATGCTAGAGGTATTTGCCAGGAGATATCTTGAGGGAGGATGTGGGGGGAAGCTGGGGAAGAGGGCAGGAGAAGGAAGAAAACAGGGACAAGATCTGCAGCTATAACCAGTAAGTCTATGGTCTCATTAAATTATCAACACTAAAGACCCAATAGGTGACCCCTTGTCTTCACATAACCTCAGAATTGTATATAAACCTTACCACATATACAGTCCGGTCATCCACATCTTTTGGCTTCTCACCCAGTGGCTGGCGCCTTCTTACTCTTGTACCTTCCAAATCCAACTTGAAGGGGAGTGAAGGTGGGGTATGGGGTAGAAAAAACCTTTGTTAAAACTGCTCATGAATAGAGAGGGCTAAGGAAATTTTGGTTACTAGGAAGTTAAATATACTCACCTCTACAACTGATGAACTCTTCAAGGCTCTGGCTATCAGTTTTCCATCAGTTGTCAATTTCTTCATTTTGTTAAATGATACAAGAAGTGATATATCAACATCTAAGGGGTAAAAAATTCATAAAAATGAAGCTACTATTGTACCTAAGAGTAGCAAGGAAATCAATTTTTGCAGCTCAACTTCTATAAAAATCCAATTTACCTTAGGCATAATTGCAAACATGACTTCAAGTTTCCAGTGGCCATAAAAAAAAGCTTAAACTACTTTCCCATACATTGAGGGATTCAAGGTCATCAACCTAATATACCTAAATTTTTAAAGTCAGTGGAATCTTGTGTATTACCCCAAATCCCTGAGTCAATGAAATTTATACTTGGGAAATGTCCAGAGATGTCACTCAATGTAAACTGCTTATTAAAAAAACCCACAAAACTCTTAAAGGATTGAGGACAAGGATCTTTGACCCAGCTTGCCTCAAAATTCCAAAAGTAACTTCTGGTTAGCTCTGACTAGTAGGCCTTGGGCAAGTTACTTATCTAGTTAGATCCATATCTAAAGAGCCCAGCCTACCTATGCCACATATTTTGCCCTTCAGGTAGCACCATCATATCTTACCTACACATTAAAAAAGGTTTATTCTAGGTTTACCAATATGAATTAGAGAAAATGTACTTTCCTCAGCCATCACAGAATTTTGTTATTTTTTGCCATTCTGATACTGGTAGGATAAAGAGGCAATGTAAGGAGGCTATCATGGCCTTAAATTCTAAAGAGGAAGTCAGCCCAAAAGGAAGTCTCAAGTATGAAATTCTGTTTGGTTTAGACTACTGGAAATCAAGGGAAGAAAATAACAATCTGCTTAATAGTTCTAGATAAAATGTATTGATTGGTATTACAGATTGAGGTATATAAATATAATTTTCGTATTACTTTGTTAAGTAAAGCCTTTAGTTTCACTTAAAACATGGGAAATTATTAAAGGTTCAGCTATAAAGAGAAACTCCAAAGAGGAAAAGTAGAAGCAGCTAATAGAACAACATGAACATAGAAAGAACTTTTAAAATATACATTTTTAAGAGACACAAAAAAAAGTTAAGCCAGGTAACAGGATACAAAAGCAGAACAGTTATACAGGATATAATGAGGCCCACCAGGAAACCTAGAGACCAAAAAGCCTTGGGGGTGTATATTAGGGAAAAGAAAAAGATTAAGAAATAAAAGTGGATGAAAGTGATGCTAGATAACAATCAAAGGCTATTGACTAATATTTTCTTCTGTAGGACAGATCGAAAGTGTCAACTGAAAATCCCTGTTTTCAGAGATACAGCATTAAGTAAATACAAGATCATTTGAAAATTCTAAACTTGGAAAATCTTTGAGAGTTGCTGTAGAACAAGACAGGTACAAATGGGCAATTATTGGTCAATTGCCAAGAACTGAAACAGAATGGAATCTGTATCAAATGAGCACACTGCACATAGGCTCATGTGTTTGTTTGACTTTAAATATTGTGAAAACCCAGAAACCTAGGAAAGCAGAAGCTGCAACAAGATCTGCCTGACTGACTACTTTTGACAGGATTACCAGCTTGATACATCAGGTGAATATTATAAAAATAACTTACCTACACTTTAATAAAGCATTTGACAACATTTATCATCTTATTTTTATCAACAAGATGTAGTCAGTGACTCGCTTTTCCAAAGCCTTTCGGTTGGCCCTTATTTTCCATTGCTGGGGTTCCATGAATCACCCATATAACAAACACCATCAGATCCCCTTGCTTCACAGAGAAACTCTGGGTCATTTTGTAATTTACTAGCCAAAAAAGGTAATTAGATCTTACAGTGCATTCAGAGAGACACAATGTTTGTGACTGAGGAGGGGGCAGTCCAATTTCAGCCACTGCCCTGATCAGCTCACATCTGGATTGTGTTCAATTATATAAAACACTTTACTGATAAATTGGAGTGGGTCCAGAGGTGGGTAACCAGAATAGGGAAGGGCTTTAAGTTCATACCACACTGAGCTTAGAAAAGAAAAGACCCAATGGGGACATTCCAGCTACCTTTAGTTATCTGAGAGTTGTCAAGTGGAAGAAGGATTAGATAGGTTACAGAAGCAGAAGGAAGAAGCTATAAAATGTGGCATGCTAAGGCCTGATACAAGAAAAATGTTAACAATCAGAACTGTCAAAAATGGAAGAATCTGCCTTTGGAGGTAGTGAGCTCCCTTTCACTATAAAGTTCTTCAAGCAAAAGTCAGACAAATGCTTCCTAGGAATATTCAGCAATGGGAGTGGGGGTGGTGGTAGAAGACCAGAGACAGGGACACTGAAATTCTCTGATTCTGTGAAAGAGACCAATTTCTGAGGAAGTAACTGAATGTATCAATGAATTATCCTACAAAAAAAGCACAGAGCCCTGCTCAATTTGTAGGAGAATTTTTCCAACCATCAAAGAACAAATAATTCCTATACTATTTTGGCAGTTACTAAATATTATAAATTGACATTGCATGATACTCAATTATTTTTATTAAGGAAATATGGCCCTGATTTTAAAACCCATAAAACATTTTTAAAATTTTAGGCTAATCTCATTAATGAAAATGAATCGAAAAATACAAAATACTGATAAGTAAAATAAATATTGTGGTTTTACCTCTTGACACCAAATCAAATGTAGGAAATATTTAGGGAATGCTATGATAGCACTATTTTGTACTTAGCTGAAGAGATCTTTGATAAAAATGCAACATCAGTTCAAAATTAAAAATACTAAGAAGACTAGGAATAGAAGTATCAACTTGAAACCTAGAGCTAAAGGGAAATGACAGAGAAAAACTAGCAGCCTTACTACTAAAAAAGGTACAAGTGTAATCACTCTTCACTTACATTTGATATAGTATTAGAAATGCTAACAACTGCAATAAGAAAATAAAAATAATTTAGGAAACATGTTAGAAATGCAATATGAAGATAGCAATTCCCCCCCCCCCCCGTAAATTCTTTATTCTTAAAAGAAAAAATGAGACAATAAATGTCACCAGGTTGCGGGTTACAAGATACACTTACAAAATCTTTAGCATTTCTGTATTACCAACAAAAGTATAAAAAGAAACTGTAACTAAAAGTAATAGACAAATGTAAGTATAAAGCTGAAATGACAGCAATAAAGATTTAAATTGGTGAGAAATTTAATGTTTATGACTGGTTCAATAAAACAGAATAATGTGGCAAATGATAAGGCTTTCTAAATGAACTTACAGATTTAGTGCAATATCAGTAAAAAAAAAATAGCAATGGATTCCTTCATGGGAATGGATTAAGTCATATAAAAGATTACTATGTGAACTTGACTTCAAAATATTTGTAATGCTCACCTCCTCTCAAAGCTACCAGGTATAAGGCTAAATAAATAAATAAAATAGTTGTAAAACTCAATGATTAACACTGCAGATAAGAGGCCAAATATATCAGATTTATTTTTGGTAAACCTGTAGCTAATAAAAACTAGGGGAAATACTTTATTGATAAATAGTTGGGAAAATGGCTGGCAAAAAGTTTTCTCATAACATTTCAATAGAGCTATGAAATCTCTCAAGTTAAGCTCCTTTAGGGCAAGGATTGTTTCACTTTTGTGTTTGTATCCTTAGAGTTTAGTACATACTAAGTATTTAATACATACCGAGTAACTAATTGACCTCATTAATATAGATTTATTGGGCTGCTAACAACCAACCCATTCTTTCCAGGCCCTAGAGAAATTTGTGAAAGTCCTCCCACAAATCCTCAAAGTTCAGTGTGCAGGAGGACCTTCCTTCTGAGCTTTCCTCTTGAGCTTCTGTGGATACTGATGGAATACACGCAGGCTGTCCATCAAATATCCCTCACTCTCTTCATGACGTCCATCTCCTTTTCCTATTACACATCTCTCTGTTGACACCCTTTGCTTCTTTTATAATTTTTCTTTGGCTTTATATTGTGGCCCATTTATATACATCATGCACTGTTCCAATGCAACTTTAATTCCTTACTTCTGTGGTACAGTAATATTCTATTTCATTAACATGACACACTGTGTTCAGCCATTCACCCAAATGATGGTTAGCTACATTGTTTATATTCTTTGTTAACAAAAAGTGCTCCTATAAATATTTTTGTACAAAGGGATTCTTTCTCTGTCTTTGAATTCTTTGAGGTATATGCCTCATAATATATGCTTAGCTGAAAGACTTTGGGGATATTTTCCCAAATTGCTTTCCAGGACAGCTGGACCAATTTCTATTGTGCTGCACTTATTGTACATTTCCTCCCATAGCACTTCCAAAATTTACGATTTTTCTTTTTTGTCATCTTTGCCAATCCGATGGTAGCTTAGTTGAAACTGAGGGTTTCTGAAATTATAAATGACTGTGAATGAATGTTCCTGGCTGCTAATTCTAACTGGCAATGTTTTCTGAATAAGGTAGTTTCTAAGTAATTTTGATCACCCCTATTTGTGATGATTAATTTCCAGCTGTTCAACTTCCTATACCATAGCAGTAGGAAGGAAGGAAATAAACACTTATTAAGTGCCTACTATGTGCCAGGCACTGTGCTAAGGGTTTTACAAACATTTCATTTGATACTAGTCTATGTTATTAACATCTGTTCTTTTATTCGCTTTATGTTTTCCGGCATGAATGGCTTGTTTCAGTAAGTCAAAACTGGGGCTGTCCCAACTGAATTATTTTCAATTGCTTCTATACATGTTTATGTCTATTTTTAATGACATTAATTTTAATCAATTCTCTAAAAATTCAATAATCTAACTATATACAAACAGCTGATTTACAAATGACTCCCATACGACCAGTTCTTTCCTGTGAAATACAACTGATTTCATTTTTGTGATGTTACTTGATCCTGGTTATAACTAGTGCCACTCAAATCTTTTCTTAAGGAAAATATTCATGATATATAGGCATGAGAAACTGTATAGTCTCCAAACAACTGCCTTTTGTTTCTTATGCCTGAATCATGTTTTCCAACATTTTTTGTCCAATTTCTACATGCCCACCTTTGCATTTAAGTCACTGAATATTAAACACTGGTTTAATTTGCAGGGTATAAATGAGTTCTTAGCAAAATCTCTTTACTTCCTTATCCTTTGAAATAAGAGTTGGCGGGAAAGATATAATAACCATCTTCATAGTTTTTTTTTATTAAGTTTTTGAGCAATATAACATGAAAAGAACAAGGGTTCCATTAAGTGTTTTTTTTTGTTGCCTTTTTCTTGCATAAAACCAACTCCATCAATTCCTTTATTTCCTTTTCCAAGGCGAACCTGTAAGCCATCTTTATATTTTTTTGCAACTGTCTCTTTTCTTTAGGTTTAACTGATTTTAAAAAAGGTTTTATTGATGCCTTTCAGTTTTCATACCAGTCATATCTCCTCCACTGAACCTTTCCTTCAATCTGTCCCAAACATTTTTAAGTGCCTACTATTTGCCAGGAAGTATGCTCGGTGCTATGAATAAATAAATGAAGAAAAGAAAGTCCCTGCATCCAAAAAGTTTAGTCTATTAGGGGAGCCAAATACACACACACACACACACACACACACACAGACTCACACATGCGCTCGCGCACACACACTTAAGTATAGATAAAAACATATACAAAATTGATATAAGGTAACTTTTAGGAGAAAAAACAGCTGGGGGAATAAAAGAAAATTTAAGCAAAACCAAGTGAAAGAACACCTGAATCTAACAGCTTAGGAAATGACATTCCAAATTAGCCCATTATAAGAAGGGGCAATTATTTGTTCTCCAGGACCAAGTATGGTCCCTGAGATTAATCTGAGATCGGTTATCTTGTAGGGCTGTTTTTATAGATCTTTCTATATAATATATATATTACATATGTTGTAAATTGTCATGGTTCTTTTCACTTTGTTCTTCATCAATTCGTATATGTCTTAAGTTTCTTTGAATGATTCATACCTATATTTTCTCAAAATAATTATATTCCATTATATTCATATGGAGCAGCTAGGTGGCGATAGAGCACCAAACGTGGAGTCAGGAACACTCGGGTTCAAATTTGGCCTTAGACACTTGTTAGTTGTGTGACCCCTGGATAAGTAGCTTAACCCAGTTGGCTTCAGTTTCCCATCTGTAAAATGAGCTAAGGAAGGAAATGGCAAACCACTCTAGTATCTTCGCCAAGAAAACCTCAAATGGAGTCACAAAGAATTGGACATGACTGAAACAAACTGAACAACAAAATATTCATATACTGCAATTTTTTTAGCCTTTTCCCCATTACTGGGCATCCAACATTGTTTTAAAGTTTTTGTTTCTTTTGCTACCACAATAAGTGATATGTGTGTGTGTGTGTGTTTGTGTGTGTGTGCGTGTGCACGCACGCAAATCTTTCTTTCCTCGACATGACTGGGGTATATAACCAAGACCTGGACTGCCGGGTCACATGCATGAACAGAACAGTTGAGTGATCAATTCACAGCTCTGCTTTTGATCTAATTCATAGTAAAAACACAACAATATGCTTACTCATTGGACGGTGATCTCACGAAACAATATAATCAAAGTAGAAAGAAAAAATATTAAATTGGGAAAAAATTTGAAAGAAATATACAGGCAAAAATACAGCATCTGAAATTTATAAGAAGCAAATACCCAATGAAGAACGCCACAAAGTTCCTATTAGATAAATGCCCAAAGGTTAGGAAACACTTACAAAAGAGGATAAAAATATTTTAAAGAACAACTGAAGTTCAACCTTATTACAGCCCCAAAGAATTGTAAGTTAATATTATTCTGATGTTCTATATCATATCTTGGCAAAAATAGCTGAAAAAGAAAATACTCTGGCATACTTGCATTGTGCAGAAACCTGAATGTGTTTTGAAAGGCAATCTGGCAGCACACAATCTGGCAGTCACAAAAATAATCATGCCTTGGGATCCAATAATTTCACTAAGAATGTTATTTGTTTTTGTTCAAAGCTAACTATATTATATAGTACTTTAAAAGATTTATTCCATGGAAGTTTGTAGAAATTGCACTGAATTTATGGATTAACACATATAGAAAAGTTACTAATTACAAAGTTACTGCATACATGGTTAATACATATAATGTATAAGAGGAAACTTACATCCATCTCGAGACTTCTCTATTTGCTCTCGAAGAAATCTGTCCTTGTGAAGATTGGCATCCCCAAACCAGAAATCTACTTGCTTAGCAATATCTGAAAGCACCTGTTTGACTCTTGACCGCTTCTTTTTTTCTCCCTCTTTTTTCTGTTCAGTGTTTTCCTCTTCCATTGATTTGTCTTGATTGCCAGTTTCTGTTTCCATTACTGTAAAGTTCAGAAATTGAATTTTAAAAAGCATTTAAATTATTTTTCATATTAGCTATAATTTATAAAGTAAAACTTCAGGTAATTTTAGCTTTTTAAGGGTTATTTCTTCAAAGATTTTCTTTTTAATGAGTAGGCTAAAAATCCCTACGTCAATATTCCATAAGAACATTTTTAATCATCTCCAAATATTTTCTACTAATAATCTTAAAGAAATATCACTGACTTGCATTTATTTTTCAATAAACATTTACCGTACTGTAAACGATCAGTGTGTAGGCAATCGGGAGAGAAGAGGGTCTGGACCCTTTATTTCTAAATGAAGGTATATACACAGTGGTCCATATTTGTGTCTATTTCAACATGGTTAATAAATGAACAAGTTCTACTATAGACAATGCTTCATGAAATCTGTTCTCTATATATAATTTGGGATTATTATATTTATACATCCCTAGTGTTTTATGTTTGTTATTAAGCTCATAAAGCAAAATCACTTGTGTAATGTTTAACTTAGGAAGAAAAAAATCTACTTCCCACAAGTACTAGTTATATCAAGCTGTGATGAATATGTGAAATTATAGTCAATACTTATTATCTAGGTCTAGGATATGTGACCCTGGACAGGTGAATCCACCTGAAGCTCTCTCTGATCACTGGAACTTGCTATTTGAGCTCTTATAAGACTGTTAATTGATATTATTCTTGAGTCTGACTCCAGGTATGATCACCAAGGAATGCTCTTGAGCCAATGATGCATGTTGCCAGCAACCCAATGGGTTTTATAACTATGAAGAGCAGGGGGTATTCTCATGGAAAAGGCTAGGAGGACTATTTGCATGAGCTGAGGTAGGATTCTCAATTTCAACAAATCTCATTGTCTCCTAAAGTGGCTATGAGTGGTACTTGAGATAATAGGCTTCTCTCAGGGATCACTCCTTTTGAATCTCTGTACCCCACACATCTGATTTTCTGTGTGGTTGCTGTTTTTAAAATCCAGGACAATACCCAAACTACTACTAGCAGAGGTACAAATATTTAAAATCTGTGACATGTTATATTATTGAAACCCACCATAAAAAAAATCACACTTAACTAAATGGCATTTTCATACCAGGGATGCAAATATGGTCCAACATTAAGGAAAACAATTAATAAAATCAACCATATTAAAAACAAAAACATCCAAAACTAGAAGATTATCTCAACAGATGCAGAAAAAGTGTCTGACAAAGTAAAACCGGTTATGCTTAAAAGCCCCACAAAATACAGACAAAGAGCAGAGGTAATGATGGAGTGCTTGGACCCCAGTTCCAAAATCACATTTCTCCCTAGGCTCAAAACAATGTCTCAGACAATTTCTCTCCAACCCAAGGCAATATGATCCAGCAAAACAGGACAGCATGCCCTAGCAAAACATTTATCTCTCTTTCTGATACAGTAGCCAGGTGTACCTATAGACTTTATTAGTTTGAACTGGCTGTGTAATGGCTCATAGAGATAGTTACTACTCACATTACCTATCACATGTATCCTAGACTTAGATATATGTATACTCCCTTACGTTTACTTTGTCTAATAAGACATTGATGGAGGCAGCCTGGGTATTTCCCAGTCAGCCCTGACTCTTAGTTGACTTAGGCCTAAAACCATACCTCCAAGCAGCTCCCCCTTAGGCTATTTCCCAGTGAACTCTGGGTAAAATACCTGAGCAGAAGATACAAAAGGAACTTGTTCCCTTAAGAAATGACCACTCCTTAACCACTCCCTAATCCCACCCTGAATCACCTAGTTAACATATGTGGCATATGTTTTACTACAGTTTATCTTACATAAACATTAACTGTACCCCTCTAAATTTGCAGGTTCCCTAAGAACTCTTGCCTGCTGAAAAGTGTAACAATAAACCTTTGCCAACTTGACTTAAACAATGCTTGAGACCTCAAATTCATTCCAGACTGCCCCTCCCTGTCAGTGAACTCCAGTTTTGGGGTTCCTGGACTCCATGAACCCCCATCAGTGGCTCACTCAACTTGGAAAGTGGGCCACTATACTTTATGTCAGCAGCTAGGTGTCTCAGTGAAGGGGCCTAGAGTTAGAAAACTTGAGTTCAAATCCAGCCTCAGACACTAACTAGCTGGGTGATCATATGCAAGTCACCTAACCCTGTGTGCTTCACTTCCTCATCAGTAAAATGAGCTGGAGAAGAAAATACCACTCCAGTATTCCTTGCCAAGAAAGCTCCTGAATGGGGTCACAAAGAGTTAGACACGACAGAACAACAACAACAAACTTTATGTTAGCATGTTTGAAACTTCTGGCTTAAAGGAATCTTAAAAAAAAAAGTTAAGAATTATCTATCTAAAGCTAAAGTAGCATATGTATTGGGGAAGTACCTAAACCTTTCCCAGTAAATACAGGAGTAAATCAAGGATTCCTTTGCTATTATTTAATAAGGTTGTAAACATGCTAGCAATAGCAATAAGAAAAGAGGAAGAACCTAGAGACATAAAAGAGGCAAAGAGGAGAATAAAACTACTTCTATCTACTGATTATGTGATGACTTACCTAGAAAACCCATATTCAGCAAAGAAACTGAGATATTTAGTACACTTCAGTAAAATAGCAATCTACAAATTTAAAGCCACAAAACCCAACAGCATTTCTGTACAATAATAACAAAATCCAAGAAAAAATAATGGAAAAGGAAGTCTCATTTAAATAATTACAAAATATAAAAAAAAAATTTAAATCCACCTACCAAAGCACACTCAATATCTATAGAGATTCAATCACAAAATGTTTCTCAAAGAAATAAAGAGCAATTTAAATAGAGGAATATTCAGTGCTGGTGGTTGAGTTGTACAAATGAGATAAAAGTAACAATACTAATAAAGTTAATTTACTGATGTGGTAGAAGAAATATCTTAATTCCTTCACCCATAAAAATCAGGATAGTTTTTCCATAAAAAGTATTGAAAACTTGAATGTCTCAGGGGAACCAAAGGCTCAGGTAGATGACTTTCTGGTTGAGCATGAAACAGCCACAAGGAGGTCTGGGTGAGCTGGGCTGGTGGGAAAAAACTGGGCAACTCAGACAAGGGAACTTTGGTCAGCTGAATCTTCTCAAGGTGTCCTTCACTATATATCTTTGTTGAACATCCTTCTCCTTATATGGCTAAGTAAATTTCATATTTGTAACTACTGAATGACCTACCAGTATCTCATTTTGTTCTAATATCAAACCTAAAACTACCAAAGGAATGGCTTAAGTCAGGCTCAGCCCAGAACTACAGATTTAATGCTATACCAAACTACCAAAGAGGTACTTCATGAAGCTAGACAAAGTAACAAAATTTATTTGGAGGAACAAAAGAAAAAAGGTAGGAATGAAAGGGGAATAGCACTTATAGACCTCAAATTCTATTATGAAGTTGTTGTTCAGTCATTGAGTCATGTCTGACTCTTCATGATCTCATGGACCACAGCATGCAAAGCTCTTGCATCCTCTACAATCTCCCAAAGTCTGTCTGATGGAGTACAGTCTTTGGGAACCCCCTGGAACTCTCCTTGAATCTTCACCACTTGATCTGGAATTTGCCTGAGGCCATAAGCCTTTCATTATCTAGGCCCCAATCTCTACCTAGCCTAGCCCTGTATGGTTGAGCTGCTTCCCACCTTGACCCCATCAAAATCCCATTCTCTTGGTTCCGGGAGTCTGGATCTCTAGTCACCCCAGTCCCATAAAGATCCTCCTTAGACTCCTCCTCTAGTCAACCCAGACAAGCTGACCACCCTTCAACCCCTCCCACAATCCCACGAAGCTCCATCTTGCCTCCATAAAGGGGCTCAGATTCAATCTAGCTCAGCTTAGATTGAATCTAGCCTGCTGGCATTGGCGGCACAAATGCTCAGGCTCCCTAAGAGTCCACCCAACATGGCAAATCTTTAATAAACTTTGTTTTTCCTTGACTGAGAAGGCTTGAGTCGAATTCATTCTGCAGGACTCAGTGTGTCAGTATTTTTGGGTCTCGAGCACCCCTAAAAACATATGGTTCCCTAACCTCATCATGTCCAAGCTTGTGTTCACAGTTTTCCATGATGATATCTATCTCATCTTCTGCTGTCCCTTTTTCCTTTCGCCTTCCATCTTGTCCAAATCAGCCTTTTCCAAACGGATTTATGCTTCAGTATTTAACTCTTCAGTGAATAGCCTGAATGAATTTCTTTATTTAAATTTTTTTTTTATTTTTAGTTTACAACACTTGGTTCTACATAATTTTGAGTTCCAGATTTTCTTCCCTCTCTCTTCTGCTCCCTCCCCAAGACGGCATGGAATCCCACATAACTTCCATGTATAACTTCACATTGAATTAATTTACACACTAGTCAAATTATAGAGAAGAATTGTAGTCAATGAAATGAATCATGAGAAAGAAGGAACAGGACCAAAAAAAAAACCCAACCCAAAAACAAAAACAAAAGAGAGAAAAAGAAAAAATAGGGGGAAAAAACGGCTAGCATGAAGTGTGCCTCAATCTGCATTCGTACTTCATAGTTCTTTCTCTGGATGTAGAGAGCATTCTCCATCGTGAGTCCTTTGGAGTTGTCTTTGTACCTTGTGCTGCTGAGAAGAGTGAAGTCTGTCAGGGTTGGTCCTCACAGAATCCATATATCTGTGGTTGTGCATAATGTTCTCCTGGCTCTGCTCCGTTCACTCAGCATTATGTTGTGTAGATTTTTCCAGGTTGTTATGAAGTCTGTATCATCCCCATTTCTTATAGCACAATAGTATTCCATTACTTTCATATACCACAGCTTGTTCAGCCAGTCCCCAATTGATGGGCATCCCTTTAATTTCCAATTCTTAGCTACCACAAAAAGAGCTGCTATAAATATTTTTGTACATATGGGTCCTTTGCTTGTGTGATCTCTTTGGGATACAACCCTAGAAGTGGTATTGCTGGGTCAAAGGGTATGAACATTTTTATAGCTCTTCGGGCATGGTTCCAAGTTGCTCTCCAAAATGGCTGGATCAGTTCACAACTTCACCAGCAACGTAACCAATGTTCCAATTTTCCCACATCCTATCCAGCATTTATCATTTTCTTGTTTTGTTATTTTAGCCAATCTGACAGGAGAGATGTGGTATCTAAGAGTTGTTCTGATTTGCATTTCTCTAATCAGTAGTGATTTCGACCATTTTTTCATATGCCTATAGATATCTTTAATTTCTTCCTCTGAAAACTGCCTGTTCATATCCTTTGACCATTTCTCAATTGGGGAATGACTTGTCTGAATGAATTTCTTTAAATGTAGACTGATTTGATTTCCTTTCGAGAGGCCCAGAGATTCTCAAAAGTGCTCTCCAGCACCACAATTTGAAAGCATCAATTCTGTGGTGATCAGCTTTCCTTATACTTGCCTACAGTCACCCACGTAGTAAGTCTGAGGCCACATCTGAACTCAGGAAGATGAGTCTCATTTTCCCATTCTGGCATTCTGTGCCACACAGCTGCCCATACTATAAAGTAGAAATCATCAAAAACACTTGGTACTGGTTAAAAAAAAAATAGGAAAGTAGATAAACGGAGCAGACTAGCCAAAGAACAATAAGAAATAATGGAATTCAATAAGTCTGTTCTATAAACTTGAAAACGTAAATTACTTTAGAAAAAAGGGCCTTTTTGATAAGAACTGTTGGGAAAACTGGAGGAAAAACCTATGGCAATAGGATTCTACTTGTCTCCTGGTCTCAAGTCTCTCCCCACACCAATCCATCATCCACTCAGCTGTCAAAGATTTTATAAAGCACAGCCTGAAACTGTTACTCCCCTATGCAATACTTTATTGTCTTCCTATTACTTTCAGGCCTTAACAATTTGGCATTAACCTACATTTTTAGGTTCATTATACATTATTTCCTTTCCTGTACTAGTCAAGCTACTTTGCTTTTCCTCACACTAGACACTCCATCCCCTGCCTCATTTGGCAACCTATATGCAGTTCCTCATGCTTTGAATGTCACTGCTTACCGGTATTTGTTAGAATCCGGGATTTCTTTTAGGACAGCTCAACAGCCACCCACTTAAAAAAAAAAAAAAGGCTTTTTGGCTCCTCTTCCCCAAGTATACTCTACCTCCCCAAACAACTTTGTATTACTTTGACTATTTTCAGTATGTAATTGTGCATGTATGTGTTGTTTCCTCTGACAGAATATGAGTTCCTTGAAAGCAAGGACCATTTTGATTTTTATATCAGTGTTTAAGCACAGTGTTTGGCACATAAATAGGCAATTAATAAATGCTAGTTGACTGAGTAATTATAAAGGTTCCCACCTCTCTCTCTTTAGGGCTAACACCATCTCAGCAGCAATACAGTCATGCATCAAGATGACAAAATAATAAAAATGTTTTACAAGCTGTTTTGCTAACTATTCAAAATTATAAAGGTCAGCAAGTCACCAAAAGAATTGGAAAAGATTAGGAAGGTAATGCTGTCAAGGCTGAGCTGAAAGGTCACACAGCTTTAGGTTCACACTGAAACTGGAATCTGAAATCCTACTATTTCCAGAGACATTGTGACAGCTACTAATTTTCAAATAATAAAAACGTTAATCTTATCTATGGTGATTATAAACACAAAGCTTTGTGGAGATAATATGTTGAATTAAACTATATCTTTTGATAAACATTTTTAATTTGGAGAATTCTTGCCATCCCCTAAAAGAGATATTTGGGATAAATTTAAGTGAACTAAAAGAATTTTAGTGAACTAAGAAGAACTTGGTTCTCCTAAGTTCTATCTACTAAATAGAAGGACAAGTGAACTAAATAGGATTTTTGCTATTTTTCAAAACTGTCATGAAATGCCTCAAGACATAACTGGAATGGAGTGAAACTAATGTTATAAATCAATGATTTAATCTAGTCATTTAGTTACTTATTCATCAAGTAACAGTTTCTATGAATACATCAACCCAGTCATTCAGCGAAAGACAGACACTGTTCCTCAAATAATTTACAATTAAATAGGTGTTCTATGTACATGAGAGTACATTTAGTATATAAGAGAGATTGAAACAAAGTGCTATAAGGAATTGGGAGGAAGGAAAGATCCTGCTCAGCTAGAAGGATAAGGAAAGGCTTCATGGAGATAGTGGTACTTGAAGCTTCCTTGAAGAATGGAGAGGATTTGAAAAAGCAAAGTTCAAAGATTGTGAGTAGGAAGGGACCTCAGACGTCATCTAATTTACACCGAGTACTTTACAGATGAGAAAATTGAGGGCTAGAGAGAATTGACATGCTAAGGGCATAAGAGACTTTCTTAATGCTACTCTTTCCATTACACCATGATGCTGTTCATTCTGTGTTAAACTCGAATAGAAATGGATCCCTATGGCTGAATATTGACTTAGAAAACCACAAACTAGCATTATCTATGTTATATTGTTTTTTTAAAAATTTAATTTGTTAAAAATTTCCAAATTCCATTTTAATCTGGTCCAGGCTGTACTTGGGAGCAAATTATGGTCAGCTCATTTGATATTTCTGGCCTAATCCACTGCTCTCATTTTTTGCTCCTGGGACACTTTTAAATTTTCTTTTTTATTGTAAATTTAAACATAAAATATGAACATTTCAATATAAAAAGCTCAGTTGTGTTCAAGTATGATTTCTTCTACATAGATGACTCCCTCATCCTAGCAAATCACCCCAAGGAAGCGATGGGAGGTAGCATGTATCAAAGCAAGTCCAACCACCATTACCACCATTTCTCCTAGATCCTGATGGAGATCATCAGTACCTTGAACCCAAGAGCCTTAGGAATAGCAATGCCCCCCAGCCCACTGGCCCTGATTCCTATCTAGGCCTCATAGCTAGCTAGCACTGAGGACAGCAATCATGGTAGAAAGTGGTCCATGCAAACGCTACCATATACCAATCACTAATCATGTTTGTGATCTACTGGCAGGTAACCCCAAGGTCCCTGAGAGTGGTAGCATTACCTCTCCTCGACCCAGAAATACTTATTCTAATCCAGCCCCTAAAACCATCATCCAGGGAAGGAACTCCAGTGGAGAAAGGACCAGCCATCCCCACCAACTGCCACCTATGAGGCAGTCATACCAACCCTAAGCAGCAAGACATCCTGACCAAGAGAGGGGGGCAGCATATGCCAGCCAAGTCAAACTAACAGCACCTACTCAACTAACACCTACTCTTAGATGCTGATAGAGAAGGCCCAGGACTGAAAAGCCTTAGGCACAGCAGTTCTTTCCCAGAATATTAGCCTTATGTTCAGCCCAGTCCTCAAAGTCATCAAGTAGGGGAGCGATCACTGTAGGAATGGGGATGCATTAGAAGTAGTAAGCACTCACTACTACCACCATCACCAATACCAATTGCTACTGATGGGTAAACCAAAGTCCCTACAAATGGCAATACCCTCCAGATGCCAGTCCTACAGTCCTTGAAACAACCATCTTGAGAAGCAACTTCTATGTTGGGAGTTGCTTCTGTAGATGCTGCAGCCACAGCTACTGAAAATCCAGAAGAGAGAGTTCTTGTCACAAAGGTCTTTGGCACTGTCAAATTTTAACACCAGAGGCTGGTATTTTATCAGTAGAAATGACTTAAAGAAAATGCATTACCATCTGCTTTGCTGTTGTACTTAAGGACCTTGGCATCTTTTCATCTGACTAGAATTCGAGCTTCTTGAAAGCAGGGACTACCTTCCTGACATCATCTCATGTTGTCATCTCCAGAAACTCATCATTTTGGAAAATGAAATAGACTTCAAAATTCACACCTCCTCAACAGCCCCTGCCTCTGGGGCCCCCATTTCTTTCTGCTTGGAGCTCCTCTCTGATTCTCCAGCATTTAAGGAGGGCACCTAAGGATTCATCCTGATAATTTTCCATTTAGCACATCATTCTGTAAGACGAAATCAACTCTTAAAACTCCTATCTCTCCAAATCATTTTCCACTGGGTTGTATGACTTCATCATGCCTCCAAGCCAGGTAACTCCACCACCCATTTTCAACTTCTTTTTTGTTTCCCTGGCATAATACCTGGCATGCAGTAGGTGCTTAATAAATGTTTACTGACTGATTCTAAGTATCGCCAGCACTTAGCACAGAATTTTTCATTACATACAGTAAGCACTTAGTTTTTTCATTCATTCATAGAGGACTGCAGATGATACTATGAACTTTCATTTCCAATTTATTATGGCAGAGAAGAAATAAAGGAAAGTATGTCACAGACAGTTTATGGGTGCTGAAACACTTTTATATTCATTATCTCATTTCATTCTCTGAATGCTAAGTTCAACTATTATAATTTCTAGTTTAAAGGTGAGGAAATAGCCTCAGAAGGGTTATGTGACTTTTTGAAAGTCACATTGCTATTAAGCAGCACAATAGAGACAGCCAGGACAATCTTACATGGTAAATACATGTTCTCATAAGTGTAAAAATATCTCTTAAAACATAATTGATATGGAAATATGCTTTAACCTATATTGACTTGCTTACTGTCTCAGAGAGAGAGTAAGGGAGAGGGGGGGGAGACTCTAGAAATCAAAATTTAAGAAAAAAAAACTGTTAAAATTGTTTTTACATGTAATTGGGAAAAACATTATTTTAAAAAACCTATATACTGATGACGAAGTTGTAACAACAATGCTACTTACTGCTACTGTGGCTGTATAAAGCCAAGAACACCAGCACACAGGAGGGTTGCTAGCACTAGTTCTCTGATTTGCTTTTCTAAGGAAAGCAACTTTAAGGGGTTAACAATCTCACTTTAATTAAACATTTAATTAAATTTAATTAATTAAACATTATCATTTACTTAGTTCAGGGGGAAAAGTCAGCACCCTGAACTTCAGAGAAAATACAAACAGAAATTACAAACAGATTAACAGACAGGCTTTTTTCTGATCAAGACATAACATACATAGTTACCAGAGAGAAGCGCCAACATCTGGGTTTTCAAAGGGTGGGGCTTTGACGGCTACCCAGGGTCCTGTCACCAACACTCTTTCAATGAGTATACCCCCAGAGGTGAAACCTAACCTTTGAGCACATACACCCCTGTTCAGGGCCCTGAGGGTTCAGGGCCTAGTTATCATTTAGGGTGTGGCAAAGTTCTTCAATCGCTAGCACCACATCATATCCATTGTTTCCAAACAATGACTCCCCATTGCCTTAGTGCTGAGAAGTACTCCAAAACAAAAGACAAAAAAAGGTCTCACTTTACCTGCTCCATTCAAACAAAGGCAAGACTCATTAAAGGCACTTGACTGCCTAAGTTCCAAAAGAGAAGACAACAAAAAAGTCCCACCCTTCTTACCAAAACAAAAGTCTGCCTTCAATTTGGAAGAACAAGTCTAAGAGATAAAGAGGTACAGTAGTTTATTTTAAAAATCAGGATATACAGGTTCGCTATGCTTTTCCTGCAAAGGAACTTCACATCCCCTAGCCCACAGCCACACTGCCTTTATATCACTGACAGCAGACTTTTTGTAAAATGAGTAGGAGCGGGAAATGGCAAATCACTCCAGTTTCTTTGCCAAGAAAATCCCAAATGGGATCATTATGAGTCACACATGATGGAAAAAAAAAAAGAAACAACTTCTTGCCTCTAGGCCCATTGCAAAGTAATGGAGCTGGGAATAAAAATAATAATAACTAGCATTTATATGGTGCTAAACATGGATCAAGCACTTTACAAATATTATTTCATTTAATCCTCATAACAACTCTGGTAGGTAGGTGCTATTATCATCCTTATTTTACAGACAAGGAAACTAAGGCAAAAGGTACTTGAATGACTTGCCCCAGACAACTTCTGTGAGGCCACATTTGAATCCAAGTCTTCCTGCCTTACAGCCCAGTGCTCTATCCATTGCACCATCCAGCTGCCCCTCAAATCTCCTGACTTCAAGTCTAATACTTTTATTACAACTTCATATCCATTATATCAGCTAACTGCTTACTGATTTAGTGGCAAATTAAACCTATGGAATGCTAAGTGTCTGGCACACAGGTGTCACAAAATCTTGATTAAGGGGTAAACTAAAGGGAGGGAAATCAAGTCACCTATTATCTATTAAGGGTTTATATTGTGCCTGGCATCATGCTAAGCATTGGGAATGAATGCAAAAAAAAAAAAAGTCCCTCCCCTCAGGGAGGTTCCAGTCTAACAAGGCAGCCAACATGCCCACAATTCTGTACAGACAAGTTATATACAGGATCAACTAGAGAGAATCTCTGAAAACACACTAAAAATAAGGACCAGGAAAGGCGGGTGTGAGTGGAGACTTGAAGGAAGCCAGGAGGCAAGGATGAAGGGGGCGGGGGCAGTATTCCTGGCTTGGGGGCAGAGATGGGGGCTCTTCCTGGTGAAACAGCCATGGGCCTAGCAAGACTGGATGGAATGCGCAACGACGGGCAGGTGCTTAATAAAAGCTTACTGACTGATTAGACCGTAAACTAATGGGGTTAAATGCACAGCACTTGGCACACAGTTGGCGCTTAATAAATGCTTGTTGAATGATTAGGTGGCAAATTAGACGGACAGACTATACAGTGCTCGGGTCAAGGTCGGTGCTTAATAGACATTTATTGACTGACTAGTGAAATGGGCGTGTCTCGGGGGATTCAAACCCTGCCCCCTCCCCCGCCCCCCAGCTCAGGGGCTGCCCCAACTCAAGACTACGAGGGGGCGGGGACGCCCGAAGTCCTTCTGCGCATGCACTCTGACACAAAGGCGAGAGGGAGGGTCTGAGGGGAGAGAGATGAGGGGCGGGGGAAGAGAGAGGCAATTAGGAAGGTGCGGGAAGTGAAGCCAAACAGAATAAAAAGGCGGATAGGGGCCTGACCCTCGCGGGGCATCCCGCCTAGCACGTCTCGATCTCTTTCACTTACTCAGTTCAGTCCCCCAGGCAACGGGTCCAGACACGGCGCGTTTCTGAAACGGTCTCCTCCTCCCCGCTCTTCCCAGTTGCTGGGGCCTGCGCGTCACGCACTGTGCGACCGGAGCCGCCGTCCCGCCCGCGCGCGGGAAGACCTGGAAGAAGCCGCGCGATTGGTGACTTCTGACGGCGGGGGCGGGGCGCGCCAGAGGGCCTCGTCGCGGAGCAGTGACGTTATCGCCCTTCCCGGGGAAAAATTCGAAAATCCGGACTTGTGGCTGGGCCAGGTGACCCCCTCCAAAAAAGTCCTCTGTGTGTTTGTGTTGGGGAGGAGTGGTGTGTGTGGTCGATGTCTGTGTGCGTGTGTTGTTCTGCCTTTGTATGTGACTGTGTTGTGTGTGTGGTGTGTGTCTGCGTGTTATCCGTGTTTGAGTATCTTTATGTGTATTGTTTGTGTATGTGAGTGTCTTTGTTTTGTTTGTGCCTGTGTTTGGGTATCTTTGTGTATATTGTGTGTCTGTGTTGTTGCGGGTGGGTTCACGTGGGGGGTTGGGTGGGGAATTCCGAGGTGAAGAATTCTTGGTCCAATTCTTGGGCCAGAGCTAAGCCCACCTCCCCACATCATGCCCCGCAGCCAGCACGGTGTCTGGCACACAGGAAATGCTTGTTGTCTAGGAAAAGGGAAGAGATGAGGTTTGGAGCGTGCTTAGATTGCCCAGGGCTAGGAAGGGCCCAAGGCCCTGGAGGTAGGAGGCACCGAAATGCCAAAGACCTGCTGCGTCTGAAGGGAGTCAAGTCAGCAACATTTATTGAGTGCCTGCTGTGTGCCAGGCACTGTGCTAATCATAGAGGATAAATTGAGTGCCTACTGTGTGCTAGGCACTGTGCTAAGCCAAAGAGATGCAATTAGAGGCAAAAAAAAAAAAATCATCACAGGCCCCGACCCCAAGGAACCCACAGTCTTATGGGTAAGACCTAATGCAAACAACTTTGTATAAACAAGATATTAAAAAAAAAGATAAATTGAGATAGCTAGTAGATAAGAGCATAAGACCTGGAGTCAGGAAGACTTGAATTCAAATATGGCCTCAGAAGATGCTAGCTGCAAGACCCTAGCCTGGTCATTTAACCTCTATCTGCCTCAGTTTTCTCATCTGTAAAATGGAAATAAAAACATCATCCGACTTCCCAGGCTTGTTGGGAGGATGTTGTTGATCCGTTGTATCTTACTCTTTGTGACTCTGTTAGGGATTTTCTTAGCAAAGATACTGGCATGGTTTGCCATTCCCTTCTCCAGCTCATTTTACAGATGAGGAAACTGAAGCAAACAGGGTTAAGTGACTTGTCCAGGGTCAGACAGCTAGTGTCTCAGGAAGATGAATCTTCCTGACTCTCAGCCCAGCACTCTATCTGCTGTGCCACCTCACTGCCCTATTAGTGAAAATAAAAGAAGTTAACATGTAAAGGGCTTTGCAGGTTTTTCAGAGCACTATATAAATAGCCACAAATTCTAGCTGCCATAAATTGGGAGGCAATCAATCAAAAAACATTTTATTAAACACATTCTAAGCCCTGGGGATATAAAAACAGGCAAATCTAATGGCACTGCCTGCCGAGAGCTAGGAGATGGAGACTAGGAGGGGTTGGGGACAAGCCAATGAGAATCTCAACTCTTCTGCTTTTTACCTGTGTGGTCCCCATTCAGATCTTCAGTTTTCTCATCTTCACAGTAAGGGTACTTTAGACTATATTGACACCTGTGGTCCCTCTCAGCTCTACTTCTGTGCTTTGAGATCCTCAAGGGACTAAGGCAGAAGTGAATCCTGCAGGACTTCCAGAAACTTTAGTGTGTCTTCTTGATGATGTGGAGTCAGGAGGAATCTTAAGACTTCATCTGGGCCTGTGGTTCTTGAAATATGTTTTGTTCTGTGGATTTTAGGTTTGGGTAAACCCTGGGCACATCACTTAACCTGGCTCAGTGGCTAGAGCGCTGGGACTTCAAATTGGGCCTCAGACACTCAATAGCTGTGTGACACTGAGAAAGTCACTTAACCTCTGTTTGCCTTAATCGACTGACTGGAGATCTAAATGGTAAACCAGTCTAGTGTCTTTGCCAAGGATACCCCAAATGGGGCACAAAGAGTTGGATACAGCTGAACAACAACAAAAGATCCTCTAGAGAGGGGTTCTTTATCTTTTTTGGGTCATGGTTCCCAATGGTAGTCTAGTGTGAGAGAGGGAATGTTGTTTTTTTTTTTACCAACATTCAAATGGAAGGAAAAGAGAAAGGTTAGTGAAAATAAAAATATAATTTACTTCCCTGGCAGAGCTAAGGGACCCCATGAAAATATGCCCACAGACAGCCATTGTCCTGGACAAGATGTTCTTAACTTTTTTTGTGTCATGGACTTCCTTGGCAGTTTGTCAAAACCTAGAGACTCCTTAGAATATTGGGCTTGAATGTATAACATCAAACCCATAGGATTACAAAAGAAACCAATTGCATTGAAATACAATTATTAACATTAAGAAACAAAAACCAAGTTCATAGACCCAGGTTAAGAACTCCTGCAAAAAAAAAAAAAAAAGATCCTAAAAACCCAACCCCCACAACACCCAGAAAAATTGTTGTTCAGTTGTGTCTGACTCTCCGAGACTCCATTTGGGGTTTTCTTGGCAAAAATACTGAAGAGATTTGCCATTTCCTTCTCTAGCTCATTTTACAAAGAGGAAACTAAGACCAACAGGGTTAAGTGACTTACCCTACATCACACAGATAGTGAATGTCTGAGGCCATATTAGAACCCAATATCCGCTGCACCATCTGGCTGCTGGTTAACAACGATTTTACAAGAACTGGTAAATGGATGCCTGGACTTTGTGAAGAATAGAGCCTTCAACCACCTATTTGTAAACACATGTCAGAAAGTAAACATTTTGTAAGTAGGAGTCCTTTCATTCTTTGTACTTGTATTCCCAGATGACTTTGTACCGCGTTTGGCACATAGTAGGCATTGATTGAATATGTCAATCAACCAAATCAATAAATCAGTTGAATCAGATAAATGTTGATTGATTGAAAATAAACCATACAAGAGAGCTGTTCTATTTGCAGTCTAATCTCCCTCTTCGCATTCACTTTTAGATGGCATAATACTTAAATAAATCACAAATAGGTCTCTCCCCATTAACAATCCTCAATCCAGTAAATTCTTTCTTAAATATAGAATCTTATTATTTAAATTCCTTGTTTAGCCCACCTATGTTTTGAATCAGCTTTGACTTGTTCAGCCTGATGTGAGGGGGGTGAAAAAGTCCTACTCTGATGGTATAGATGTAACCCTGGGTTCTCAAAGGCTGCGGAGGCTGAGAGTCCTGGCAGGCTTCAAGTAAGGGCCCAGCAGTAGATCATTTTTAGAAGACTAGCCTGTATTTAAAAAACAAAATTTATAGATATGCATCAGTAGGTTCGGTACTTGGTTTTAAATTCTTTGGTTATAGCAATCCTTTAAATATTCCCATTTCTGAATCTTTGACTTTTGATAAGTAATCTTAGTTGTAATTAGCCTTTCTGCATAAAATTTTAGAATTTGAACTCTAAACCAACTTTCTCTTTAAAACATGTAAAGTCCCAGAAATGGATTGATTGACTGTTAAAGGGAACAAGAGAAAAAGAATATCCTACAGTTTTTATATGGAATGTAGGAAATCCCCAATTTATGACTTAGGCCTTGCCTCAGAACACAGAAGCCTATTTAATTGGTCAATAAATAGTCACTTTGCTAGAGTGTTTTCTGCTACTGTATTTACAGATTGTATGATTGCAACCCTTGCTGCAACAGCTTATTGACATAGACTGAAAATAGAAGCTTATATTCAAAACACTAGGGAGCCATCTTGTGGCAGTTCTGAAGCAATTTAGAAAACTTTGAAATCGGAGTTTGATGTTCAAGGATGGTAAGATTTTACAGTTGAAAGAGTACTTTTACAGGTGAAAAACTGAGGAACAAAAGGGATAAGTAATTTGTTTAGAGGTGGTAATGATGAGGTCAGGGAACCATGTTTTTAGGGGTGGTCGAAACCCCAAAACACCAACACATTGGGTCCTGTTCTAATGAATTCGACTCAAGCCTTGTCCAGCCAAAGAAAAACAAAGTTTATTACAGATTTGCCATACTGGGTATTCTTAAGAAGTCTCACCATCTGTGCCACTCATTTTCGTAAGCTGGCCAGATTCAGTCCACTGAGCTAGATTGAATCTGAGCACCTTCCTGGAGGCAAGATGGAGCTTCTATACAGAAAGATTGTGGGAGGGATCTGGGGTGGTCCTGGGGTGATGGGAGGAGGGGTCTAAGGAGGAGCTTGATGGGACTGGGGTGAGGTCAGACTCCAGGAACCAAGTGAATGGAATTAAGGGTGGGAAGTAGCTGAAGACTACCTGGGGAATAATGGACAATGCAGGGCTAGGCTAGTTTAATGGTAACAGATTTGGGCTTAGACATTTTGATAGGATCAAGGGTGGAAACTAGCCTAAGGCAAACGCCTCATGGAGTGGGAAGATTCAAGGGGACTCCCACAGTCTAAACCCCATCACTAACTAGCAGAACCACGGTTCAGACTTGGGTTTCTTAACTCCCAAGGCCAGTGCTATTTCTACAACTCCATGCCCAGATTTGGAAACATTCGGTTTTAAAATCAAGCAAAGAAACTTTTCTGATACAAGTTTCGAGTTGAATTTATTCTTAGGTTGCCATGTACAAAGAAAAGATAACATTTAATGTTTTTTAAGGTACCTGGAACAGGTTACAAATAAGGTTATACATTCCAAATTTAAATTTTTATTTGTATTTTCTCATCAGTGACAACCTCTGTGAATGCTGTATATGCCCAGGACAAAATGAGCAAGTGCTCCAACAGTTGTTGAAGATTTATTGGTCCCTGGTGGATTTTATCTTCAGCATAAACAATGACAAGTCAAGAATTTATTGTAAGTATTTAATTCTTTGATTTTAGTATTTCAGTATTTGATTCATGTATTTCACAAATAAAAGTATAGGATTATTGAAAACTATCTCTTCTGTGCTTTAATAAATAAGGTACTATATACTCATCAAAAGATGAAGAAATCAAAAGTATGGAATGATGGAATACTGAAGACCAGTTCCTCAAATAAAGTAGGTTGGAGATAATTTATTAATGAGTCTAAAAGTTTGATGCTTAAATTCATATTTGAACATTAAGAAAATTACATCAATTATAATGTATGGACTCTGACTTAGATTTAAAAATCCAAATATTACAGTGGGTAGTTAAGAAATAGAATCTCAATGAGTATTTGATTTAACTAATTATTAATTGTGCCTTTGATTGAATTCACAAGTTTACCTATTAATTACCCATGGTAATTTTCCAGGAAAAAACCGTAGTACATTAATGTTTAACATTTTAAAAAGTGAATCCACATGCTATCTGAGACACTTTATCACCTACTTTTCTGTAACATAAACCTTCTGATATCAATATGCCAGTTTTTTCACTGCCCACCAAATACTCCAATTTAATTCTTACCTCTTCTCCTTTCCCTGCACCCTGACATTCTATATATCCAGACCCCACTGTTTTTACTTTCTAAAACAG
Source organism: Phalanger gymnotis (assembly GCA_028646595.1). NCBI lineage: Eukaryota > Metazoa > Chordata > Mammalia > Diprotodontia > Phalangeridae > Phalanger > Phalanger gymnotis. The sequence continues at coordinate 277,664,787 of CM053623.1, forward strand.
AAACACTTCCACAAGACTCACACCACCTCTAATACCATTTCTCTTTAACCCTTGCATTGTGTTTTGAACTGATAAATAAATTTTACTCCTTATCTTCCCAACTAGCCATCATTATAAGATCTTGTAAGGGCAATACTTTGGTCTTTTATATCTCTCTCAGTGCTTAGCATAGTGCTAGAATAAATGATCAATAAATTCTACCCCAAGTAAATAAATAAATACAAACTAATGTGATAGGTGGTGTTTGAAATATGACAAAATCAATACATTTTATGTGATTTATCTAATAATTGTTAATTTCTTTTAGGAAATAAAGAATTTAAAATGTTTTCATGTTAATTTTATTTTTTAAATATTGTTTTATTTTAATGTAGGCAACTTTATATGATGACAAAGGACTTTGCTTGGACAGCTTATTTCTTCGACAGTCTGAGGTATTTTAATATTTTTTCTTAATTTTTAAAATCACTTCCAGAATCACTTTGGAATAACCTTTTTGTAAAAATAGTTAATAAAAAGTACATGTCCTTTTAATGTTTTTACTGTAAACTTAAACCATTAACCGGAAAATAATACCCAAAGTAACATACGAAATGAGGAATAAACTCCAACATAAACTTTAGCATTTAACAAGATAGAACCAAATGACAGTAAGCAAGCAAAAATGTTTTTGTTCTCTATTCCTTTGCATAGGAGTCTAACAAGTTTTGTGTTTTCTTTCCTTGTTTTCTTTTGGATAATTGTTACTGTGAATACAGTTCTGATTATTATGATTTTGCTTTGCCTCACTTTGTATAGGCCTTTTCATGTTTCTCTGTGTGCTCTGTACTATCTTATTTTCAGTAGCACCACAGTATTTCATTGCTTTAATACTCTGCATGTTTTTTCTGTATTGGTGCTATAAGGTGATTATAGTCATAGATTTAGAATTGGAAAGAACCTTAGTGTTCATCTGTTCCTATCCCCTCATTTTACAGATGAGGAAACTGAGGCCCAGAGAGATTAAAGTGATTTGCCCAAGGCCCCACAGGTAGCAGTGCTTTCATTTTCTCTCCTCTCATTATATTCTTAACCCCTTATAGTCTGGCTTTTCCACCTTATCTTTCCACCAAAACTCCCCTCTCCTAAGTTACCAGTGCTTTCTTACTTGCCAAATCCAATGGCCTTTTCCCAGTCCTCGTTCTCCTTGATTGCTCTGCAGCCTCTGAAACTGTTGGTCACTCTCTTCTTGATATTTTCTTCTCTCTAGGTTTTCAGATTGCCACTTTTTCTTGGTTCTCTTACCTATTTGACTCTTCCTTTTCTGTCTCCTTTGATGAATCTTCTTCCAGATCATGCCCTCTTAACCATGTGTGTCCCTCAGGGGTCTGTCCTGGGCCCTCTTCTCTTCTCCTTCTATACTGTTTCACTTAGTGATCTCATCAGCTCTCATGGATTTAATTGTCATCTTTATGCTGATGATTCTCATATCCACTTTTCCTGCCCCAATCTCTCTGCTGACTTTTAATCTTGAAATCTCCAACTGCCTTTCAGACATCTCCAACTCGATGTCTTGTAGATGTCTTAAACTCAATATGTCCAAAACAGAACTCATCATGTTTTCCCCTAACCCTGTGTCTCCTCCCCACCCCCTTCCTATTACTATAGAGGGCAACTCATAGATTGGACAGCAATAGGTCCCTGGCTTCTTAGCTCTGAGTGAATGTAAATAGTAACTGTTAATCTTTGACTAGCAACCCTGAGGGTCTTCCTCTCCTAGCTTGACATTTTTTTTTGGTTAAAGGGGCCATCCTTAGACTCACTTCTTTAAGAGGCCTGTTCACTGAATGGGCATTACCACACTCTAAGTGAGTACCTGAAAAGGCCTTAGCCTAAAAGGGCCAGGGTCTCCCATTGCATTCTGGGCCATCTCCAGTCATCCTGATAAATATCTGGCCATTGGATCCAGATGGCTCTGGAGGAGAAAGTGAGGCTGGTGACCTTGCACAGCCCTCCCTCGCTCAAATCAAAGTCCACTGCAAGTCATGTCATCATTTCCCTGATGTCATGGTGCTCTTTGAAAACAAAAGACAAACACAGCAACAAAGAGGGGAACCACATCTTAGTTCCTCAGTCTTGCAACCTTGAGAGTCATCTTCAACTCTGTTATCCCTCATCCCCCACCCCCCACCTTGCATATCCAGTCTGTTGCCAAGTCCTGTGAATTTCACTTAAAAGTGAATAAATAAATTATAAGTTATAAATAACACCTCTTGAATATATCCCATCTCTTCTGTGACACTGCTACCACACTGGTGCAGGCCCTCATTGCTTCACACCTGGATTACTACAATTACTGCTGGTGAGTCTGTCTACCTCGGATCTCTCCCTGCCCTAGTCCACCCTCCATTCAGCCACTAGAGTGATTTTTCTAAAGCACAGGACTGACCATGTTGTCCATATACCCACCCACCCCCTCACTGAATAAATTCCAGTAACTTCCAGTTGCTTCCAGATCAAATACGACATGTTCTGTTTGGCATTTGTAAGGCCAATCAGTAAGTGAAAGATCTCTCTCCCCACCCCCACCCCCACCCCCCATTGAATAGGCCTCAGGTGGGGCCAACAAAGGGAGGATTGATTAGAGGCAGGCCCACACCTTGGTGATGCCAGTCAGGGATTAAAGACCTTTCCCACCCACTCAGTAGACCTCTGGTGGGGCCAATTAAGGGAAGCTTAGAGGTTTGTTTCTAGGCTGGCCTAATCTCCTTACTCATTAGGCACTAAGCCTCAGGCCCACACCCTTTTGCTAATTGGGCATGTAGCCCTTGGGACCCCAAAAAGAGTACATACACCCAGAAGGTAGCCATTAACAACTGAGAATTGAGAATCCAGAAGTCAAAAGAGAGGCCAGAATTCAGCCCAAGGAGAAGGAGACAACAGAGCTGCAGAAAGAGTGCAGAGTAGAGAGTGGAAACCAGGAAGCTTGCAGAGATCAGACAGTTAGGATTCGTGATTGATTGTTTACAAAAAAGCCCTATTTGGGGAGAAGGTTACAGGATGACTCGGTTCCTTGCTATAATACTGTGTTATAATTTCCTTGTTGCCTCATTGAGGTGGGACTTATAGGTTTTGGAATATAATTACTGCTATATCAGATTGGAGGTATTAGTTCTTGGATTTGATCCTTTGGAGTCTAAATAAATGTTATACTTCCTCTGCCTTCTACCTAGAGAGTTTCTCATACTTTGCGATTCTGAACCATACAGGCATATTCATGGTCATCCTCGAGGTCATCTTGCCTTAATGATACAGCACTCAAGGCCTTTCATAACCTAGCCCCCTCCTATCTTTCCAGTCTTCTTAAACATTATTCCCCTCCAGATACTCTCTGATCCAATGACACCGGCATCCTGGCTGTTGCATGGATAAAACATTCCATCTTTTTGTTCCATGCATTTTCTCTGGCTGTCCTCTCTGCCTCCAACACTGTCCCTCCTCTATTATGACTTGATTTCCTTCAAGTCCCAGTAAAAATTCTACCTTCCACAAGAAGCTTTCCCCTGCCCCTCTTAATTCTAGTGCCTTCCTTCTGTTAATCATATCCTATTTGCCCTGTCTGTAGCTTGTTTTGTATGTATTGGTTTGCATGTTGTGTCCCCCATTAGATTGTAAGCTCCTTGAGGGCAGGGACTGTCTTTTCCCCCTTTTTGTATTTTCAGTGCTTAGCACAGGACCTGGCACATAGTAGGCACTTAATAAATGTTTATTGATTGATCGAGGCATAGCTAGGACTTGAACCTAGGTGCTCTTGACTAAATCCAGCCCTTTCTTCACTGTACAATGCTGTTTCCTCTATCTTAAGCTTGTATATCTTTGATTAAGGAATTTCAGCATCTTTTCATATAGTTATTTACAGTTTGTATTCCCTTGCTTTGAAAAGTTTCCTCATATACAGAAGACCAATGATCCTCATAGAGTGGAGCCAAGATCCTGGATCATTGAGACTCTTTCAGAGAGTATTCAAGGTCAAAAATATTTTTATAGTAATACTAAGATGTTTTCATTTCTAATTTGATAAACATCAATAGCTATAATCCAGTAGACAAAAACTCTTTGGAGGATTGCCAGTAATTTTTAAGGGTATGAAGGGGTTGTAAGAGCCAAAGGTTTGGAAACAACTGCATAAAACTAATAAAACATGCTTTCCTCAAGAAGCAGACAGTCAAAAGATATACACATTAGGCCAGTTCCTTGTAGATTCAGGATGTCAGACCTTATGTGATATACTTATTCCAAGCATTTCCCTCATCCTATTTCTTTTCTCTATAGAGAGGTTATTTAAAAAGTGTGAGTCTAGTAAATGATTATTACTTTGTATTGATGCATTGCCCTAATCTTTTTAGCTTCTATATTACTGCATCTGTCAATCAATTTGATAGAAAGTTTTTTGTATATTGTTAAATCAGGCCATAGGGTAGCCAGGTGGTACAGTGGATGGAGTACTGTGCCTAGAGTCAGGAAGACCTGAGTTCAAATCTAGCCTTAGACATTTACTAGCTCTGTGACCCTGAGTTAGGTCACTTCACCCTCTTTGCCTCAGTTTCCTCATCTGTAAAATGAGCTGGAGAAGGAAAGCCAAGCCACTCTAGTATCTTTGTTAAGAAAACCCCAAATGGGGTTATAAAGAGTCAAACACAACTGAAAATGACTAAACGATAACAAATTAGGTCTTGTTTCTATTAAATCTGAAAATATTTAGGTATTTAAATGTGTTTCTTTTATCTATCAATCAGTCACCAAACATTAAGTGCCTATTATGTGCCAGTTACTATGCTAAGGGCTGGGCACTAACTCTTAAAGACCGTAACAAGTATATCAACTAAGATATTAATACATTTTAAAACGATTTTGATAACTTGTAAACCAAGTCAATCAGTAAGAATCTCCTATATGTCAGGCACTAAGCTAAGTACCAGAGATACAAAAAGAGGCAAAAAACCGTCCTTGCCCGTAACGAGTTTACGTTCTTATGTCAAATTGTTAAGTAGTGGAGTGATTTAGCTTTGTTGAGTATAATTTTGAACATATGTATAAAATATATTCATTTTGATAGTAAAGATATAATAAATATATGATTCCTGTTATTCATATGCACATTTGTATTTTTGTATCATTTAGGAAAAGCTGCTTTTTTGTTTGCATATTGACTGCTTGTGATAACAAATGTACATGTTTGGGGCTTTTTTCTTTAAAATATAGGTGAAACCTGGAGACGATTTAGAGAGTGATCGATATTTAATCACAGTTGAAGATGTAAAAAATGCTGAAAACATTCCTTGCAATTTAGAAGTTAGAACGCACGTGCCCAAATTAAATGTACAGGGATTGAAACCTTCTAACAAGCCAAAGACATGTCCACCCACTGGTTTAAAAAGAAAGTTTACTGTAAGTTTTTCTGCTTAAAATAAGAAATCAAAATGTATGTATAAAATCTTGGAAATAACCAACAGATCTTGAGGCTGTCATAGTTTATCAGTTATTCATTTTATTGACTCTTTCATTAGTGTAGGGAATTCCCATTGAGAAATCTCTCTCTAAACAAATGCAGATAAAAATTTGTTTTGTACTTTATAGACTTAGAGATTTGTTTGGGACAGTTGGAGGTTAAGTGGCTTGCCTAAAATCACTTAGCCAGTTTGTATCAAGAGACAGGACTTGAACTCAAATCCTCCTGACTCAGGGCTGGTTCTATGTATAATTCTATACTGCATCTCAGTGCTGGGAGAATCTGTGGGAAAATGAACAAATAGATACTATCTGACTCTGAGTTGATATTTTGTTTTAATATATTTTAGTTTAGTTAATACAGGCATCTAGGTGGTACAGTGGATAGAGTGGAGTCAGGAAGACTCATCTTTTTGAAGAGTCTAGCTCAGACACTTAGTAGCTCTATGACTTTGGGCAAGTCACTTAACCCTGTTTGTCTCAGTTTCTTCATCTGTAAAATTAGCTGGAGAAGGAAATGGCAAAACACTTTTTGCCAAGAAAATCCCAAATGGAGTCACAAAGAGTTGGACATGACTGAAATGACTCAACAACAACAAAAACAAAGTTTAGCAAATTGTTTCATTTTAGAGGTAACCAGGCAGTGCTGTGGGTAGAATAAAGTATTGGTCTTAAAGACAGGAATGCCTGGATTTCATTCCAGCTTCTGACACTATCCTTCTCCCTGGGCAATACACTTATCCTCTCTCAGCCACGATGACCTCATCTGTAAAACTGGAATAATAGACTACCTCACAGAGTTGTTGTGAGGATTGGATGAGGTGACATATGTAAATGATTTTGCAAACCTTACAGTATTTTATTGTTCTAATTGTATTACTTTGTTTTTTAAAATTTTTTTATTTATTTTTGGTTTTTGACATTCACTTCCATAAGTTTTAAATTTTCTCCTATTCCCTCCCCTCTCCCTTCCCAAGACAGCCTGCAATCTGATATAGGCTCTACATATACGATCCTATTAAACATATTTTTACATTAGTCATGTTGTATATAAGAATTATAGCAAATGGGAGAAATCATGAGAAAGAAAACAAAACAAAAAAAATAGTCTGCCGCGTTCTGCATTCAGACTCCATAGTCTTTTCTCTGGATGTGGATGGCATTTTCCATCAAGAGTCCTTTGGAATTGTTTTAGGTCCTTGCACTGCTGAGAAGGGCTAAGTCTGTCAAAATCAGTCATCTCACACTGTGGCTGTTACTATGTACAATGTTCTCCTGGTTCTGCTCACTTCACTCAGCATCAGTTCATATACGTCTTTCCAGGTTTTTCTGAAGTCCACCTGTTCATCATTTCTTATAGCACAACAGTATTCCAGTACGTTCATATACCACAACTTGTTCAGCCATTCCCCAATTGATGGGCATCCCCTCAAGTTCCCGTTCTTGACCGCCACAAAGAGAGCTGCTATAAATATTTTTGTACATGTGGATCCTTTTCCCATTTTCATGATCTCTTTGGGATACAGCCCTAGAAGTGGTATTGCTGGGTCAAAGGGTATGCACATTTTTATAACCCTTTGGGCGTAGTTCCAAATTGCTCTCCAGAATGTTTGGATCAGCTCACAGCTCCACCAACAATGAATTAGTATCCAACTTTCCCATATCATCTCCAACATTTATCATTTTCCTGTTTGTCATGTTAGCCAATCTGGTAGGTGTCATGTGGTACCTCAGAGTTGTTTTGATTTGCATTTCTCTAATCAATAATGACTTAGAGCATTTTTTCATATGACTATAGATAGCTTTAATTTCCTCTGAAAACTGCCTGTTCATATCCTTTGATCATTTATCAATTGAGGAATGACTTGAATTCTTGTAAATTTGACTCAGTTCTCTTATGTATTTTAGAAATGAGACCTTTATCAGAGACACTAGTTGTAAAAATTCTTTCCCAGTTTTCTGCTTCCCTCCTAATCTTAGTTGCATTGGCTTTGTTTGTGCAAAAACTTTTCAATTTAATGTAATCAAATTTATCCATTTCACATCTCCTAATGTTCTCTATCTCTTGTTTGGTCGTAAATTCCTATTAATTTTTTTTTAACAGAGTGAAAACATTGCTTTTCCATTTTCAAATCATTTAAAATTCTCTGTGAAAGTGTGGTGCAGCTAATGTTATTTTTATACCCTTAGGGATTCCAAGGACCACGTCAGGTACCAAAGAAGATAGCAACTATAGAAAATGGTGAATCAGCTATATCAGTTCCATCTAAGGAGTCTTATCCTACATTTTCTTCTCTGTTCTCTTGCACACCTCCTTTGTTTTCTACTACTGGAAAGAAAAATAGAGACACTGTTATGCCATCTGACTGTACAAGTGTCATTGAGTACCAGAATAGCAACACCAACGATATGTCTATCTCCTTACTTCTTTCAACTACACCCATCACTTCTAACCAGAAAGGGTTCTCTGATGAAGGTGATTGTTCTTTTCCCAATTCAGCAACTAGGAAATCAGATGTTTCATTGGATCCTGAGTACATGAAAGAAGATTATCCGACAGCCAGAGGCTCAGCCACTTCTCAGAATTTCAGGAGCAAAGAACAGATTTTAGCACTTTTAAAGTCCAAATCAACTCCTACTTTTGAAGTTGTAGACTGTTTTTCTCCTGGACAGTTAACAGAAGAAATAAAAGGCTCCCTTAAACCACAGTGCATAATAGGAAGGGAAGAAGAGATCACTGAAATGAATAGCACAAAAAATATCCATCACCAGTGTCATTTAGAAAACAATGTAAGAAAAAGAAGCCGCTGGGATATTTATTTGCCAAAGAGCTTATCTGTTAGTTCTTCTGATGGAAGTGATACTAAAGAGAAATTGAAGGACCAAGATGACAATTTAGATTTGGATTTGAAAGGTCCTTTTGAACAAAAGGAGATGCATTTCTTTGGAACTGATTCTGAAGAAAAGGTTGTGAATAAGACAGACAGTCAAATAGATAATGATAACCAAACCACCTCTAATCAGAAAACAAATTTTCAAGTATCTTCATCCTGTCAAAGTGAGCTGGGAGCAAACTTACCACTTCTCTATAGCAATAATGAACACCATTGCTTATTATCAAAATCCAAGAGTGAAATGCTGTTCAACAGTGATTATCCAACATGCATAAAAGGATCTGTTTTCACTAGAGAAAATGTACAGGAACTAAATAGACCTGGAGTGCTGGAAAGGGAGAGCCATCTAAAGCTTTCTTCTCAGCCAGAATGGGAATGTCCACAACTACAAAGAGATTCTTCTTGCATAAGTGATAATTTGGCCGTATCTGATAATTTGGCCACATCTGTTTCTAAAACAAGAGCTGAAAACGAAAATACTAATACTAATGCAGATTTGAATAGTAAACCAGAGACATTTTTGGAGGTAACTTTCAATCTGGACAATTTTGATATCAGTGACCCTGAGGAAGAATCACAAAACAGCAACATCTTTCCCCTAGGTTCTGAGAATTGGCTAAAGAAAATTTCATCTGAGGACAAAATGTGTGTTGAACAGAAATTTGAGGACGGGGAGAACAGTCAAGAAGATGACAATGAACATTTGTCACATTTGGTAACAACTAATTCTAGTCCTCCAGCAAAATTTCCCATTAAGAAGACTCTGTCTTCACAGATTTGTACTGAAACTTCAATAGATTTTGACAGAATTGGAAAAGGTAATGAAACATCTTTCCTGTTTAACTCTAACCTTCCTGATATAGAAAATGTTGAAGAAGAAATGACAGTGGATACATCAAATTTTGAAACATTAAGCAGAGGAACCAAATGGGATTCATCTTTAAAGCAGACCGATGATATAGCAATATATGGTAATGGCCACTGTAATAAGTCTGCCTACCCAACTGTTACTGATTATGATCATGTACCCCTTCAGCGTAAGTCCAAAGACTTTGAAAACACATTACATCTGCCCTCTCTATTGAGCACAAGCGTGACTCAGACTTCTGAAGACAATATGCTATCATTCACTAAAGACAGTGGATATGGTTGTATTTTAGGAAATTACTTGCAGGATAGACCATTGCCAATTAAGAATGATAGCCTGCTGCTTTCAAATACTCATCAGAATTGTGATTCTGATTCTGAACAGGACACGTTCGATATATCAAGCACTCAAATTTCTGACACTCCCTTTTGGGGAAAAAAGCATTCTATTTCCACAGAAATAGACTTACATGAATTTGAGGATACAGAAAATATGAAGAGTTTACAAAATAAGGTAGAAACTAACAAAGAATGCAGGAAATATCGGGATAGTGCTGGAAATTCCTTTGGATTTACTGAGTTAGTTAACAGCATGTCCCTTTTAAGGTCCCTGACTGAACATAGTACAGCTTTGGAAAGCTTAGAAAAATTGAAAGAGAGAAATCTTGATTTGAAACATCGTAGAATTCAGCCGACATGTGAGCCAGTTAAAAGCACAGGTTAGAACAATTTCCTTATATTTGGGGATGCTCCTTATTAATAAAATAGATGCAAAAATAAAACAAAAATATTTGCATAGGTTCTTTTCATTTTAATGACTATCCTTTCTCGGAGAGAATTTTAAATTGAAATTGCCTTGGAAGAACATGTGTAACATGACTTGTTTTCTATGTGACTTCTTTTTGTGTCACTATAGAAACTGTACCTCATAGCCATGGCAATTTAAGGAAAACAAATGAATTGTGGCTGAATACTATGCATTAATTAGTTGTTAGATAAAAATAAACTCCAGTGAAGTCATATTTGGACAATTCCTTGTGGCCTAAAAGTAACTTAGTCTTTTCAATCAAAAGAGCAAAGCATGTATACTTTTGTCAAAATCTGAAGATAAAAGGTTGTTTAATCTTTAACAAGTATGGGAAGGAGCAGGGCAACTAGGTGGCGCAGTGGTAGAGCACTAGCCCTGGAGTCAGGAGGACTTGAGTTCAAATCTGTTCTCAGACACTTGACACACTTACTAGCTGTGTGACCTTAGGCAAGTCACTTTAACCCCAATTGCCCTGCTTTCCCCCCTCCAAAAAAAAAAAAAACGAAACAGGCATGGGAAGTGGGAAAAAAACATTCGTAACTGGTAACAGACTAGAAAAGATGATAAGGGAAAGATCAATAGTTTAAGAAGCTTGTAAACAAAATCCATGTTGCGAGTATTTTCGAAAAGAGCTAGAGAGACGTATCTTTGTGTTGACCAAGGTAAAAATCATCCAAAATCTATAGGTAGTTGACACAAATCTAGATTAAGGTCTATTCCACAATAGAATGTTGGTCGAATGATATGATTAATATCTTATAAAAGTGCAATTTAACAAGAACTCTTCCCAAATCATCAGAATAACTTGTCACCAGAGATATGCAAGATTAAATAGCCCTAAAATATTTATCTCCTACCCATCATGTTAGTAAAAACTGGAAAACTCATAGTTGCAACACAAGTTTGGCAATATCTAAGATAAGTAGCAGCCCAGGTCAGTTAGGACAGCCTCACCACCAGAAAATTGGCCATCAGGTGATAAACTTTTTGGCCACAGCTCCTCACAAAGATGTTTTCTTTGAGTTTGGATAGCTTCTAGTCTGTGTTGCTTAGAGGAAGTACCCACATCAAAGAAACGACCAGTGTCCCGGAATACTGAAGTTAAAATCCATGCTTGCAGTGGCAAATATGTTTTAAAGTTTAACAAAAAGGGGAAAGCGTATGATTAATGAATTAAATATTGAGAACCAGGCAATATGATAGTTAGAAAATAAAGATTATATTTTATTGGTTAAATAATGTCTAGGCTATGAAAAGATTTACAGCCACATCTATCCTTGAGGAAACTAGATGATTTCAGATTTGTGAAGCATTGTAATGATATAAAATAATTTTAAGATCTCCATCTTGATCTGTTGCTTTGAAATCCAAGGGGAAAAAAAGTTAGGTACTTTTTTTTCTAGCCGATATATTCCTCTAAAGTATTTGTGAGTTTAAAGAGCTAAGTGGTGTTTATTAAGGGGGGAAATAGGGCAGAGAAAAGACTGTCATGTAACATGGTAAATAAAGTCTACAATTTTTAGATTTGGATTTTTAAAATTCTTGGTAAACAGGATTTATATGAGGAATAAAAACAAGAAGACTGAAGATCACTAAAACAAATTGTTAGCACAAAATTTTGCATGTCATAATGAAAGAATGTGTATGTGAACTCAGTTTTAACAGATGGTGTTATTATGGATGCTAATTTAGATTTTCTTTATTTTTATTGCATTAAAAAAGACATTATTATGCGGTCTTTCAAATAGAACTAAAATTGACAAGGCTTCCCAAAACATCTGGAGTATTAACTGGCATTATAATCACCCAAAATCTGAGGCTGAATTTGAACATTGGTTCAGTATTGTTATCAACAGATGATTAGATAAAGTAGAAACCACTAGAGATTTTGCATTATGTTAGAATGTTGCTGGAAATTTTTCTGGGTAGCTTCAATTAGCAAACCAGTGGTTTTTATGGTTAATAGATGCTTATCCAATTGGACAAACATTAGTCAATTTCGTTGGCCCTTATCTTCCTAAACTGAATGCTGTGATATGTTAAATTAGTCTTGTTAGAGGTTGTTAGTACATCAGCAATGTTATTATTTTTAAAGAATCCTAACTTATTCCAAGGGTAGAATAAGCATAAATAGAGTGAATCATTTTTCTAGGCTTTTCATTTTGATTTGCCAGTATCCTCTAATGAAGTATGAGATAAGCAAACCTTTAGTTTGGAATACCAGATTAATCAACTTGTTGATCGCAGTGTTGATAATTATTATTCAACTGAGGGATAGTAAATATAGCAGCCAAAACACAGTCTTAACAATACTGGGGAACATAACAATATGCTATTCTACACAGATGAATATTAATTGTATATTTATAGTATTATAAAATTAGAATTGTGAAAATCTTGTTTTTATTTATGTTTTGTGAAGGTAACTATATTAGAATAGTTGTTTCACAGTGTTCCATTAAGAGTCATTAATTTTGGTAATAATACATTAAAGGATTTTTATATTTTATATAAATTTTACATATTTTTTATAATTCCAAAATAATTTATGATCTTCAAAATTAAGATGAGAAAAATACGGTAAGGAAAAACGTGTTAAGAGAAACTAAATATGGCTAGAGAAATAGTATAAAGTCATAAAGGTACGTGACATTGATGCTTTCAAGGAATTTCATGATCACTAGAAACTTACTTTTTACTTTGGGAAAAATTCTAAATTTTGATGTTCTGTCTTTTGACTGGCAGAGCAAGATAATTTATTCTGTGATTTAAGTACATTCCTTTTAAAAGAATGGACATTTCTGAAACACTTTGGAATATTTGAATTTATTAAACAGCACAAATGACTAATTTAAACTTGTTTTGTAGATTAAGAGGGAATTAATTTTGTAATTCATTTGAAACTTGTTACAGTACTTGTTTTATTACAGTAATCTCTGCTTCAGAAATGTTTGCATAATAGCTGAGATAATGTCAATTTAGAATTTAATTTCGCTGCAATTATAGATAAAAGCGTTGCTTTCATGTAATTTTTTTTGGAGGGTACATACCATGGAAATGATTCTAAGTACTAAAGTTAATTTATTTTATTTTTACTAATTATGTTTCTGGAATTTAAAAAGCAAATTATGAAATCAAAATTAAGAGTCTTAAATACTGAAGTTTGATACCAGAAATAACTGCTATCCTTTTTGTGACTGTACTAATCACTTTCCAAACTTCGTTTTCCTGTAATTATAAAACTAAAATCTTATACATGGGGTTTCTCATTTGAGGGAAAAAAATATAGTTTTTGTGATAAGTCTGAAAGTAAATTCCTGTTAAAAGAATTGTTTTTCCAAAAATTTTCCAAAATAATTTGGATATTCGAATTTTTACTGGTTGGTTGTTCTCTTACTCATACATCAAAACTAGAAATTAAATTCAGTGACAAATTTATATCAATATAAAACTTGAATTTTTCTTCAAATGAATATGTATTCCAATTACCTCACTCCTCATAAAATCATAATTTCATAGCTGGAGAAGACCATAGAAATCATCAAGGCACACCTCCTCTCCATTTTTATAGATAAGGAGACTGAGGCCCAGAGAAGTTAAGATATTTGTCCAAGGTCACATAGGTAGAGTTAGAAGCATTGGTGGATTTGGACTCCAAAGCCACCTTTCATATCCCTTTTTTTTTTTTAAATAAGTTTTTATTGATATTTTCTGTTTCCTACAACATTATAGTTATCCTAAGTATCCCTCTCTCTCCAAGAAAGTCATCCTACATAAGAAATAGTACTTAGAAAGGAAAAGAAAATCAGCACAACTGATCAACACATTGAAAAAGTCCCAGAATTTGTGCAATGAGTAGCATCTATGGACCTCTTATTCTATGAAAGGGGGGTTGGAGAGTGTCCTCTACTATCCCCTCATTAGAGTAATGAAGATATTTGTAATTTAGTTGCTCTCTTGATTTTTTCTTATGCATAGTTCTTTTTGTTTACATAATTGTACTTGCTAGGCATATTGTTTTCTTGGCTCTGCTTACTTCACTTTGCATCAGTTCACATAGGTTTTTTTCCATGCTTCTCTGTATTCATCATATATATCATTTCTTACAGCAGAGTAATATCCCACTACATTCATGTACTACAATTTGTTTAGCCGTCTCCCAATTGAAGGGCATCTACTTTGTTTCCAATTCTTTGCTACCACAAAAAGTGCTACTATAAATATTTTGATATATATGCAGACTTGCTTCTTAACAGAACAAAAGCCATTCCCCAATAGATCTTTTTGGTGTATAAACCTAATGGTGGCATCTCTGGGTCAAAGATATTTTAGTCACTGTATTTCCTTAATTCCATATTGCTTATTAAAATTGTACTGATTCACAGCTCCACCAACAATGCACTAGTGTGCCTATCCTTCCACAACCTTTCCAAAATTGAGTATTCCTATCTTTTGTCATCTTTTTCTAGGTGTGGGGTGAAAGCTCAAGGTTGTTCTGTGTATTTCTCATTATTAGTGATTTAGAGTATTCATTGGTTAATAATTTGTAATTCCTTTGAGAATCATTTATATCTTTTGGCCCCTTATCTATTGGGGAATGGCTTGTCTTTCACATATCTCTTAGTTGTATATATATCTTGGATGCCAAATTCTTATCAGAGAAATATATTACATATTCCTTCTACTTCCACCCCCAGCCCTACTGCTTCCCTTCTTATCCAAGTTGCAATATTTTTTTTTTTGTGGTGATGCTTTTCAGTTTTGTGCCTCTATCTCTTGTTCAGTTAAGAATATGCGTTCTACCGATAGCTGTGAAAGGTATGGAATCTGCTACTCTTTTATTTATAGTATGATACTTAATATTCAGGACACACAATCATTTTGAGTTTATTGTGAGATGTAGCATAAGATAATTAGTCCAAGTGTAATGCTTTCCAGTTTTCTGGTATATTGAATACTAAGTTGTTGAATTCCATTGTTTCTGTTTCTGGTCCAATCTATTCTACTTCTTTATTTTTAACCAATACTGCATAGCTTTGATGATTGCTCCTTTATAACAATTTAAGTTCTAGAAGTGCTTTTCTCTTTTTATCACTACCGTTTTCACTATTCCCTTGATATTAGTTAGATAGATAGACAGATATGGATAGATATGGATATACATATGCATGTATATATTACAACAAATGTATTTAGAGGAACACTTTTCCTATTTGTAAATCAGCTGCAACATGACATAATAAGCAGTGAAACAGTTATGGGGGGAAGGGTAACTTATTTGTTTATAGTTCTTTAGGATCAATTAGACCATAAGGTTTCATCATGTCAGAATTAGCTGACAATATATTGCATCCTGTCTAGAAACTATAATGATTAAAAAGTGTGATTATTCATATATTGTCATAAAAGAATTTATTGTGAAGAATATATGTATATATAACTAGGGATGGCAGATGAATAGATTTCATTCTGTTTTTAATGTTAGTGAATATATATATTTTTTTAAATATAAATTTAAATACAGAACCCTTTTATGATTTTTCTGCTTATTGCAATTTATAAAAATAATTTATTGGTGGTCCCTGTAGTGCTATTAATAAATTTACCAACTCAAAAAAAAAAAAAGCGCAATGGTAACCAGTAAGTCTTAGTAGTAGAATGCTGGTGGACAGGAAAGTGGCTACAACAATAGCAACCTGCCCAGATATTACTGAAAATAAGACTCCGTGTCTTCTTTAAACTTGTTTGTATTTGGTTACCTATCCCCTTTCTAGTGTTTATTTCATCTTCAATGAGTTTGCAAAAACGCTACTTGTTAAAATTTAAAATGTAATCATAATAGCTTTAAATCAAAATAATTTTCAAATAATATTTTACACATCACTTTCAGTTTTAGGTGTAAAGTTTTATTTGCATTTTAACATAGTACAGATAATCTAAACAGTATACTTTTGTCCATTGTAGCCAAGAAACAATTTGCAGAAGTGTGCTATTCATCAGATACACCAGAGCCCCTTAATCTGTATCAAGATTCTACTCAACAGGTAATTCATTTTTATCAGTGTTCTTGTCTTTTATGAATCTATATTCAGATTGTCTATTGCCAGTTTTAATTTGAACATAGGCCATTTGTGTAAACCATTTCAACACATGTTCATTAAATACTAATAATGTGTAAGGGCACTTTGCTAGGCACTGTGGGAAAAGTGAGGAGAGGGTTCTGATTAAGATGAATTCAACATTCTAGCTCATGGAATTATCGTAGTGCATTTTCAGAAATCACATAGTACAATTTTCTCATTTGATAGATGAAAAAACTTAAGATAGGTGAGTTATCTTATTCATGTGACCATCTCTTCCTCCCCTCCTCCCCCTACCCCACCTTCAAATAAGACTAAAAGAGCCAAGATATACTAAAACTTTAATGATAATGGCTCTCCCAGCTCTCCAGTCAACATGTCTGAAGCTTAACCCATTTCTGGAATTAGAGCTGATGGGATTAAAAAATCATATGGCCCAACCTCCTTAACCTACAGTTGGGGATACAGGCTGAGTTGTCTAAGGCCAAGGTCCTCCAATTAGTTAGTAGCAGATTTGTCATAGACTCAGATTAGAAATGGAAAAAACAACCCCTTGCCCCCATTTTACAGTTGGGGAAATTAAGCCACAAAGATGTTAGGGTACTTGCTTAAGGTCCCAAGGTAAGGAGGGGGATGGCCATAATTTGAATCCACATGTTCTGATGCTGTCAGTGTACTTTCCAGTGTGCCACACTATCTCCCTAAACTTTCTCTTTTCATATATTTATAGAAATGTATATACGTATTTATATTTATATATAAGTACATACATATATATAGGCATATATGTGTATGTGAGTGTTGGCTATATATGTGTATATGTAGGTATATGTGTATAAATAGGTGTGTGTGTGTGTTGATGGAGGAAAGAAATCCATTCCAGGCATGGAGGAGGGCATGAGCAAAGTATGTTGAGTATGACCCCTCTCAAGAAGCAATAAAACAGGAGGATTCTGGGAAGATGGCAGAGTAGGTCAGAAAATTTCAAACTATCAAGATTTTCCCCCACAAAAGAGTTAAAATAGCACCTTAGGGCGAACAAAGTGTGAGTGGAGACAAAGAAGACAGGGGCACAACCAGGATCTTCCTGGGACAGTTTGAGAAGATCTAAAGAAAAATCCTAGTGCAGGGTTTGGTCCCTACAAGGAGTAAACACCTCCAGGCTTGGTTCCGTTTTAACAACAAGCATCAAGCCGCTTAAACAACTAATGGCAAGTCCTGGGGTTAGCTGGTCTAAGAGGCTGCCTTGGCGCCAGCCACTGGAACTTTTCACCCCTGGATAATGAGGGGAGTCATGCATTTGAGTCCAGGAAGATTGAGGGAACCTGTGCTGATGAGGAATGCCAGACCCAGCCGTGCTGCAAAGGGCAGTGGGGGCGAGAAGGAACCATCACATGCCCAGTGAGTGCAGAAGCAGTGGGGCAGAAAGCCCCTGGCTGTGGGCACTTATAGGAGGTTGGAGGTTCCAGTCTAGGACGGATAACTGAAGATCTGGGGCAAGAGACACCATTTCTCATACCCCAGGGCTAGAGGTGATTACGAAAATCAAGTTATTACCACAAAAAAAAATGCACAGGCAAAGGGGAAAGAATCCAACAATAAAGAAATACTTAAAGAAAATTGTCCTGAAGCATTAGAACAAGGCAGGGAAGTGGAAATAGAGAAAATCCAGCGAACACCACTTAAAAGAGATCCTATGAGGAAAACTCATAGGAATATCATAGTCAAATTCCAAAACCCCCAGCTCAAGGATAAAATACTAAAAGCGTCAAGATTAAAACAATTTAAATATGGTGCCACAATTAGAATTACAAAAGACCTAGCAGCAGAGACATTAAAGCCCGCAGGTTTTGGAACACAATATATCGAAGAGCGAAAGACCTGGGGCTCTGGCCGAAAATATTATAACCTTCGTTTTAAGTATTATCTTGAATGAAAAAAAATGGACATTTGACAAACTCTCAGACTCTCAAGACTTTGTTTAAAAAAATCCTCAACTTAATAGAAAATTCAACATACAAGAACCAAGAGAAACATAAGGTAGATACCAAAGACTGACTATAAGGGATTCATAAGGACAGACTATTTACCTTTTATATAACATAAAATGTAAAATGTAGGTCTGAGATTCTTATTAGTAATTGTCGAGCTCATAAGAAAGAGCGGGATAAACCTAATAATATGAATTTTAAAAGTAAAACCATTTAGAAACATCTTAAAACAGTAACCATTTTATGCAGAAGAGGTACAAGAGAAAGAAAGGATACAGAGGATTTAGGTGGGGAGGAGGGCTGGTAGTTCTGGTAACCTGCATTCATCAGGAATGGGTTTAAGAGGGAACAATACATATATATATTTAGAAGAATATAAAAGTCTTCTAAATTTAAAAGAAATAAAATGGTAGGTGTATACTGAGGGGGGAGAGGACAAGGGAGGGATTAGGATAAGGGAGGGATTTTTAGAGGGGAGAATGAGGGAATAGGTAAAAAGAGTTTAGATTAATGGGAATGGAGGGATAGGAGAGCGATCCTTAGAGGGGGGAAGGCAAGTAATAGGAGGGCAGGGTGGGTGGTGGAGGAGGGGCGTAGGCAAGTAATAGGAAGGTGATGTAGTGAGTAGAAGTAAAGTAGAAGAGGCAGGAGGGATAGGAAACAAAAGATATGTATAAACATAAAAACAGATCAGGATTAGAGTATGTTTGGGAAAGTATATGTCTATATGTGCATGTATACATGTATAAGTGTATGTATATATCTGTATGTGTATGTATATATCGAGAAACATCTAAATTATATTGTAGCCTTTGGGGCCGGGGTGGGGAGAGGGGGAAAAAAAGAACAAAGTTAACAAAGTGCTCTGAATAGAACAAAAGAAAACATAGGGAAGCAAAGAAAAGATGGACAATTCTCAACACAAGGGGTGTTATTTATCATGTGGGCTTTCTTGAAATGAAAATTTATTGTCACATATATTGAATCCTCTCCAATGTTCTGCTGTGCACATGACATGCTTTTTTTCTCTTTATAATTAAGTTTCAACATTTAAGTTTTTGATGTGTTTTTGTTTCTTTTCTCTATTATGTATTTGTGTTCTGGTAAAATATAATTAAAAAAACAAATTTTTTTTTAAAATATAAAAAAAGAAGCAATAAAACAAAATCAGAAGGATGAAAGAATAGAAGAAAATATGTAATATCTCATGGAAAATAGGTCTAGGAGAGATAATTTAAGAATTGGGTTACCTGAAAGCTATCATAAAAAGAGCCTAGAAATCATCTTTCAAGAAATATCAAGGAGAACTTCTCAGATATTCTAGACCAGAGGGTAAAATTGAAATTGAAAGAATCCATTGATCACTTCCTGAAAGAGTTCCCAAAAAGAAAACTCCCAGGAATGTTATAGCCAAATTTCAGAGCTCCCAGATCAGGGAGAAAATAAGAAACAATTCATATATCATGGAGTCACAGTCTAGATAGCACAAGATTTAGAAGCTTCTGCATTAAAGGATCAGAGGGCTTGGAATATGATATTCCACAGGGCAGAGGAGTTAGGATTACAACTGAGAGTCACCTACCCAGCAAAACTGAGTATAATCCTTCAGGGGAAAAAGATACACATTTAATGAAACATAGGACTTTGAAGCATTATTGATCAAAAGACCAGAGGTGAATAGAAAACTTGACTTTCAAATACAAGACTCGAGAAGTGTAAAAAGGTAAACACAAAAGAGAAATCATAAGGAATTCAATAATGTTAAACTGTTTATATCCCTGTATGGGAAGATGATACTCCCAAGAACTTTCTCATTATTAGGGCAGTTAGAAGGAATATACATATAAACAGAGGGCATGGGTGTGAGTTGAATATGGTGGGATGGCATCTAAAAAAATGAAATTAAGGGGTTAGAGAGGAAAGGTCTGGCAGGAGGGGGAAGAGAGAGCTAGAATGGAGTAAATTGTCTCACATAAAAGAGGCACAAAAAAGAGCTTTTACAGTGGAGGGGGAAATGGAGGAAGTGGGCAGGAACACTTGAACCTTAGTCTCATCAGAATTGGCTCGAAGAGGGAATAACATACACATTCAGTTTGGTCTTACCAACTCTTATCTTTACACTATAGGAAAGTAAAAAGACATGGGGACAAGAGAAGGGGAGCAGGGCTGATATAAGAGGGATTGTGGGAGGTGGTAGTTGGAAGCAAAACATTTTTGAGGATGGACAGGGGATAGGAGAGAGAGAGAGTAGAATAAGTGGGGAGCGAATAGGATAGAGGGAAATACACAGTAATCACAACTGAAAAAAACTTATAGCAAGTATCTGATAAAGGCTTTATTTTTCAAACATAGAGAACTGAGTCAAATTTATAAGAGCAAGAGCCATTCTCCAGTTGTAAATGGTCAGAGGATATGAACACTTTTCAGATGAAGAAATCAAAGCTATCTATAGTTATATGAAAAAATGTTCCAAATCACTATTGATTAGAGAAATGCAATATAAAACACCTCCGAGGTACCACTTCATGCCTATCAGATTGACTAGTAGGACAGAAAAGAAAAATGACAAATGTTGGAGAGGATGTCGGGAAATTGAGACACTAAAGCACTGTTTGTGGAGTGGTGAACTGATTCAACCATTCTGCAAAGCAATTTGGAACTCTGCCCAAAGGGCTATAAAACTGTGTATACCCTTTGACATATCAATACCACTACTAGGTTTGTATCTCAGAGAGATTAAAAAAAGGGAAAAAGACCCATATGTACAAAAATATTCATGGCAGCTCTTTTTAGTGACATCAAGAAATTGGAAATTGAGGGGGATGCCCATCAATTAGGGAATGGCTGAACAAGTTGTGGTATATGATTGTGATGGAATACTATTGTGCTATAAAAACTAACAAGCAGGATGCTTTCAGGAGAAACCTGGAAAGACTTACATGAACTGAGGCAAAGTGAAGTGAGCAGAACCAGGAGAACAGTGTACACAGTAACAGCAATGGTGTATGATGATCAGAGTGAATGGATGTAACTATTCTTAGCAATACAGTGATCCAAGACAATTCCTAAGGACCTATGACGAAAAATGCTTTCCATCTCCAGAGAAAGACGTGATGGAGTCTGAGTATAGATCAGAGCATGCTTTTTTTTTAATTTTTTTTATTTGTTTTCTTTTACAACAAAACTAATATTATATGTTTTGCATAACTGCACATGTATAACCTATTTCAAATTGCTTGCCTTCTCAATGGAGGGAAGAGGGGAGGGAGGAAGGGAGAGAGAGGAAGAGAATTGGGAACTCAAAGTTTTAAGAAATGAATGTTAAAAATATTTTTTTTTTACATCATATTGCCAATGCAATACCTTATAGGTTTGAATCACAAGATATAACAGACTCTGGCTCAAAGATGAAACGAAGACATTTATTCAAACACCAGAATGCCAGATCCATCATAGTAATAAAGAAGTCTATAACACATTACCAATGCAGGGGGCACTGCCATCCCCAAGCCTTCCCTCTGTCAGGCCTCCCCACGAACAAGCTCCCTTCAGCAAAATCACTCCCTCTCTCATTCATGCTAGCTACTCTGCGTATGCCTACCTCTCCCAGCTCTGAGGGCTCTCACTTTCTCCTCCATCCCTTCCTATTCTATCAGGTTTGGCAAGCTCCTCGCACCGCAGGCTCCATATGACTTGGGCTTCCAAAGCAGGTCACATAGGCCTATTAGTGGATGGGAAAGATCTTCCCATTCTCATTAACATAACATACATGTAGTAGGGGGAAAAATAAATTAAAAATTTTAAAAAGAAATACCCTCTTCGTGTACATTGGGTATCCCTTCCCATTTCTCATGACCTCCAAGAACTGCTTGCATGTAGTTATACCTTTTGACGTTGTAATAAAGACATTATCTGAAGAAATGTACTGTACTTCCACCTTTGTCTGTTGAACAACAATTGTCTATTTTGGTAGTCTATTTTACGCCCAATTTAATTTGTTAAACTTGAAAAACTCAGTAACTTCTCTTCACAAATATAGTTTAAATAAGAAGGTATGATTATTCTGACATGAATGAATAACCTTGATAAGTTAAATGTGACTATTGTCTTATATTTTACATTGCAAGAAAGTTAATTATTAAACCTAGAAAAAAAATTTAACTATTCTCTCTTAGTTTTTTTCTTCTTTAAAAGAAAATTCTCCAAATCTACATGAATGATAGATTTGGTGGTTGACAAGGTATATACTCAACAATTTACTATTGTATTAAGGGAACAGTTACTTAAATGTGAAAATCAGGATTTTCTAGCCAAGATTTGGTTATCAGTTAGTAAAGAGCTTGACAGATTCTAAACATAAGGTCTTTATGGCACCTAGAAATTTTAATGTGATGACTAGTATCTTTGATGAAATTTTACCCCAAATTATAGACATGTATTTTTTTCTCTGTGTGAGTCTGTGTGTGTTCTTATTTTTGCCACAATAACTTGGGGAAGAAAATCTGCAGCCTGAACTATGCCACTCCATAGACAGTTATATGCATCAGGCTCCGGCTATGGTTTTTTATTTTCTATTAATTGCTCCAGCTCAGAGTTGGATTCCCTTAATACAGTAGAGGGAAGGAGTGAGAAGGGGACAATAAGGACAGTAGTGAAAACCACTAGGACTTCCTCCTTTTTTCCTTGATACATTTGACTCAGGAAGTATCTTGGCCATATTTTTTGAACCTTCCTAGAGGATTCTTCAAGACCTTTTTTTAAAACAGATAGGATCCTAATTTGGGTCTCAACCTGAGATTCGAAATCCACATTCTACAGAAACAAGTTGTTCTCCAGTTTTATTTTTCATTCTCTGAAAGCTGAAAATTTCAACTATTGTCTAAATTGCTGAACTGACTCCTGGATTTAAAAGTTGTTGAAAGAATGCTAGACTTGGAATTAGAGGCCTGGCTCTTTTCCTTCAAGTTACTTTGGCACTTTGAGAGAAAGATCTGCAGTTTCATTTGTGTGGTCATGTTTTCCACTTATGCATAAACTAGCCCTTCCAGATTTTACAAGTTGCCGTAACTGAAAAATTTGTCACCTAATGGCTGCAATCTGGCAATTAGACTATCAGTTGACAGACTTTTTTTTTTTTACTTTTTCCAGGCCTATACTTGAAAACTTCCAGAATTATTAAAGAGATAGCTTGGCTTGTACTATACTGACATAGCCTTCAAAAATTCAAGTTTATTTCCATTCCACAATTAGGCACCAGAATAGAATATTAATTTATTCATCTGTACAGTTGGGATAAACCCAACCTACTTCACAGGGTTGTTGTGGTGAATGTGCTTTGTAAACAGAATCACAGAATTTGAGTTAGAAAGGACCTCCATGGCTATTTAGTCCAATTATATGCCTGAAAGGAATCCCCACTATAATATATCCAACCAGTGATCATCCAGCCTCTGCCCAACATCCTCCAAGAAAGGGAAAATTGCCACCTCTTGAAGCAATCTAGTCTGCTTTTGGACTGCCCTAATTGTTAGTACTTGTTAGGTCAAGCTTACTTTTGCCTCTTTGCCATATCCATTGATTGTTCCTGGCTTTCCCCTGTGGGACTAAATCTAATCACTCTTGTACATGAGAGATCATCCTACCTTCAAATACTTCAACATAGCCATCATGTTTCCAGGCTGAATGTCCCTCATTCCTTCAACTAAACCTCATGTAGTATTTAGTCAAGGCACTTCATTATGCTGGTTGCCCTTCTCTAGACATTTATAGGAAGTGAGAAGCAACTTTGGAGTCAGGAAGGCCCAAGTTCCAGTCTTGCCTCTGACGCGTTGTGTCTATATGATACTGGGTGAATCACTTAAACTCTCACTGTTCTAGGCAACTCGGAGACTCTAAGTTGTAGAAGAGTTGGTGATTTGCATTGGTGAAGGCGGTTTCCTCACTAGGAACTCCTTACACAAATGAAATCACAAATATAGGCTTTGTCTCCCCCCCATCACAATAAATAAAAAATCAACTATCATGAACTGATCAAGGCCTGACATAGCCTCCAGATTCTAACTAACATGCTCGTTGGTATTTTCTTTCAGTCCTCAAAAGATGAAGAAGAGAGTGCTTCTGTAGCTCTCATTCCTGAGGAAAAAGAGAGGAGCTTCTATAAACCTAAGGTACAAATTGTGAAGAACTATTCAAATGACTTTGTCGATTTCCAAACATTTCTTGACATTCGTTCCAGCCATCAGTTCTTCTAATCAGAACAGCCTTGACCAAAATGATATAATATCATTTAAAGAGTGATAAGAATACTTTTATGGCCATTTTTTTTTATGTTGAAGTCTTCTGGGGCGGAGCCAAAATGGTGGCTGGAAAACAGTGACTGGCGTGAGCTCCCCACCAAGTCCCTCCAAAAACCTATTAAAAAAATGGCTCTGAACCAATTCTAGAACTGCAGAACCCACAAAGTGGCAGAGGGAAGCAGGGCTCCAGCCCAGGACTGCCTGGATGTCTCTAGGTAAGGTCTGTCCCGCATGGAGCTCCCAGCTCCCAGCTGAGGGGAGCGGAGCTGAGCCCAGTAGAGCCCAGCGCACGGCGCGACGCAGACCGCGGACCGACGAGACCAGGAGCCGAGCGGAGAATGCCCTAGCATCCTGAATTACTGAGCTGTGGCATCTACCAGACCTCACAACCCACAAACAGCAGACAACAGAGAAGGTTAGTGGGAAAAGCTGCGGGGACTGAGTTTGCGGTTGGGCCACCACCCCTGGGGCAGCAGAGGTGGGGCAGCTTTAGAACTACAGCTGCAGTTGCTTCTGGCCCCAGGCCCACCTGGTGGGAGGAATTAAGTGGCTGATCAGAGCAGGAGTGAAGAGCCTGCTGAAGATTTAAGCCCAGTCTGGGTAGGGGTTTCTTGGGGAAGGAGGAGTGCTGGTGAGGCAGCGCATCCACCAAGCGTGGAACATAGAACTCTTTAGTCTATAAGCAGCCATACCCCGCTGAAAAACTCAAGGGTTAAGTAAGTTGGCTGGGAACACGGCCAGGCGGTGAAAACACACCCAGATTCAGTCTCAGACTCTGGAA
>CM053623.1:277690490-277710758 GCA_028646595.1 Phalanger gymnotis
AGAAGCAACTGCAGCTGTAGTTCTAAAGCTGCCCCACCTCTGCTGCCCCAGGGGTGGTGGCCCAACCGCAAACTCAGTCCCCGCAGCTTTTCCCACTTACCTTCTCTGTTGTCTGCTCTTTGTGGGTTGTGAGGTCTGGTAGATGCCACAGCTCAGTAATTCAGGATGCTAGGGCACTCTCCACTCAGCTCCTGGTCTCCTCGGTCCGCGGTCTGGTCGGCCGGCGCCGCACACACTGGGCTCTGCTGGGCTCAGCTCCACTCCCCTCAGCTGGGAGCTGGGAGCTCCGTGCGGGACAGACCTTACCCAGAGACCATCCAGGCTGTCCTGGGCTGGAGCCCTGCTTCCCTCTGCCACTTTGTGGGTTCTGCAGTTCTAGGATTGGTTCAGAGCCATTTTTTTAATAGGTTTTTGGAGGGACTTGGTGGGGAGCTCACGCCAGTCACTGCTTTCCAGCCTCCATCTTGGCTCCGCCCCCCCATTTTGGTAACTTTCAAAATAATTGGTTTCCTTTGCAATCCTGCATGTTTTATGTGTTTAAAACTGTTATTCTGAAAAGGAAGGGGGTCGATAGGCTTCCCCTTACTGCCAAAGGAGTCTATGATGCAAAAAAGGTTAAGAACCTTTAAGAATATAAAGTTTCTCTTTTGAAATAACATAAAATAGAGATAATTAATGGACAAGGTCTATGCATCTGTGTAGATCAGGGGTTCTTAACTTAGGGTATGTTAACTTGTTTTAAAAAACATTTTGGTAACTTTCAAAATAATTGCTTTCCTTTGTAATCCTGCATGTTTTGTGTGTTTAAAACTGTTATTCTGAAAAGGCAGGGCGTCGATAGACTTCCCCTGACTGCCAAAGGAGTTCATGATGCAAAAACAGTTAAGAACTTTCCTCTGTATCTAGAATGTATTTCCACTCACATTAATCTTTCTCTTTGGTGCAACTCAGAGACTATTTCTTCCATGAAGCCTTACTTAAGCCTCCATCTAGAAATGATCCAGTTTCATAAATTTCTCATACTTTTTTGATTCATCTCCCTTATGTACATCTCAAATTCAAACTTTTGTTATAGGTTACTTATTTCTCATCCCATTATTAGAGTGAAATTTCTTGAGACTGCGGTCTTTATCATCATTCATCTTTTATTTAAGTAAGCAAATTTCATGGTATTGGACATAGCCATTTGAAAGAGATGATCTAACTGTACAATTGGAAACATGGTATATGGAAATAAAGTTTAAACCAAAACCTTTTTTTTCACCCTGAGCTGAGAGCATAGCCAAGAAAAACAAATTCCCTCATTGACCAAGTCAAAAACATAGGTTTCATTCCTCACTTTAAGTCTATCGTCCATCTGTCAGGAGTTATTTAGCGTGTTTTATCATGAGTCCTGAATTTTGTTGTTACAATATAAATTGTTCTCCTGGTTCTGCTTACTTCACTCTAAATTAGTTCATGCAAGGCTTCTCAGGTTTCTTTGAAACAGTCCCTTCAGTCATTTCTTTAGTGTGTTCATACACCTTAACTTGTTCAGTCATTCTCCAGTTGACATTTGCCCTCTTAGATTTCAGTTCTTTGGCACTTCAAAAAGAGCTTCTACAAATATTTTTCTACGTGTGGGGCCTTTTTCTTTCATCAAATATTATTGATGGCCTTCCTGTAGTTCTTTTACTATTTCATGGAGTCCAATACAACACTTGGGCTTTTCATCCCTTCCGCCTACTAAGCAACCGGCTCTTCATTTCCAGTCATCCATATCCTTCGATGCTTTTTGTCATCATTCCCTGTATGTAAGTCATCTTTGGCAATTTGATATTCTCCTTGGATATGTCGAGAGTCCTGACAAAATTCAGCTGAAATTCTGATTATTTTGAAATGGTGATTATCCGTAATTTGTAATTGTGGAATATTATTGGGAGAATAGTGGGTGTTGAAAAGTTGAACTTTTGCAGCAAAGAGCTGCTTGCAATGGAAGCATTACTCTAAAGCTTGATCTCTTTCTGTTTTGTTCTGGTCCCATCACATTGCCTTTTAGCATCTAACAAAGGTATATTTATGTGTAGATGTATCTCGTATCTCTCTCTCACCATATATATTGTATGTCTATCATATGTTATATGTGTATATGTTTGTGTATGTAGATACACACATACATATATGTATACTTGCGTGTATACATGCATGTGTGTATGTACTCATGTGTGTATACACACATACATATATGGAGCGGGGGAGAAATAACTCAATAGGCAGCCCACCCAACTACATATTATTGGCAATCAGTATTTTTCATATGCTATTTTTACAATTTGTATAGTTAGATTATCTCTTTCAAATGGCTGTCCCTATTAAATTGTGAGCTTCTTGAGGGTAGGAACTGTTTTTGCCAGTTTTTGTTTTTAACATCCCCATTGTTTAGCACAGTGCTTGGCATATAGTAGACACTTAATAAATGCTCATTGACTTATTGACTTCTCATCTCACTAAGACGCCTGTGTTGTTCTGGAACTTGATGTGCAATGTTGTCTGCATATATCAGCATTTAGAGAGTCTTACCAGGAATTATTCTTCTATTTGGGATCTCTATAATACTCTCTTTGATACTGATGAATACTGTAGGTGAGCATGAGACTCCTTATTTGTTTTACGTCTCACTGAAAAAGTAATCTCTATGGTCATATCTGTCATAAAATCTTGAGTGGTTTTAATATGAATGTGGAAGATACTTTGAGGAGAAAGTTATGGCTGTTTAGTTCTCTTAAATGCTATTTTCAAATCAGTAGAAAATAGACACAGCATAATCTTCTCTTTTTTACTCCCTTAATTGTGGGGAAATAAAGCTGTGATTTGCTATAGAAAACTATCCTCTTAATTCCCATGTTTATTTGTTTTTTTTAAAAGATTCTCAATGTGTACCTAGATAATTTTAAAATATTTTTACAGAGATGAGAAAGTTGTCACTGTATGTGTTTTTTGGGGGGAGGGCCAAAAGGGTACTTTGACCCTCTTTTCTATACTTTGAGATGCTATTAAAAATGATTTCTGAGTATTTTCTGCCTCATGTGTTTATACATGAATCCTACTGCTTCTCTTAACTTCCTTTTCTTCAATTCCAATGCCACTTTTTTTATACAGTACATTGGTTACTGAGGGGGGAAAGTTCAAATTTGGTGATTAGCAGTAACAGCAGAATCACCAAGTTTGGACTGTCCCTTAGTAACCTCAAAGTATAGAAAAGAGTTTGATCGAAGTACTCTGAAGGCAATGACCTGTAAATCAATTATTAATATATTCAGTTGTGATGGGGGCAGAAATTAGATTTCTGGCTTTAGGATATAATCCTACCCCTGGAGCCCATTAGGAATTTGAAACAAATCCTTAGCAGGGAAACAGAAGGCTCTTTTCCTATGTGGATTTTAAAAATATATAATTCCCAGTACAATAGCATAAAAGCAAGTATTTTAACAAGTAAGAGAATGATTTATGTTTCTTTATGTTCAAAAGAAAATCTTCCTCAGTTATTGCCTGTATAGCATATTAGGGGTCTTATTTTCCTTTTAAATTTGTGGTTTAGAGTTTCTTTATTAAATTTTAGTAAATCTTTATTCATTGTTTTGCCAATTTGTTATTTAGAAATAAATCCTTTATGTTTCCCTTTAAATATTGTAGGTAAAATATCATAGGATTTAGAACTGGAAGGGCCATTGGAGATCATCTAACCAAACACCTCATTTTATAAATAAGGAAACTTAGGATCATTAAGGGAAGTGACTTGCCCAAGGTCACAACATAGTGAGTAGCAGAGAATTCAAAGCCGGGTCCTCTGATTCTAAATCTAGTGTTCTTTCTCCCACATCTTGCTGCCTCTCTTTGTTAGTTTCTTACAGAATAGAAAAAAAATGATTACCTCCTTTATAATACTAGGACCCCCTATGAGGGCAGCAGAGAAAGGCTCAGGGTCACCAAACAATCTCCCAGGGATAGAAGACCTACAGGAGCCTTCTTGGTATTTCCATTCTAATCTTTGCTCCCAAAGCAGCTAGTCTGTTCAGGCCACTCTCTCTCCCTCCCTACCCTACAACCTGGTTCTTACTAAGATATCCCTTCTTTGCCTATAAGTCTTCAGAGCTCTTTGCAAAACAAAACACACACGGTTAGTTGGCTCTGTTCATTTTTTAGTTATCCCTTTTGACTTTCAAGAATTTGTCTATTATACGTCTTGAGGATTTATCATATATATTCTAGAGGAAACCAGAACAGTTAATGCCTCTTATACTTAGTTTCTTTTTTAAATTTATAATTTGGTTATTCTCTATTTACACCTTAGGATGGAATAGCATATATTTCCTGGGTTTTAACATTTGAGTAATTTGGCCATTGCTATTCTAATAATAGATAAGATTGAGCTCTTTAGTAATTGTTCATCCTCAATGACATTTTGCAGAAGACTGAGCTATGTATTTTCTAAATAGGCATTATAAGTGGATTCATCTTCCTTTTGCATTTTAAATACTTTCATTTTTAATGTGTTTCTAGCCAGTTGAGTTTCAGGGACACCGAATTGCAGGATCAGCTTCTAGTGAGGTAATGGTCAGAGGACCATGTCCCCAGCTGGAGTGGAATCAATATCCAGATAGTGTGGAGTACGAGAGCTTCACAGAAGGGCCTTGCTTTTTGACACCAGAGTTGCCTAGTAGTTGTATGATGATTGACTTCTTACAGGTAAAAATATTTCCTATGCTTCCATCTCAGCACTTCATTTTTCCTTATTCAAACACCAAAATACATTCTGTGAAGAGAGTAATACCAACAGAAGTAATTGTAGAGCTGAATCATAGTACGTTGGCAGAAAACTTCAGATAAAAATAATTAGGATTAAAAAAAATCATTTTAAAGATCACTTTTTAGGAAAAAGTATTCAAAGAATTGTTACCTTTTGCATAAAAGGATAGTAATTAATGGAAATGGTAATTGGTCTACTAAAGAAAATGCTCACCATTTTTAACAGAAATACAAATGCATAAAAGTATGTAGAGTAATGCCTCTTGTGGAAGTCTATATGCATGGTAATAAATGTTTTAAGAGAAAAAGTCTGATCCAGAATTGTAAATAGTCTCAGAATTTAGTCTATTGAAATGAACCCTAAGTTGAATATAGCCAGCTCTTGATTTGGCTCTAAGTGGAACATTTCCACACTGTTTTAGAACTTCCTCCATTTACTATACTACTAGGCAATTAAGAGTCAAACCTTGAGGCTGATTGGAAAGGGTGAGAGTCTATATGTTTAAGTATGTGTATGTATGTGTGTGTGTCTGTATATATATATCTATAGATAGGTATATAGATATATAGATACATACAAACACACACACATGTATATATCAGTGTCTTTTTTTCTGAATATGTTTGTCAGATGTGCCTCACATATACCATTTGAATACAGATTATTATAATTGTACCTAACATTTATATTACATGTTATGCTTTTCAAAGATTTTCCCTATTATGTCATTTATCCTCATTAAATCCTTCATGGTAAGTAGGACAGATGTTTATCCCCATTTAATCGATGGAGACACTGACATACAGAGAACTGAAATAGATTGCCCAATATCAGTGGTACTGCCACAAACAGAATTGAGTTTTCCTGGCTTCTAATCTAGCTTTTTTTCCATATACATATGTTGAATCTATAATTATTTTTTTTCTTGTTAATCTTTAACAGGAGTTAGTGATTTCTCTGAAAATTTTCAGGGGAAATAATTTGTTATTGTGAATCCTGGGTCTCTCTATTTCCTACTTTCATGAAATACGTTAAAAACTTATTATGTCTATTGCTTCTGGCCATCTTATTTTTTAAAATTTAATTTTATCCTCTTAGCTAAAAATGTTATTTTCTTTTCTCTCCTATCTATACCTTCATTTATCGTTTGGACATATAAACAGTGGACTTTGGATGAAAGTAAACAAAAGAGGAATTTCTTCCTTCTTGAAAAATAAAATCCTTGTTAGCAAATACACATAGCTAAACAAAACAAATTCCCATATTGACCATGTCCAAAAATGTATATTCCAAATATATGTATAAATAAATATATTTTGTTCCTTGAGTCTATCTTTTGCTTGTTCAGAGGTGGATAGAATACTTTCTAATTGCTTCTCTAAAATCTTGCTTGAGAATTGTGTTCATCAGAGTTCATGAATCTTTCAAAGTTGTTTGTCTTTATGGTATTGTTGCTAGCATATAAATTGTTCTCCTGGTTCTGTTTATTTCACCCTGCATCAGTTCATACAAGTCTTCCCAGATCTCTTGGAGCCATCCCTTCAATCATTTTTACAGTGTTCTATTATATCCATATACCTTAATTTTTTCAGCTATTCCCAAGTTGATGCCCTGTACCTTAGTTTTCAGTTCTTTGCTGCTACAAAAAGCTACCGTAAATATTTTGGTATATATGGATCCATTTCCTTCTTATTTCTTTTCTTTGGAGTTTAGACCTATGACTGATATTGCTAGATCAAAGAGTATACACAGTTCATTAATTTTTTGGTTCTGCATTGCTTTCCAGAATGGTTGGACCAATTCAGAGCTCTACAGATAGCATTAATATGCCTGTTTTCCCATAGCCACTCCAACATTTGTCATTTTTTTCTTCCTTGTCAACGTTGCCAATCTGAATAGTGTGAAGTAGAACTTTAGACTTGCTTGATTTGCTTGTTTTTTTATGTATCAAAGTGAGTCGAAGTATTTTTTCATATGACTATTGAAAGCTTAAATTTCCTCCTGAGAAAATTACTATTCATATCCTTTGATCATTTATCGTTTGGACAATGGCTTTTACTCTTACAAATTTGAATCAGTTCCTTAGACATCTTGGAAATAAAACCTTTATCAGAAAAACTTGCCACCAAGATTTTTTTCTACCATTTACTTATTTCCCTTACTTTGTCTGCATTGGTTTTATTTGTGCAAAACCTTTTTGATTTGATGTAATAAGAATTGTCCATTTAATCTTTTGTGACCTTCTCTATCATCTTGTTTTATCTATATCTTTTCCCCTAGCCATAAATATGAAAGGTGATTTCTTCCTTTCTCTCTTCCAATTTGTTTACAATGTCACCCTAGTCTAAGTCATATATTCATTTGGAGCTTATCTTGGTTCAGATGGATGAGAGTATAAATGTGTAAGACCCCTATATTTCTTGTTTGGCTAACAAGTGGGATATGGAAGGTCTTACCTAAGATGCCAGATATTTATCGTGAAGTTATTATTGGACAAATAGATGAAGTCCTTCTAATCTGGTTTTAAAGATGAAAACAAAAATCAAGGTACAAATAACACTTATGAGCTACTTTACAATTACCTGGTATGTCTCTGGGATATTCTTGGTTTACTCTCTCATGTTAAATTTTATAGAGGTGTGTGTAGATATCATGGTATGATGGTAAATATTTAAATCAAGTCCTGATTTGTATTTGCTGATTTCCAAGGTGTAAATGCTCACAGTAAAAATTGAACAATGGCTCCCATACAGTTCAAGCTAGTTTCAGCGCACCCCTGTAATTCCTCCCTTTGTACTCTACATTTGAAATTCTAACTCAAATTCTATAAGAGAAAAGGAATGTATTTCCAATACTCAAAGCTCTAACACATGGATAAAGGCCTTACTTATTAATGTAACTATATGTATGTATTCTATAGCAAGAAATAATTAATTTATTTAATGTTCCTCAGTGAGAAAGAATAGCACTTACAATTAAAAAAATCCTAAGAGGGAAAACTGTATCCATCATATACATAAGAAGGAGCATATATTTGTACAGACTAGATATTAACAAAAGTGTTGTAGTGGTTAAAGATTTTTTCGGCCCCCTGGTACCTCACTGCCTTATGAGGTACAGGTTAGTGTCATTCTGTGTCAATGGAAAGAATTCTCACATTGGGAGATTACAAATCTCAACCTTCTTACTGCCTGGGTTTTTTAACTGTAAGTGCTGTTCTAAGTAAGGCCTTTATCCGTGTGTTAGAGCTCTGAATATTCTATTGTTTGTCAAAGATTGAAGTAGTGTAGCATTATGGGATAGGGTGCTGGACTTGTAGCTGGGAGATATCAGTTCTATATCAACTCTGATACTTATTAGCTGTGTGACCATGGGAAGGCACTGAGCCTCTCTGACGCTTTCTTTCTTCACCTCTGAAATGGGGCTAATAATACTCATAATGCCTACCTCATAGGGTTCTGAGTTTCAAATGAAATGTGTAAATGCTTTGGAAACCTTAAACCATTATAAAAATGACAACTATTATCATTCCTTTGTTAGCAAAGTTGAGTGATTTTCATGAGAGTATGGTAGATTATTTACAGAAAACATTGTCTTTGCTTTTATGTGAATAATACTCTTAGTTTTCTCAGAATAGAAATGGTCACAGGACATATTGGTGATTTGCAAATGTTCTTTTCATAGAAAAAAAGTTTTTTATGTATTGTTAGTTTTAATGAGGTAAATGGACATACATATATTTAAGTCCTCAGATGGAGAAAACTTTTTAGAAGAAGGTCTAAGCTTCAGGGGAGAGGATGATTTTCAAATGACAACTGACTTTAATAAGGACCTGAATGAAAACAATACCTGTAAGTAAGATTTAACTTTGTAGATTACCAAGTAACACTGGGGATAGTTACTAAGTAGAGTTGTCTTTTTTTTCCCCCACAGCAGTTTTGGATTTCTCTTTAACAGATTCTGGCAATACTGTGTCATCTTATCCTTTGGACCATAGTTTGAAGTTATCAGGATGGTCCTCATGGGAAACAAACGAGGTATAAACAGAGCTTTCATAGCTTGGGGAGATTTTTTATTTTACATATTATTGTTAAAAGGATGTGGATGATACATGTCAGCTAAGACTATATTCATCCTCTCATTAATTCTATTGTAGACTAAACTTGCCCTTCAACTTTTAGTACCAGATTATAAAAAGGAGTGGTTATATTGGACATTTGCTTGAATTAATTTAAAACTGTAATGCAGGGGACATCCCTTTTCAATAGAGAATGCCCAACTAAGCATCACTCTACTGGCCATGTGGTATTTCTCATTTCCTTTGCTTTCCAGTTTCCTAATTCCAGGTTACTGAGGTACATGATATGGCCCTGACATTTCTTTTCCAGGAATTTATAATGAATTGAAATATATCACAGATGGTCTCAGCATTGAGTTTTAGGACACCGGAAAGCAAGTCTAATGATAAATTAATTTTTTCCCAACAGTGCTCTCCAGTTTGGATATTTCCTATTGAGAAGACAACTTTTTTTTTTTTTAGATTTTGCCCATAAGGTTTAGTCATTATCAGTTCTACCCACCTGTCAGGCTTTTACTTGAACTGAAAGATTATAATATCAAAATGATAAAAGGTAATAAAAATTGAAGTCCTGAGAATCTATTTCTACTCTTGTTTTTCTCAATTTTTACTCTTGTTATAGGATTCTATCCCATTGTTATAATTTTTTTAAAAATGTCCCTCCTTTTCAACACCTCAATTTTTACTTTTTTCGCTTTTTTTTGCAAGTTTAATATCTTCATTTGTAAGTTTCAGCAGCTAGTTCATCTCTTCTTTTAGCTCTTCTGTAAACTCCTTCAGCACTTTGTCGTACCAGTGTAATAATAATCCATCTCTGTTTATAAATCTTTTTCCATATACAAATACCTTGTGGCAAGAGAGGTTATACATGGAAAGGGCTACATTATGCTGAGAAAAAAGGATCTCTTTTTCTGTCCTGTTTGCTGTTGTTATATGACAACAGGAAAACTTGCTTGATGTTCTTCCTTTTGTAAGTTCAAAGTTCTGAGTTCCCTAATTCTAAGTGAATTTCAGGAACCTTCTCCTTGAGGTGGGTGGAAGCATGTGGAGGGACAGTGCCTGTCCTTTTGGCAGCTTAATTTGGTTATCCCAATTCTAAATGGGTAAAACTAAGCTAATGATATACCTTTCTCCAATTGTTTTCCGTAATACTCTAATCAGCAATATATCTATAAAGTACAGAAGAGCTATTTTAAAGCAATTAATTTAATAACATCCTAAGATGGACAAGATAGAATAAGAGATAGAGAATGGACCTGTGATTTCATTGAGAATATCAGACTCCTGGGTGAGGAAATTCTCCTTACTAAAGTAGGTCAGCACTTCTGCAACTTTTAGTCTAGAGACATAATAGAAAGGTGTTGTTCTTTTATTTCTTTAAGTAGTATCTACTACTTAATAGCCATTTGACTCACCATATTCTTCTTTAACACAATAACTTAAGATGGAGTCCAATTAAATCTGTTGGGTTCAAATCTGGTTTGGTCTAGAAAGTTCATTTTAATGGACTGTAGACACTTAAGTCTGGACTAGCCTTGGGTAGGGTAGTCCTTAGGTCTGAGACCATCAAGGGGATCTGCTCAGGTGCTAGGTCTTAAGATCTGCTTCATTTAGTCTATAATAAAGTGACTCAAACCCTGTTCTGAGAGCTGATCCTGTCTCACTCAGGGGCCTTAGTCCACGGGATGATACAGTAACATTTCCAAGCAGACTTAAATTTTTAAACACCAAGTATTTATAGAGTTCTGAATCATAGGTTCACAGATATAGAAATGTAAAGAAGCTTCATCTAGTTCAACTTCCTTTTGCAGATGAGAAACAAGCCAAGAAGGCTAAAATGATTTGCTCAGTTTCACACAGCAAATCAGGGTTAATCCCCTGGTTCTCATTCCTGTGCTTATTTCATTCTTAAGCAGCTGTTTTGGCAAGGTTTGGTGGTAAATGTAAGGGGCACCATGGAATAAGAAACAATCCCTACCTTGGAAAAGCTTGTGGTCTACTTGTGGAGATAGGACATAGGCAGGCAGGGAATGGTACGTGTTGGCTTATGATTAAATACTAGAACGAGAGACACTGTTGTAGGAATCCAGAGGAAGCATCATTAGCTGGTGTGCTATGGGAATGTTTCTGAGAGGGTGCATGGTATAGTAGAAATCCTTGAAATTAGAAGCTGGGCACCTGGGCTTAAATCTTGGCTCTGCTGCTTCTTACCTTTTGTGACCTTGTTCAACTTAACCTCTGGGATCCTAAATTTTCCTTGTCTTCAAAGTGAGACAGTTGGATTACATGATCTCAAATGGTTTTTCTAGCTCTAAATCCTCTGCTCCTCTATGTTTTCAAGGCTGCATCCAAACCAGACCCAAATCAGATAACCTTTAGTCATTTCAGGAATTTAGTATCTGTTTACATTTTACCTTTTATTTTATGTGATTTAATGAAGCAAGGAGTTTTATCCCTGTCCTGCTTGGAAGGATTTTTCAGCTTCCTTTGTCCCTAAGTGATAAGCATTATTAGAATTAAATATTTATTTAGGTGGGCATTTAGATTGTAAAAAATAGTGTCAGATTGAAAAATAGGCAATCCAAATATCTTAGTGCACTGATGCATTTCTTTTGGCTCATCATATAATTTTTTTTTTCTGCTTAGGCAATGTCACCAGTGCAGAAGATCTCAACGCTGAGCCCTGATTTGACCTTTCCTTTGAGCCTAAGAAATGAAGACATTATGATAAAGTTCCCTGAGGAGTCTTTGAAAGCAAGAACCTCATCTGGTAAACCACTATTGCAATAATAAATAGATCTGTTGCATTTTGTAATATTTGCTGGTCTGTGCAAAACTACATTGATAGCTGAGTGCCTGTTACTGACCTAAAAACAAGATATTTGAGACTAAACTCCAAATGAATTGTTGCTAAGGATTCTATTTTCATTCCTTTGCCCTCTCTGACCCTTGATTCCTCTAGTCACAAGCTTCTAAGGCTTTTCACCCCAAGTCATTTATTATTACCATATTTCCTCTCATTTTGTCAGAGACACAGACATTTCTAGAAAATAGTACACTAGAATTGTTTGCTACTTTCTAGCATGTTGCTTTATTGACTTAACAGGTTTACACCAACACTCAGAATTTAAGATGATAGGATTTAGAGTTAGGAGATACCCTAAGATATTATCTAATCAAACTTCCTAACTTGACAGATGAGGAAACTAACATGTCACAGAACCTAAGCCTTCTAACTTCTAACTCCAAGTCCATTGCTCTTCTTGTAATATTATTTATTCTTGCATTTATAGTATTTGTAACTATTTGTAGTATAGCACTTGTTAAAGTAGCTGAGTAGCACTGTGGGGTGTATGGCGTGTTCAGGGAGGCCCAGCACCTCTGTCTGGTGTAAGAGCTTGCCAAGTCCATCTCTCACCCAGCTCTTACCACTCCATTATTTCATTCATGGAAAGGGTTTTTGGAAACTTTTTCCAATGGTTAGTAATCTTGTCAGAAATTATGGTACTTTTTTATTTATAGTATTAACTCCCATTGAAGAGTGTAGAGATTCAAATATATAAAGAATGTAAGAAAAAAATTATAAAAATGGATGGAATGAAGTTAAAATAGTATAACTGCTTGCACATGAATCTATATTAAACTCCATGCAGAAGATGCTGTGTATATTTGGTTGTTACCCAGTAATAACCAAATCATCCAGCTTATTTCCCTGATTGTGATTTACTCTCTTCTGTGTTGAGTTTTTAGGTCTCTCTGGATCTATAACAATTCTTTATAGTTGTTGGTTCCCTTTCCAGACTTAGTTCTTGAACTGGGGCTTTGTGCCAGGACCAGTCTTGACCCCTTGCTTGTCTCTTGGGTAGTTGGCCTTGACTGGTTTTGTGTGTTCTACCTCCACCTCCAAGGGTATGTCCATGCTAAGAGTTGTAGAGGTTTTTGTCTTTCCTGAATTTTTGAGATTCAGAGTATTTGCTCTAAAGGACCCTCAGCGCTGTTTTATGATGGAGTACTACTGACCTAAGAGCTCTTGGACCTGAGGTGTCCCAATCTGAGTGCTTCCATACCATTCCTACTTACTTCCAAGGTGAAAACTATAGGTTTCCAACCATTTAGGGGCTTTCTTATGGGAGCCCTCCATTCTTGCTACTTCCATTTATATAACCTTGTAGGTAATAGGGTTCTATGGCCTGTTTCTGGTCCTGAAGGAGGCTTCCATCTTGTTTGCTGGTACTGGCATTTCTGTTGGGCTTCCTTCCCTGTTGCCCATGGACTCTTGGATTTTTGTGTAGTTCTAGAGTGGATGAAGTAATCTCATCATATTTGTTATTGATCATTATTCAGTCTGGTGCTATTTTCAGGCTTTTGCTGAAGTAGGTATGTAGCTTCCTACCTTTGTTCAGGTAGAGACACCTTAACCAGCAGTTCTACACATGATTATTGGTAGCTTGCTTTCCTCCTTTTGAGAAATGCCTGTTCATATCTTTTGACCATTTATATGTTGAAGAATGTCTTATTTTATATATTTGAATCAGTTTATTATCTATTTATTATTTATTTTAGATGTCAGATCTTTATCAGAGAAATTTGCTGCAAAATTTTTTTCCATATTAACCATTTATTTCCCTTCTAATTTTAGCTGATTGATTTTGCTTTTGCAAAGCTATTCAATTTTATTTAATCAAAACTGGCCTTTTTTTTTCCTCCAGTGATTCTATCTCTTAATTGATCATGTTTGATCATCTGACCTAGCCAGAGTTGTGAAAGGTATCTTTTCCCCTGTTCCTCTAATTTGTGTATAATGTGATCTTTTATATCTAGGTAATTTTTCCGTTTGGAATTTATTGTGGTGTGTGGTGTGAAGTGTTGAATAAATTTAATTTCTGCTAGACTTTTTAGTAGTTTTTTCTCACATAGTACGTTCTTATCCCAGTAGTTGTGGATCTTTGTGTTTATTGAATACTATGCCATTTTATGTTTTTGCTTCTGGATCTTATATTCCTAGTCTGGTGCACTGATCAACTTTTCTGATTTATAACCATTACCAAATAGTTTTGATCATTATTGCTTTGTAGTAAGTTTGTAATTTGGTGTTGCCATGTCCCCTTCCTGTTTTTAAAAATTATTTCTTTTTAGACTCTTGAGTTTTTTGTTCCTTCAGATGAATTTTGATATTACTTTTATAGTTCTACAAAATCCTTTGGTAATTAGATTTGTATAACAATGAATAAGTAAATTTAAATAATATTGTCATTTTTATTATATCGGCATGGCTCAACCTTGAGCAATTAATAGTTCTCCATTTATTTTAAGTCTGCCTAAATAATCTATTTGTATCCCCAGCACTTAGCACAGTGTTTGGGGTAGAGTAAGCACTTAATACTTTTTCATTAATTCATTTTTATTCATATAATTTCTGTGTATATCTTAGGAAGTGCACTTCCAAATATCTTACACATTCTCTGGTTATATTGAATGGAGTTTCCCTTTCTATCTCATCTTACTTGGTTTTATTGGTAATACACAGAAAGGCCAATGATTTATGAAGGTTTATTTTATATCTTGCTACTTTGCTGAAATTTTGTTACCATTTAATATTTAGTTGGTTTGCTTAAAGTTCTCTAAGTAGACTGTCATATCATCTGCAAATCTTTACCTGTGCTTATTCACTTAATTTCTTTTGATTATCTTATTTTTATAGCTTACCTTTCTAGATCTATATCAAATAATAGTGGTGATAATGAACATCTTTGTTTTATCCCTGATTTTATGGGAAATACCATTAAGGTTTTTGCCATTATGTGAATGATGGCTCTTGGTTTTAGGTAGATACTGTTTACCATTTCAAGGA
This sequence comes from Phalanger gymnotis, assembly GCA_028646595.1. NCBI lineage: Eukaryota > Metazoa > Chordata > Mammalia > Diprotodontia > Phalangeridae > Phalanger > Phalanger gymnotis. The sequence continues at coordinate 277,705,206 of CM053623.1, forward strand.
GGGGGCTATTTATTCTTATGCTTTAAAATTTTTAAAAAATATGTAAATATGTTGTAAAAAATGCTTTTCTATATCAATTGCTATAATCATGATTTTATTGTTTTATTATTATGGTCTATTATGTTTATAATTTTTTCTGTTCTTAAAGCATTTTAACTTCTTTATTCAGAAACTTTAAAATTATATTTATGTATTAAGGTTTATGAAGGTAATACTTAAAAGTTTGGCTTTTCTGCTTTTATGTTTATTATGTACTACTAGAGCATGATCACTTTTTAAGTGCTTTGTGAATTATTAAATACATAAATTCTTTAATATTTCCATTAAGTTTTCTCTATACGTACGTCGATTCTGATTCTTCCAATGGTCTATTAAAATTTTTAGCTGTTCTTCTGTTTATCATTCTTTGTGACTTGTCATGTTTCAGTAGTGGAATATTGAAATCTCACACTTTTTTCGTCCTTTTTTTTTGCAATTAACTTCTATAAAATTTAGAAATTTCACTTCTATGCCATTAAGTATCTTTGTTTTTATTGTTGATTATTTTTCTTGACAGTGGTATTGATTATCACAATAGAAATCCCAACCTGGCACTTAAATCTCTCCATCTAAAACAACCTTTCTAGAGTTCTCTCACATCTTTCCACTTAATGTACTTCATTTTCTAACCAACATGATATACTTGGTATTTTCCATACTTGGCATTCCATCTCTAGTGATCAAGTAGTCTAGAACTTCATTTCAGAGAATGTCAGTGAAGTTTTACAGTTCTTACTTAATAACATAACCTACTTAATTATTTTTTATTTTAATATGGGATATTATATGGCAATTTTTTCTTTTTATTCCAGACACAATGATTTCTATGGGATTGGTAATGACTCCTAATCGATTTTTTATCTCTGTCACCTTTCAGGAGTAGAAAAGTTCAATTGTTCAGAAAAAGTCAACATCCAGAGACTTTACAGAGCTAGGAAACCAATTATTACCCTGCCACCTGTTGAAGGGCATTCTCTCTCAGAACACTGTGCACATAAGATGGACTCTGAAGTCCAGAAGTCCTTTGGTAGCCCCATCCTTGACTCATATGAAGAGTCAGCAGGTTCTCCTGTCAGCTGCTTTGGCCCTGAGGGTAGGAATAGGGAAATCTATGTTTCTCAGAAGTCTGAGGAAGAGACACCTCTAAGCCTTTCATTCTCCTCTCTGGTGCCTCCACTAAGCAAACAAAACAAGTGGCTGAAATATCAAAACACATCTCAAGGTGACTTGATTACTCCACCTAGAAGTGATGTGAAAGTGAATGAAAACTTCTTTATTGCCTCTGCCTCCAATGCACTAGAGGATTGTCAAAATGGGGCTGCCAAGAAAAACCCTAAAGACTCTGAGCGTTTGGAGATGATAAAAGGCATGCTTCATCAACCCCAAGTAGATTTCTACCACCAGGAATCAGTTTTCAGGAAGAAAACACCGTTTCAGAATTTAGAGCAGACTGAGGAAATACAAAAGATGTTAAGTCAGACGGCCCACAATTGCGTCAGTGTAACAGGAAGTACCCAGGTGAGGAGCTGTAATAAGTTAGTTATCACTCTAAAAGTTCTTCTATTAGAAAGTATTACCTGAATTTTAGAGAAGAAACCAGCACAATAAACTGCAAATAATTACTTCACTGTTAGTATGAATACTTTTGTCTATACTTATGCTATTCTCTTTAGCTTGTTCAAATAATAATATATAGTCACTAACTCATTTGTATTTCTACTAAAGAATTTTCTTGATAGAATATTTTAATTAATATTAATAGAATATTTTATTTATATATTTATTTTTATATATTTAGTAGAATTTTTTCTTAATAGTATTATTCTTGTGAAAATGTCATTCATTGACATAGGGTTTTTCTAGATACCAGAAATCAAGTGATATGTTTTGAATGTATTGTGCCAAGAAAATTAATCACCCGTATCACTTATATTTTGATGCTGTTGTTTACCCAGAAGTAAAATATTTCAAAGTCTCGAGAGGGAGGGGAGAGTAAAATCAAGCTTATGGGATTGTACATAACCATCCCTGGCATGTTGTTCTTTATTTAGAATTAGAATATACTTATCTGGAATTCAGAAATGAAGTCTTGCATTGGTAAATAAATGGATTGTGTGTTTTATTAGACATTTCAGCAGAAAACATCTTGGTAATTGATCATTTTTATGATTTGTTAATTTGTTCTTTTGCAGGAGATAAATGCCAGCACATTGTCATTTCCCAGTGGGCAAATATCAAAATGTGCCTGTGTTCCCAAAAGACAGATTCACATACCTGCTATTTTTCAGTCACCTGCTCAGTATAAACAGGTCTTTTCAACCTCTCTGATAGGTATGAAATGTCTTTCAATGAAAAAAAAAACATGGTTAGATTTGTTCTACTGTCATTGCTTTTGTACTTTTGTTCAATAATCTATGAAAAATGATACGGGACTAGAATAAAAGAGAGGAAGCAGTATCTGTAGACTGAGAATACTTCAGTCAGTGCACCCGAAGGGGCTGAGAAAGCTGAGCTTTACACTGTCCGAGAGACTGGCCTGCACAGTTTTGGTTGGCATTTCAAAGCTAAAGCTCCCATAGAACGCTGCTGTAGAGACAGCGCTCTGTTTGGTGATGCACTGACTGACACAAATAACCGAATCGAGATCAGTAAAATCTTTAGGAAGCTGAAAAGGAACAAGATGAGACTCAGGTTTCACCCCATGTGTAACCTGTGACTGTCAAAATTAGACCTGAGCTCAGACGTCATATCTAGTGTCTTGAGCAGTTTATAAGGCTACCTCTAAGATTGCCGAGGGAAAGCGTGACATAGTGGATAGAAAGCCAGCCTTGGAGCCAGGAAGACCTGGGTTCAAGCCCCACCTCTCACACATACTACCGCCTGTCTGACCCTGGGCAAAGCACATATAATTTCCTAGCCTCAGTTTCCTCATCTGAAAAAATGGGGGTAATAATAGCACTTACCTTATAGTTCTCTAAGACTAATTAACTTGCAGAGGAGGCGCTAAGCTACACTAAGGCAGGGTGGGGGTGGGGAGCATCCTCATCCAAGAATTCCCAGGTCTAGTCTCTATCCCTCCTTCTAAGGTATCAGGCATCAAACCATGGTGATCAGAAATAGCCCTAGCCAAGCAGAAAGATAGTTAAGCTACTCTTTTAAATTAAATGGAGTTGGAATGTGGAAAAGATTATTTGTCATGCTTGAGTTTCTTGGGACCGAACTACAAATATGAAATAATCATTGAACACCAGTAGTTCATTTCATGAGCATAGAATTCTTCTATACGCATTTCAAGGAAATGGGCAGTTCTTTAGGTTAAAAGGACACTTGAACTGGCGTCCATCAAATTATCTTCCATGTATCTTTCAGAGCTATTGTAGCTAGTAGCCCACTTCCTCATGTGAAATTTATCTTATCAAAAATAAGATCATCTCTGAACTCATTTTGAAAATTTGAAATTTTTGAAAGTTTCACAAGGGTACATACCAGGCACTTTTATTTGTTAGGTTCCTTGAAGTGTAATATAATGCGGAGTCTACTGTAAACATTATTTGATGCTGATGACATGTTAATGTTGATGGTAGCAATAATATTGGTTTGGAGGCATGAGAGAAGAAACTTAAAGTGCGAATAAACTGCATTTGTCCAAGGGGGTCCTTGAGGCATTTATTAAATCACTTGAAATGCACCTGATTATCACCGGATAATTTATTACTTGATAAATCACCTGCTTCTGCCAGGTGCTGGGCATAGACACAAAGACAAAAGAAGAAATAGCCACTGCTCTCATTCATTGATTCATAAATAATAATACTTTAATAATATTTGATTTCAGAATTTGTCATGAGGATAAATCATATTATATTTTTTGATAAATTTAATAATAATTATAACTCATTTATATACCTCATGATTTTACATTTACAAAATAATTTTTTTCCTGACAATCTCGTGAGTCAGGAACTTCAGGTATTATTCCCATTTTATAGAATTATAAAATGAGTTGTCCAGGGTCACAACCTGTAGATGGTGGAGTAAGCCGTAGAACCCAAGTGCTCTGATCCCATTTCCAGTGTTATTTCCAGTATCTTTGCATCTCAAAAAATTTCATTCCTAATAGTAAGAAAAAGAAAGCACCTGTATATATATTTGGAGGTAAATTTAAATTTTCACCTCTTTTTTATCTTCTCTTCAAATCTAGAACACTTAAACATATTGCTGTTTGAGGTGTCCAAAAGGTTGCACCAAGCTCTTTTGAAGGTTGACATATCATTTTATACGTCAGTGAAAGCAGAGAAAAAGAAAAACAGCATACCAACCTGTCATCACCATCGGCCTGCAAAGCTGGTCATGGTTAAAAAGGAAGGCCCAAATAAGGTATCCTAATTATGTTTCAACTAGGTTCTGTTCGATGGTGTATTTTGGAAAAAGTGAAGCTACTTGGTAGCAATATCACCTATTTATTCAGTGCAAAATACAGTTTTCCAAGGAACATTACTGGAAGAGGGTTTCATTTGTGGGTTAGTAAGTTATTTTTGTACATATATTCATATAAATAAAGACAGTTTAAGGGCAGGAACTGTATCATTTTTATCTTTTTATCTCTGGCACTTAGCACAATGGCTGGCATGTGGAAAGTACTTAATTAATACTCAGTCAAAGAACTGGAAGTTTCCCACCACTTAAGAAATGGCTGAGCAAATTATGGTCTGGGAATGTAACGGAATATTATTGTGCCATAACAAACAATAAAAGAGACCGTTTCAGAGAAATATAGGAAAACTTGTATGAACTGATGCAGAGAGAAGTGAGCAAAATCCATCAGGAGATCAGCTTATATAATAACAATATCATTGTAAAGACAAACAACTTTGGAAGACTTAAGATCTCTGATTAATGCAATGATCAACATGGTTCTAGAAGACTAATAATAAAGCTTGCTACCTACCTCTTACCAGAAAGGTTTGGACTAAAATTGCAGAATAATACATATGTTTTCAGATACAACTAATGTGGGAATTTGTTTTGCTTGACTGATTATTTGTTACAGAGGTTTTGTTTTTCTTATTTCTCATTTTGGGAAGTTGTAGGGAAAGGGGGACCAGGGACAAGGTTACCTCACCCACCTCCACCCCCACCCCCCAAAAAGAAAGAAAAATAAAGGTTGTTGAAACATGTTTTTGAAATACACAAGATAAAAGAAGGAAGCCGCAGAAAAGCAGGACACCTTTGAGAATAAGATGTTAAATTTATTATATGTTTGAAAAAGAAAGAAGCCCATACATAATATAGACTTGCAGTTTTATGCATAACCCTCATTTTACTTGTTTGTTCTCATATTATTTGATGTTTGTTAAGTTTAAGATAAAAAAGAGAATCATAGAGAGCCGGCACAGGGTGAGTTGAAGATGAATAAGGGATGAGAGAGGAATATATTGAGAGAGGGAGATAGGGAGAGAGAGAATGGGGTACATTATCTCGCATATAAGTGGCAAGAAAAAGCAGTTCTGTAGG
>CM053623.1:277711258-277724061 GCA_028646595.1 Phalanger gymnotis
CCTGCTTCCCTCTGCCACTTTGTAGGTTCTGCAGCTCTAGAATTGGTTCAGAGCCATTTTTTTATAGGTTTTTGAGGGGACTTGGTGGGGAGCTCACGCCAGTCACTGCTTCCCAGCCGCCATCTTGGCTCCGCCCCCATCATAACATTTTACAAGTAACTTGACAAATTATTCTTTCCTACATTTTAATTAGTAAAACAATCTTACTGTTAATGAAAATTCACTAATAATTAATAATTCCATGTTAATACTTGGAGCGATTTAATTCCCAAATGCAAATAAAATAATTCCATATAGTTTATTGAAAGTATCAATACATTTCTCCCTTGATGATTTTATGTTATTTGTAACTTTTTTTTTGGTGAAAAGTAGTGAGTTTATATGAATGTTGTGACTGATAACTTGCACAGAAAATTGTATCTCTGTGTGGCAATGCTCACTAATATACGTGTGACCAAAATCAGCAGCTGATTTTGGAATGCCCTAAGAGCAAACCCATACATGTTGGATGCTGTTGACTTTCATTTAATTGAGAGAAGACAGCTGTGAAATAGCTTTACACTAATCTGATTTCTTCCCCATTAAATAAAGGAAGAACTGGAAATTGGTGATTTACGGGGAAGTTATTGGATTGTAAATAAAATAATCGTTATCCAAAATTAGCTCAACACTGATTTGAAATGTCTGCTTTGTAATTGATGATGAGTGAAAAGAATGTTTTAATATAAGTTGTGTTTTTGTTTTACATAATTAGAATTTGATTACAAACTATGGAAGAAAAAATATAAACCTAACTGTACCTCAGTCTTTTCAATTTTTTGGTCCAGAAATGTTATTTTTAACTTCTTCGTTTATTTTAAACTTATATGTTTATTCTTTGTTTGCCAAATTCTGCTTATACTTCCTGATTTAAGGCAGATCTGGGACCAGTCAAGATAATATTTAGGCATTATCTGAAATGCTAAAGAAGTGAAACACAAAAGCAAGAAGCAGTATATATCGAAGCTATTGTGAAGAACTAGGAACCCTAGTTGGGTGGTTTGGTTTGGGCACCTCTTTGATACCAAATTGTGTCTTCTAGGGGAGCCACTGAAGATCATAGATCTGGAAGAGGGAAGAGAAAAGAAGCAGCATTTATATAGCTTCTACTATGTGTCAGGCAGTGTGCTAAGGGATGCAGAAAGAGGCAAAAGACTGTCCCTGCTTATAATCTAACAGATAAGAAAACATACGGACAAATACATGCAAAGCAAACTACATATAGTAAATAGGAAATAATTAATAGAGAGGAGGCACAAGAATTAAGAGAGATTAGAGAAGACTTCCGGTTGAAGGTGGGATTTTAGTTGGGATGTAGAGGAAGCCAGGGAAGTCAGTAGTCTAAACTGAAGAGGGAGAACATTCCAGGTATGGGGACAGCCAGAGAAAATGCCCTGAGTGGAGAAGTGGAGTGTCTTATTGGTGGAACAGCCAAGAGGCCAGTGTCACTGGATAGAAGAATCACATCAGGGAGTAATGTATAAGAAGATTGAGAAGGTAGAAGAGGCAGGTTATAAAGGGCTTTCTTTGAATGCTAAGCCGAGTATTTTGTATTTGCTCCTGGAAGCAATGGGGAGCCACTGGAGTTTATGGCAGGAGGTGACATAGTTGCGCCTGAATTTTGGAAAATCACTTTAATGGCTGAATAGAGAATGGACTGGAGTAGATGTAGCAACAATGTTGCTAGCAACTACTGTGGCCATGTAAGACCAACAACAACCAGTGCACAGAAGGGCTGCTAACACAGGTTCTTTGATCTGATTTTCCAAGGTAAGCAACTTTAAGGGGTTAACAATCTCAGTTTAATCAAACATACATATATCATTCACTTAGTTAAGGGGGAAAAGATCAGCCCCTGAACTTCAAGGCAAATACAAACAGAAATTACAAACATCAACAAACAGACCTTGTCTGATTCAAATCACAATTCATAGTTACCAGAGAAGCACCAACATCTATCTGTCTGGGTTACAAAGCTGGGGGGGTTAGGTTCAATGGCTTGCCCAGAGTCTTCTCACCCACATTCTTTCAATGAGTGTACCCCCCAAAACAAAATGCCAATCTCATGTCTTATATGCCTGTCTCAAGCCCCTGAGGGCTCAAGGCTCACAACTTAAGAGTATAAGAAATCACAAACAAAGTGTGGAAAAGCTCTAGCCACCAGCATCACATCGTATACAATTCAATGACTCTTGATTGTCTTAGTGCTGAGAAACATTCCAAGATAAAAAAGATCTCACTTTTCTTGCCCATTCAAACAAAGAACAGTGAAAAGTCCCATTTTGCTTGCCATTACAGTAGAGAAAGCCAGGTAGACTCACCAGCAGGCTATTGTAGTAACTGAGGTGTGAGATGATGAGGGCCTGCACCAGAGTGGTGGCAATTGACTCAGTTTAAAGGGTTCAGGGACCCCTCAAGGATTGGAGTACAGGAGAGGGTCATCTGAAATGAATTCAAGGACTCAAGCATTCTTTAAGTCAAGGTGGCAAAGGTTTATTGTAATGCAAATATGGTAGGCAGAGCTCCCTAAGGAGCTTGCCATTTAACAGGAATGATGCTAAAGCTTATATAGGAAAAGTAGTGGATTATCTAGCAAATATACTTATTAGGTAATAACTTACATCCTTGGTCACAGTGGGGTCATTCACTACTGGAAACCAGAGGAAGGGGTTTCTCAGGGATCTACTTTTGGTCTGTCACGTCTGTAGCAAGATAGCTTTGAGAGTTGATGGCTGTTGCTTGACCTCAGGATTGAATATGATAATTTTGGGAATCGATACATGAAAATTCTGTGGTTACAAGATAGTCTTGTATTAACAAGAGAATTTCTTCAGAGGTCAGTTTGTTCTTGTGACTGGGAAAGATAGTTTGTTTTACTGGGGCCCACTCATGAGTAATTGTGGGGAAAGGTAGTTTGTCTTACTGGGGTTCACTCATGAGTAATTGTGGGGAAAGGTAGTTTGTCTTATTGGGCTTACTCACGAGTTATTGCTAGGCATAGTGTCCTTGGGATGGGAAGAAAACTGTCAGGGATAGTGTTTTGAAGCTAGGGAGAAATGTGATCTTGAAATTGGGGTCTAAGCACAAGCACCCAAGCACCCCATCACAATGTCAGAGGAGAGAAGGACGTATAATCAAGAGGTGTTGCAAAGTTGAAATCAACAAACCTTGAGATATAGGAGATGAGAGATAATAAGGAATCCAGGATGACTGGTTGACAGCCTCAGAGACTAAGAAGATGGTAACACCCTGTACAGTAACAAGGAAGGTATCCAGTGGGGAGGATCTAGGGGGAAAGATAGTGATTCTGTTTTGGACACACTGAATTTAGGATGTCTGCTGGGTATCCAGTTTGAGATGTCTGAAAGGCAGTTGGATATGGGAGATTAGAGGTCAGCAGTGAGATGAAGCCAGGAAAGGTAGATCTGGAAATCATCAGCATAAGGGTGGCCTTGAGACCACCTGCGTCCTTGAGACCACGTGTGGCTCTCTAGGTCCTCGAGTTTGGCCCTTTGACTGAATCCAAATGTCATAGAACAAATCAGCCTCAAAGCCATAGGTTCTTCACCCCTGGAGAGAGGTTAAATTCATAGAAGATGATGAAATCACAAGTGAAATAGTATAGAGGGCCCAGGACAGAACTCTGAGGGACACCTATGGTTAGAGCACATGATCTAAAGGAGGATCCTGCAGGGTTGTTTTTCATTTTGTCATTTAAACCACAAGGCATACAATGCTTTGCATGTTGGCACTTTAAAAAATTCTTATTAGATTGGAATTATTCCAATTGAATCCCCCTGATAGGAAGTCTTAACCAGATATGGTAGGAACAACATGTACTAGCATTGCCCACCACTCTTCTTCCCTCCTATGATAGGGATTAGTTTTCTATAAAAGGAGACAAAGCAGTCCCAGGACTTCATTGGCCTATTTCCTCGACAAAGCTTCCTGGTTAGCTAAGGGCACAGCAAAAGTCCTGCCCATGTAGTCAGGGTCTCTCAGACTCAGTCGGTTTCTGAAGACCATGCCCTTCACCACATCCTACCTTAATAACCAGGCATACTTCCATATGAAGACAAGAGGTAAGTCCAGAAGACCTTTTCCTCTGTATCATTTTTGTATACCCTTGCTATGTTAGGGCAAACTAAACTTCCTTTTATTAACTATTCAGTGACTTTCAAGTGCCTCATTTTGCATGGAACCTGATTGGAGTTACCGCCAACATTCCTGTCCCTCTCTCTTCCCCTCTCCTTTTCCCTCTCTCCCTCTCCTCTCCCTCTCCCTCTCCATGTTCCTTTCCCTCTCCCTCTCCCTTTCCCTCTTCTTCTCTCTCTCCCTCTCCCTCTTCTTCTCTTGCTTCCTCTCCCTCTCCTCCTCTTTCCTTCCCTCCCTCCCCTTCTCCCTTTCCTCTCTCTCTCCCTCTCCCTCTACCCTCCCCCTCTCATACACACAAACACACATTTTGATATCTTTATATCAATATAATTGATAAATTTACGCTTTTAAAAACATTGTTCTGAGGAGTCCATTGATATCACCAGACTGCCAAAGGAGTGTTTGACAAAAGAAAGGTTAAGAACCGTAACCTAGACACCAATGCTTTAACCCTGCTTAGATTACTTTGTTTGTCTTTGCATGTTTTACTCCCCACGAGAAGATGAGCTCTTCGAGGAGAGGGACTTTCAAATTTTTGCCTTTGCATTCCCAGGGCATAGCACAATGGCTTTCACATAGAGACTGGACCTGTATTTCACTGATATGGGGAATTCCCAGATGAGGAAATACCTTTCACTTTTCTCTGCACTCTATGGTCTTAGAAAGTTACATAGAACACTGAGAGAGTTTCAGTGACTCATCGAGGGTTACATATATATATATATATGTATACATATGTACATAAATATACATATACTATGTGTGTCATCCACTGCCCTGGACCATCACCAGTTAACTTGACTTTTGTCCTGCCATTGGACTTTGATGATTCTGGAAAAGAGAGTCAGGCTGTCAACTCTGTGCAGCTCTTCCTCATTTTCATTTATGCATAAGTCAAGACATCACCCCATAATGTCATTAATTGTCTCTGAAAATGAAGGACGAACAAACAACATATAATGAAGTCATCCATGGAGCCCTCTGGCTGTCCACCTATCATCTCTCACTCTCTCCATTTGGTAGACTGTCTTCTCATCTTATTATATAATTATTTAACTATCTATTTAGTCCTGTTCTTTCTTGGAGTTCTTCACTAGCTATATATTTTAGCCTACTGACATTCACTGTACCCTTCTCCATGGCTCTCTCAGTGGCATTCATTTTTAATGTTTTGGTTGTAGTTCTTGTTTCACCGCTATATCCCAACACTGATAGAAGGTTGATATTAAAAAAGATGGGCCTTCATTTTCCTGTAATGCTTAGGTCTTTAAAAGAATTTTGCAATTTCCCAAAATCAATCCAGCGCCTTTCCTCCTCCTGTTCAGCTCTGGGTCCAACATGTTGTCTGTATGTATTATCTTCCTCAGATTTACACACTGGTGGATAAGTTATACAGGTAGATCATCGAAACACATGTTGAAATCTGGGCAATACACATTTTCCATCCACTTGTTCTTTCCTGAACTGAACTGTCTGACCAAGTTCTAAGCACTCCACAGCACCTGCTTTAGCCACCTTCATGGCCATTGGAACGAATTGTTCATCTGCCCACTCTGTGGGGAAAAGTGCTCCTAACTCACTGATGGGTTTGAGGTCTATCTTGTATGTTCAGCCTGGCTTAGCCTATCTGCTTGATATTTTACTGAGGTGTGGCTGCTGCGCATGCTACAACTTTTTGGAGCCACAGGTAAGAGTCGGGTGAAGGTAGACACCAATGGTGGATGAGCAGTAATGTAGAGGACTTCGCAAGCCATCACACCAAAGGTGCTAGTCCCCCTTGAACATTCCATATACTCCACCTTCATAAGAAGGTTTCTGCCATGTTGGGTAGACTCCCATGTGGTACACCTCAAGGAGGACTTAGAAATGAATAGCACTGGTTGGATAAGCATGGTTTGGTTGTGCTCTGCATTGTTAGGAGGAAATTTTAAATCAATGAAATCAAAGATCCATTCAAGTGATTAAGTATAAAGGTCACATTTTCACTGACTTTGCGCTACCCAGCTACCATCTTCCTTAGGTGGTAAATTGGGGAGTCTGTCGAAGAGTGACTTTGGATCTGAAGAATTGGAGCTGGATAGAACCCTAAAGATCATCTAATCCAACCCCCTCATTTTTCAGATGAAGAAACTGACCTGGAGAGTAGAAAAGACTTGTCTAAAAAATGTCCTGTTTCTGGAGGGAGTGGTGGGACCTTGTTTGATCATGTTCTGAATGATCTTGGATTCTGCTACTGCTTCCTCAAGAACCCAAAAGAAAGCTTGGGTCAGTAATCTGAAAACTTCCAAAGCCTAAGGAGTCTAATTTGGGGCTCGGTCTCATAGGATCTCCTTCTATCTGAGCTTTTCAGGGTCTTGACCTTGGTTTGGAGTCCGGGCAACACAGCTGCAAACTTACCCCTTTTCATAGCTCCAGTAGACAATGACTGGCTTCACTCTGGTCCCTCTTCCCTTCCCTGTACACAGCTATAGGCTCTAGCTCTAGTTCTGGTACTGGTATGAGACCACCTCTGATCTGAGATCAAAGATGTAGCTTTAGGCTTTCCTTTGTTCTGTGGAGCTCCCTGCCAGCAGTGTACAGTTGGAAGCCATAGTCCTTGTCCCTGAGCTAGACTGCTTCTGCACTGGGCCTTCCAGGCTGAACTGCCTTCCCAGTGCCCAGGCTTATAGCTGTTTTCCTGTGCTGGTCTAGACTGGAAGAGAAAAAAAAACCACATTACTTTATCCTTAGATTTCCCTTTTGCCACTAAAGCTGTTGCTTTTCCTCGATCTTTGCTAAAGTGATGGTTTGAGAGAACTGGGCTGTATTGCCTTCACCTTTTTGCTAGTACCCTTCAGCAGAAACAATTTAAAACTGCAATACAATGTTTGATAAACCCAAGAAAAAATGACTGATGGAAAGAACTCTCCTTTTGACAAGGACTCTTGGGAAAAATGGAAAGTGATTGATATTAACATTTTAAACCATATACCATAAAAAGCTCAAATTGGATATGCTACCCCTCACACCATTAAAAAACGTGAGAGCAAGATCAAGCACCATTCACATATATGGCTAAAGGTAAAACTCATAAAGAACGATAGAGAAAATTATAAATGATAAAATAGATCATTTTGACTATATAAAATTGACAAACTTTTGCAAGAATAAAATACATGAAAACAGAATTAGGAAACAAAAGCTGAGAAAATATGTGCATTATCATTTAATAATATCTGAGTCTCAGAATATCTAAAATATATAGAATATCAGAATATACAAAATATCTAGAAGATCCAGAGTATAGTTAAGAATATCCAAAATATAGAGAATTGATACATTTATGACACCAAAAGACATTCCCCGATAAATTGTCAAAGGACATAAACAGTTCCCTAGAGAAGAATTGCAAACTAAATGACCACATGAAAATCTACCCTGAATCACTGGGATTAAGAGAAATGCAAAGTAAAACCATTCTGAGGTTTTACTTTGTAAAAGATGATCAGAGATAGAAATAGTCAATGTTGGAGGGGCTGTGGCAAGAAAGGCCCATTGAGGCTCAGCTATTGGAGCTATGAATTGTTCTGAATATCAATTTGGAACTATGAGTACCTCTTTGATCCACTACTGGCATATGTTTCAAGACAGTCAAAGACAGAAACACAGGTCCAATGTATAAGAAAACAAGCATAACTGTGCTCTTTATTGTAGAAAAGGACCTAAAAAAAACCTGGTATCCATCAATTTGGAAATCGCTGAAGAATTACAAGTATATGGCTGCACTGGGGATATTATCATGCAGTTATGAATGACATATACAAGGAATTCAGAGAAATGTGTAAAAATTTGTATGAATTGTTGTAGTATAAAATAAACAAGCAAAAAATGTTTACAATGACTACCATAATCTAAATGAACAGATCACCAAAAAGAACTGAGTAATGGAAAGACCAATGAAAATGATGGAGAAAAGAAAAATACTTTATTAAGGATAAAGTTGGGAGAATATTAGGTCATACTATTGTACATATTATCAGATTGTTCTCTATATTGGGTCTTTTTGTTTATTTGTCTTACATTGCCACAGGAAAGGAGTCAGTGTTGAGGGGATAATGGTAAATAACTACAATGTGAAGCTGAGGTACCAATAACACTTTTTTTTTTAAAAAAGCACCAGTCTATGATATGCTTTATTCTACTTTACACAAATATTTTCGTATATACTGTACAAATTAAGTGTTTCCAGGGCTTATTTCTTGGGATACTAATAGTCAAAAGATAACTCAGAGAGGAATCCATTAAAAAAAATCTAAATTTGGTGGCAGTTGGCAAGCTTCAAGGGAAAAAAATAATGCACTAACAACTTCCTCAAGTCCCTACTTTTTTGGTTCTAGATAAGTGTTGTTACCCCTATATGTAATTATATCTGAAGTACAGTGTTGTGTGAATTACTTAGGTCAAAGAATTTTGATGTGGTTTCATTTTGTGACAGCAATAGTCATGCATGTATGATTTTACTAATACCAGGCTAACACAGAACATTTGGCTAAATGAAAACAGATGGAACTGGTTTCTCCATCTTTAGTTAGTTCTGTCAGATGAGTGCTGGATTTGTACGATACATGTAAGTTTCATTGATCTGTTTTATTGTATTTTTACTTCTGTACATTCTAAAAATAAATGCTCTCCAAGGAAATGTGCAAAAGTCACAGCACTTAGCACATTTCATTGACTGTTAGAGATATTGCAGCAGCATTTGATCTGAGGAAGTCAAGTGGAAGGTATATTGTTCCTTTTAGATACTGCTAGGTTCGGTGGGAATGGTATAGTGGTGAAAGGAACGGGAAAGATATTTTATGTGAAGTGAACGAGTTGTATGAACTATTAAAGGATGTAGGTGCAGGTAGGTGGAGCAGTGAGTACAGCACTGGCCCTGGAGTCAGGAGGACCTGAGTTCAAATTTGACCTCAGACACTTGACACACTTACTAGCTGTGTGACTTTGGGCAAGTCATTTAACCCTAATTGCCCTGCCTTCCCCCCTCCAAAAAAAAAGAATATAAAAAGGATGTAAGATGCTGCTGCTATTGTAGATGAACTTTTTTTTTGCCTATAAGGAGTAGAAAAGAACTTTGTGTTATTAAAACTGTTAAAAAATGTGTATGAAGGAAGAAGACAGCTTTCAGATGAGACTTTAGAAGTTTAGGACATAATGAATTGTGACATAAATATAAAGACTTAAATCACCCTGTAGTACAATGTAGGATGAATTCTTACTTGTATGTGAAAAAAATTTATGGTTTAAAGAGTTAGAGAAATAACTTATTTATTTAAAAACTAGAAAAGTATGAGTACAAAGAAGCACAGTTCAAGGACAACCAATGGGCTTGAAGACTATACTGAAGACTTTGGTTATAGGGGATTATAGTATTTCAGCACATTTAAATATAATTATTTTCTCACTAAAGAGGATAAAACTAAAAAATAACAAATCATGTAAGTGGTTGGGCACGTATAATTACAAAAGGATTATTAATTTAACAGGAAAAATTTGGGGAGTTACTAATTTTTAAGAGAAGATAAGTCACTGAGAATCAAGAGAATCAGGAGAATCTCACTTAAGTCATCTAGGGACCTGACTTGGGCACTAGAGAAAGGAACCTAATTCAAGACACTACAAGGGCCTCAAAATCTCTTGGATTTGGGGCAACCAGGAGTAGTCAACTGACAGAAGGCTTCAGCTAGATGATTCCTCTAACTGGTGGGAGAAAAAATTTATTTCATTGGCCAAGAGCTACAGTGGCAGGTATTCCCCTTCAGCACCATCTAGGATCAAAAAATTATCAAGTTTCTTATAAGTGCCTGCTGTTCTTTGCTTCTGTTTCTTGTAAGAGAAGAAAAAATAAAGAGGAAGATGGACTTTGCAGCTACTTTGTGTACTAGTGAGCTGGCTAGATTTTTTGCCTTGTTCAAAGATAACCTGAGCTATGTTTCTATGATCTCTGTTCTAATCAGACAATGAAGCATTCAGATGATTGAATAAATGGCTTGTCTGGTCTGTATAGCCCAGAAACAGCCATTTTGCTGAGCTTTACAATTCTTTGGTTTAAAAAAGAATTGCTTGCTAAGCACTTTAAGAGGTAATACTTTCTAAGTGCCCCTTTAGGAGTGATAGTAAGTTGAAAGAGTGTAAATGGCACATTCTGTTAGAGAAGAAGTTGCTCAACTAAAGATTTGTGATGACCAGCAGTTAAGCCGTGAGCACAGACGGAACTCTGTATAGTGTAGCAGATTCTGAATGCACTAATGATATCAAAGCCTGAAATATAGAATAATGACTTACCTCAAGCATGAGGTTCTCCCCACCCCCAACCCCTCACCATGTTTTTCCCTGCCAAGTTCCTGTGTGTGCTCACTTTCTCCAATGATGATATGACCCAGATGTGCATGGAATCTGATGTATTTTATTATTTGTGTGCTTGTTTCAATATGTGAACTGTTATTATTTAATTTGCATTTTTTTGCTAAATATATGGTTTTGTCTAGGATTTTAAATGTCATTAATGTGAGAGGCTGGTTGTATAGATATCTTGTACCATGTGGGTGCATTTTATTGTGAATGACTAGTTGGAAAAATAGAAACACATCAGTGGAGGTTCAGGAGTTAGTACAGAAAGAGAATTTCCCCTTAACAGGGTTACCCATAGGACTCTGAGAGAATTTGAGTGTAACTGTGTATCGGTCTCTTGTGGGAGTAGTGACAATACCACTCTAATTACAAAAGCATTTTGAGGTTCATTTAAACCCTCAGCAAAACAGGATCAGTCACACTGAAAGACAAAGGAAAGACTGGTTAAAAACAATGCCAAGAATTGAGAAACCTTTACTGCAAAACAGCTTAATTAATACTCAGAAAATAAGCAAAGACCTTCAGAGGAACCAGGTAGTGGGAAACGGTTTAGTTTATCTTTTTCCATTGTGACATAGACTTCATGGAGTTGGAAGAACAGCAAGAAGACCAGTAAAATTTAAAAAAAAAAAAGAGTTGCTGCAAACCACAGATACAAAAACAATAATAGCAACCTTCTTGTCACAGGCAAAATGATACAAAAACTGAAATGCTGAAAATTGAGAGAAAAAGTAATTTTTAATAATGAAACTCACTTCGCTATCCACGGCTATCCTAAAACTGTTGTTGGAATAAGTCTAGGTATGCCTGGAAGATGTGGGCGTCTTCATCAGAAGATGGCAGGCACTTAAATATTCAGAGGTGTGGATCGATCTTTTTACTTTGAATGGGCCTGGAAGTCACATCCCCATGGAGGTAATGATGAACTCTGATAAATATACTGAAAATTAGAGAAATTGCTAAAAGGAAAATAAGAATTATATAGGAAATAAGACAATTCCCAAAAGGAAGTAGACTATTTACAAACATGACCTGGTGCCATGCTACCCCTCACAAAGTGTTAAGAAATGTATCCAAGGGTTGGATATAAATAAACATGCTTCAGTTGTGTGGGAAGTCCCCTAATTGGAAACTCCAATGAAAACATATGATGGATAATCAAGTCTAGGCTTGGGAATATGGACTCTTCATCAAAGGTTCATTAATACCCAATATGACAAAACTTTGGCTTCATGGTGAAGGTTTAAAAAATGCATCAAAAACTTAATGCCAAATTATGTAAAACAAGTAAATACAGCAAAAAGAGGACACAGTGCATATTAAAAGATTTCTGAAGAAGGCCTAAGGTTTCATTGCATGTCAATAAATTAAATTATTTTACTTTGTCCTAATGCACATGCTACTATACTCTCAGATGTCAAGAGGATTGCTCAAAAGTTTCTAATTGCTCATATTTGCTCAAATAGTAAGACCCATTTTTCTTTGGTTTTTAATGACATTGCCTAATCTTAGAACTTTCCCAAGTCTTTTTTCAAAAGAGTGGAGAAAATTGTTCTATTCAATGTATTTGAAGTAGATGAGATTTGGGTCATTACAAATGTAGGGGGGATGGGTTTCTTTCTTATTTTGCTTATTTTGCTTTTCAGAATTTCTTTGCTA
Source organism: Phalanger gymnotis (assembly GCA_028646595.1). Classification (NCBI taxonomy): domain Eukaryota; kingdom Metazoa; phylum Chordata; class Mammalia; order Diprotodontia; family Phalangeridae; genus Phalanger; species Phalanger gymnotis. The sequence continues at coordinate 277,723,502 of CM053623.1, forward strand.
CCTTTTCCATGATAAACTTTAGAAAACAACAAACAGTTTTAGGGTTTGGTTTTTTATTTTGGTACAGCCTTGGTATAAGGAGATTATGCCTCGCCCCATCTTTTCAGGAGAAAATGGTCTCCTTAACTCCTTAAAAATGAAATCCCTTGAGAAGAAGAGAATTTGTAAGAAGAATGCCTTTATCCTCTTGCAAATCCTTTCTTTTCTCTACCCAGTCCTGCCGTCTCATGCATTGACAATAATACAACCTAGTTTCAATGTGCTGTGGTGATTGGTGCTATAAAAATGCAGAGTTTCATAGAAATTCATAGTATTCTACTCCTTGGTAGATATACTTTCCATCATCCAGAGAAGGGAAGAGACTAAAAAATAGTAAAGAAAAATCTTCTAGTCCAGTAAATTTCCCTAGTATTGATTTTTAAAAATACTATTTAAAAATAGTAAGAATGGTACATTTTAAATTTAAGGAAGTTTGTCTATGATACAAAATTGCTACGATATGTATATATATAATGTATATACACATATATACATATGTACATACATACATGCATATACAC